>KB299377.1:43872-82022 GCA_000328365.1 Capitella teleta
CAAAAAATATTTTTCGCTATTTTTCTTATTTTAACAAGCAATTTTCTAGGACACCTACCACGTTTCTCATCCTGAAACAGTAAAAAGGTCAGCCAGAGTGCACCACGCATGCGCTTTCGTTTCGTAAACAACAAAGATGTCCTTTTATGGCGAAGATGCTCTGCTCTGATTGGCTGAAATCGATAGCTTCACGAGGGGAACGGAACCAATCAGCCATCAGCCAAACCAAGCCATCAGCTGACGTTTGCCTCCTATACTTCGCAATGGAAGCCATTCTCCCATAGGCGCAATGGTAACCCCGATATTCGGAATGCATTATTTCCTTACGCTTGCATCCAGGCAGGGTGTTCTTGGCACGGAATGCTATCAATTGGTGCTATGAGTCAATAGAACATCACTTAAAATTTAGTTCCCCATCCCTTTAACCTTTTACATCTTTTTATTATTATTGCATGTAATTTTCTTTTATGTTAAGTGCATAGAAACTTGATCCTTTAATTGTACATTTTGCGCTATATAAATGAATAAATTATTATTATTATAATTTGATAACCCGGATTCGTCGAACACCCTATTTGTCAAAGTATTTTTGTGGGTCCCTTCAAGTTCGAGTTATAAGGGCTTCACACTTTCTCTGTACATGTTCGAGGCCAATTCCTTATATGGTTTGAGGTTATTTTACTTCAGGAGCCAAGTCCCTCTCGTAATTTCTCAAATTAGAAGTGAGAAGCTGTGTCCCACAGGGTTCTGGGACCTGTGCTGATCGTTATACAGGGAGACCTCGATGAGTCGAACAGTATCCGAGCTCAAATGCTTGGACACGGTTCAGTCGCATTGGCTCCTTGGGCGAAACCTTAATATATGGCCAGTGGTCTGGATCTAGAAGACTAAGCATTATGATTATGGTATCAGAAGACTCATGAAATCAATGTCACGATTAATTTCACCTTTAACATAGCTTTTTCTACAGTCAGCCTCATTAATAAGAGTTTTATTAATCCGACTCCCTTAATAATCCAACTCCATGCTCGGGGGCGAATCTGTCACAATGCTAATTGGACTTATTAATTATGATGCATTAATTATAATTAATAAATATAATTATAGTTAATTATAATGCAATACCTTAATTTCCGAAATCCCTGGAACGAACCTGGTCGAATTAATGAGGGTTGACTGTACTTTATTAATGCAATATATGCTGTTTTATATATTTAATTAGTTCAAGAAATGAAGCAATGCGGGGTTTTTAAAGTGGTATTTCCTTTCTCTTGATTTCAATCCGCAACCTACGGGTTCAATATTATCTGAGTCGGAAAATTCATTATATTCCTCACTTATTGATGCAAGAATCATTATGCTGAATGTTCTAGATCCGGAGCACTGGCCACTTCTAGATTTTACCAATGAGACCGTTATGTAAGTGGGGATTTAGGATGATTGTCGGTTTCATTTTGTGGAACTTGTATCTTTGATGACTGGCCGACAAAAGACATCGCACATTCGCAGTTAGATATATTAAATTTTTCCAGCTTCATATCTTGTGTTTTTGTTTATTGTTGACGATTCAACCACAATGCATGCCATACGAAGAGGTATACAAAAGGTTATAAGATGTGCCCTGTTTCACCTTGTGGCATCATCTCGCGGTCATGAATATTTGTGATGCTGGTAATTTCAAGCTGAAATTCTCCGAGCGTCCAAAAAGCGCGCATTATTATTGAGAACGTTCGATAATAATATTCGGTATTCGTCTCTATAAACGGAAGTGTATAGACTCTGCGCATGGCAATTGACGTCATACAGACGTCTTTTGCATTTGACAACTAGCCTGACAAATGAACTGTCAACTTGAACCAAAGCTTTGATCAGCTTAAACATGGCTGACTTTTTTAACAAGGCGTTAGGATATTTTGGAACCGGTGGCCCTAGTCAGGACAATGATTTTGTTGGTCAATATGTTGAATTGGGGGACCAGAAGCTCCGTGTTCGCCGTGTAATAGCTGAAGGTAGGCGTTCTGCAACAGTCACTTACATACTACACAACACTAACAGTCTCAGAGTCTGGACATATGAGACTCGAACCCCCACCCCCTCCCCACGGTCTTCTTCTCCTCCCTGTCTGTCATCTGCCCACACTGTATCATCATATGTTACCTTACTTACGGTACTGCCCCATGACTAATCGTAATGATCCTCTGTGACCTGTGACTGTGTGCAGAGTAAAGCCTAAAGGTTCTGAAGTTGCAGTCCCCGATCACTGAATGACGGATCAGTGTGGATGTTATGATTGAATTGATTGTGCATTTAAATCCCCATCGAGATTGATATAAAATAGCTAGACCTTTAGCCACTGACTAAGTCATAAGGCTTAACCAGTCCTGGCTATACGGCTAGCCGCCACATAGTACTTGAGCTATGTGTACTGTAGAAAAAAAAAGTTGGGAGCAGAATTATTTTGTTATATTTGCCAAAGACCTCAATTTTGCATACCAAGACCGGCAGCTCGGGTATTTTCCATTGGCTCGCTTGTTAATTTTAATCCTATTGGATGCATGGAGTAAAGAATTACTGTCCAATTATACCAGATTTTGCAACGGTGCATTTGTTTTGTGCTAATTGTGGTTGCATTATGAATATTTGTATGTGTATCAGAGATCAGCTCAGACAGCAATGCTTCTGACAACCTCAATAAGGTGAAGTCTGAGTTACAATGAAATGATTAATAGGCAGTAACCACGAACTGGCTGTCTTGTTATGTAAGGCCCTGGTATTCGAATGAGCCAGGACAGAAACAACACTTTTCACTCTTTTGCAGTTGGTTGGCCTGACAACTGAAATGTGGCTCTCATTTAATGCACATGTACATTGATCAGTTCCTAGCCTCTAAGTTTAAATTTTACTCCCTTCTCCACTCAATTGCTTTCCACTGGCGATTCCCATGGCTCACTGCATTCTGCTCATGAACATCGCCTCATCGAACGATCAATGAAATTGAAACAAACCAGCCATGCAGACATAAAGGAATTGACTTCATCGTTTGATTTTTTTGTTTAATCAACTTCTTAAAGGTCAGCACAAGGGAAAAAACAAAATTTTAGGTCTTAATTTGTTGACAGTATAGATATACCAAATGGTAATTTTTCACCCATAGAATATTTTCAGCTGCCCCTATCCCACTGTCTTCTATGTGATCCTGGAGGTTTGAGGTGCCATGATGTCATGAATCCGATCAATCGTTGAGCAATCTTCAATTGCCAAGAGTTTTGACAACCACTTGATTTTACAGCACTTGATTATTTTGTGTTGTCTTCGTTTTTACTTTTAGGGCTAAATCTACCAAAATCTATCAATTCAAGCATCTGGTGATGAGTTACTTTCTCAATAACTCGCAAATTGCAATCATAATAATTTATCATCATAAATTTTCTCACTCATTGTGGTGATATTGACTACCATAGCAACCATTTAAGGCACACCCCCCCCCCCTAGAACTCAAAAATCATAACTCAAGTGAAATGGCAAGGGAGGGTGGCAGTGTCATAAATTATGTTCATAATTACTCTGGTTTTATGTGGGTTTTCAGTTTTTTATATATTTTATTTTATCTTCTTATATTCTCTTAGCTAACACTTTTAAATCAAAGAGGAAATCAATTTAGTATGGTATATATCTCTTTCTATTATCTCTCCATTCCCTGCCTTTGTTATTTTCTAGGACAAACAGTTGCAAAGCTTTTGAAGCAACACAGCAAAAGTGAATGCACATCCTGTGACATTGCACTTTGAGACAGTTGTTCTGTTAGCGCTCGTTTTGTTAGTGTTGTCTTTTAAATTAATTTATCTCCCCATTTCAGCTTCGTGCATTTTCTTCTTCCTGAGGTGTAGTTTTCTCACGTCAGGATTTTATGATCACTGAATTTTTCTAACCTGAAATTTCCTGAACTTGATTAAATGTTCTCATTGCCAAGTGGATATATAACATATTGTCATATCTCCCCACCTCAAAGTTGATGAATACCAGTGTTAAAAGAATATCATGGCTCAACTGATACGTTATGATTCAACATAGTGCGTTATGATTTGAAGATATAGTTTGTTATGATTTATCATCTGCACTGCTCTGTTCATCTTCAGGTGTGGTACATGTTTCCAATTTACCAAAACGTATTAATTCCATATGGTCATGTACAAACAGCTTGTGCAATATGTTGAAATAGATGAATATTAAACGTTTGCACGTACAGTAAAACCTCGATGTGTCGAACATCCGCCCCTGGAATGTCTCTTTGCGTCGGAAGTTTTTTCGAAGTTCCAACGATTTTCCTATACTTTTCTATTAGCATTAACATCCGTCCCTCGAACGTCTCATTCTCGAATTTATCCCTTTGTCGAAGTGTTTTCTGTGTCTCCGAGACCTATTTTCAATCTATAAGCATATTTTTCAGTCGGCTTCATTTATCTTTCCTCTGTTTAAGCCGCGACCAAAGCATGACTGATCCAAAGATCAATGGACCATGAATCTCAACTAAGGCATTGTTGTTTGTGCTCTTGTGATGATCTTTAATGAATTGCCGACGAAAGACAGCATGCATCCAGCCTTAGATCTAGTATGAACTTCATGGCTGCTTTAATATCGAAGCACGCAACAATAGATGTTTGTTTAGAGTGTTTGTGCTCCATGAGAAACAGTATAAACCTAGCGACCACCAGTCTTCAGCATCATTAGTTCATCATGCAGCATCGCTATGGCTACAAAACGCAAGCTCGACGAGAAGACTCTTGAGAACTTGAAAGCTACAACAACCTTCTGTGAAATCTCTTTCCCCCCCCCCCCCACAATCCAAGATTTTTTAACTTTTGACATTACTTTTTGATTTGTTAATTAAAAATATCATTTATAAAATCATAGCCTCTCATAGTTTATAAGTGCATAACGCATATCGTCAATCATAACGTTGAAACACGGTTTGATATCATAACGGTTATATCATAACGGCCTCGATCTGTCCGTCGAAGTACCCCTAAGTCGAAGCATTTGAGCTAACCCCACAAACTTTGACACATCGAGGTTTTACTGTAGAAGCATTGTCCGCTGGTTCCACACTGAGTGGTCTCCGCTCTCTTGTGAGTTTGAACTTTGAATATCAGTCACCGCATATTTGAGGCTCATTGATGCTTCTTTGATGCTCCTGTGAATTTATTTCAATTATGATATACTTTATTGGAAAACAAAACGAAATGATTATATAATTGAAATATAACTTTGGTTTCAGGTGGATTTGCATTTGTGTTTGTGGCTCAAGATCAGCAGGATGGCAAGGAATATGCACTCAAGGTACCCACACCATACAAGTCATTTTGCATCAAGTATTGAGTTTCATTTTTCACAGAGACTTCTTGCAAGTGACGAAGACACAAGCAAAGCGGTCATTCAAGAAATTGCTTTTCTCGTATCCTCATTCCACCATCTGCAATCAACCATTTAACCAAATATTGCATAACTATTATATTATCATGATATAACTGTTTCCTTGACTGCATATGCTTAGAAAAAGCTCTCTGGTCATCCAAATGTGATTCAGTTTGTGTCTGCTGCCAGCATCAGTAAAAGTGAATCAGACCATGGCCAAGCAGAGTTTCTTATCCTCACAGAACTCTGCACAGGTAACGACCCCTCACCCCTTGCAGGCTCCAGTCGGTACACTTTGATGATTTCTTCCCAGGTGGTGAAGTTGTTGACGTTGTCAGAAACAAACCACTGACCTGCAACCAAGTTCTCCAAGTCTTTTATCAGACGTGTAAAGCTGTGCAACATATGCACAAACAGAAGCCTCCTATTATACACAGAGATCTCAAGGTAGCACTGCAATCAAAACTCTCGACTAATGTGATAGTAAATTTGATATATTCCCAGGTTGAGAACCTACTTATCAGCACTCGCAACTTCATTAAGCTCTGTGACTTTGGCAGCGCTACAACCAAAGCGTACGTCCCCGACCACACTTGGTCAGCTGTGCAAAGAAGCATCACCGAAGATGAGGTCAGTGCTATTTATTCCTTCTGACCGCTCGTATTATCAATATTTTATTTCTCAGATCGCCAAGAACACTACCCCGATGTACAGAGCCCCTGAGATGTTAGATCTCTATCAAAATTATCCAATTAATGAACTCTGTGATATTTGGGTGAGTATTAGTGAGATTGGATTTTTGGCATGTTTAATTAATGCATGGTTTCCTTGTCAACAGGCGCTGGGCTGCGTGCTTTATTTGCTCTGTTTCAACGAGCATCCATTTGAAGATTCCGCTAAGCTTCGCATCATAAACGCCAATTACTGCATCCCTCCAACGGACACAGAATTCACTGTTTTCCATGATCTCATAAGTGCGTCTCGATTATTGGTTTCATTTCATTATTGTTTCCTTCTTTTTCTGCTTGGCAGGTATGATGCTCAAAGTCTGTCCTCTGGAAAGACCAAATATTAACGATGTTGTGGAACAGTTGCAAGAGATTGCCGTTGCGCGTGGAATCAACCCGAAGGCTGCTCTTGACATCAATACGAACCACGTTTCTCAGCCCTCGTCCTCTGAGCCAGAAGAACTGAGCTCTGCATCCACGCAACGTAGCCCTGTGAAAGAGCCATTGCCTCAAAACCGATTTGCGGACAGTCCTGGTCGCAATCCCTACCAAGAACAAAGCATGCCAGTGGCTGGCTCACAGCAGGGCGGCTCCATGGGGGGTCTGTTTGGGGCCCTGAAGGGAGGTGCACAGGGCCTCATGAGGAACGTCAAGGATGCTTCCTCAAAGGTCATGGAAACCGTGTCTGCGTGAGTCACCTTTGAGATCATTATCTTCATTTCAGTATTGAAATAGAATCCTCTAATTTGAATATTTGTTTTCTCCTTGAATTTTAGAATTCCCCAATAATTTTGTTTCAATGGAAATTTTCTCAACAGATCAATGAACAAAGGAGATTTAGATTTCTCCTACTTAACCACTCGTCTTGCGGTGATGTCATTCCCCGCTGAGGGCATGGAGTCGGCTATCCGCAATCACATTGATGATGTGAAGGCCTTCCTCGATGGGCGACACAACAATTCCTATGCAGTCTACAATCTCTCTCAGAGGAGCTACCGAGCAATCAAATTTCAAAACAGAGTGTCCGAGTGCGGTTTCCCTGCCAAGAAAGCTCCGCCACTCACCACTCTGTACTCTGTCTGCAAAAACATGCATTTGTGGCTACGGCAAAATCAAAAGAACATTTGTGTCGTGCATTGCATGGTGGGTGTCTATTTCACTTATTTATTTCTCTCATGTTGCCAATTACACAGGACGGCAAGTCATCGTCAGCCACTGTGGTAGGCGCGTTCATGTGTTACTGCCGCCTCTTTGAAGACATCAACGCAGCCATGCACATGTTCACTGCCAGGCGAGCACCTCCAGGGATCAGCCCTTCACAGAGGAGGTATGTCGCCCCCACATGCATGTGAACATCAATCACAGTGTGATTTTTATCTCAGGTACATTGAATACGTGAGTGAAATGACAGCTGATGAACCAAAGGTGCCACACAACAGGGCCCTGATGCTGGTGGCGCTCAATCTCAGTCCAGTGCCTTTGTTCAATCGCATGAAGTGTGTCCTTTTGAGATATCTTTGATGTCAACTCAGGTGTTTGTTTTCATCAGGAGCGGATGTCGTCCCTTTGTTGAGGTTTACATTGGAGAGGACCGAGTGCTAAGCACATCACAGGAGTATGATCGTATGAGGGCGTATGAGAGTCGTGAGGGCAAGGCGTCCATTCCGCTGAATACCTCAGTCAGTGGGGATATCACCATCATTGTGTATCACGCAAGGTCTACATTCGGTGGCAAAGTTCAGGGCAAGGTGTAATATTCATCTTCCGTGAGTGTCAGATATAAATATGATTGTGTATGTTTGCAGATTACTTCAATGAAGATGTTCCAAATGCAGTTCCATTCAGGTTTTGTGGATCAAGATTGCAAGTCTGTCAAATTCACCAGGTAGACACTCCACTGCTCGTTGTTCAGGTTTTTAATTTGACCTTGGCCTTCTCAGATTTGAACTTGATCAGATGGATACGGCTGACAAATATCCTGGTGAATTCATGGTTTCTTTGGATGTGATTGTGTCACCCAAGGAGCGACCACGACAGGGAGCTCCTCTGCCTTGGAATGATAAAACCACAAAAGCCATCAGTCCGAGAATCTTGTTCTCAACAAGAGATGAACTACAGATGGTGACGTCCGATTTTGGTGAGTACTATTTGCGTCAGTGCTCTTTAATTTGCGCTGTTTGTCTGTTAGGTGTCTCTGATCGCGCCAAGAGGAAGCTTTCTAAGCAGGGCAGTCATACGTCCAGTGATTTTAGCCACGACACCACTCCCACGGAATCCCCTGCGCACGCCTCCCTTGACAAGCCCAAGGTGCCCCCCCCTCGCCCCTCCCCTCCAGCACAGCACAAAAAGTCAGCTGAACCTGCAACCACCAACTTCTTTGAAACTCTTGATTGGGAAACTTCGACAAACGATCCATCGGAGAGCAAGAGCCCTGACGAGGCGACCCAGCCCATCATGCAGGGCAGCGATAGTTTTGATGCTGAGTTTGAAGCGCTGTCGAGTCAGAGAGTGCACTTGCCACCTCAGCCATCACCCACGCCACAGCGCAAGGATCGGCCAAAAACAGACTCCAGTGAATACGACGGCATTCGTGTTGGCAATGAAGGCGAGCGACATGGGGCTGAGGCGTTGTTTGACTGTGAGAAGGAACAGTGGAGTGGAGCACCTGCAACAACGCCTCTGGCTCAACCTGCTGTGGATCTGCTTGGCATGGACGCACCCTCCGCTGACAGCTCTGTGCCGCAGCTGGCTGCAGGCATGAACCTGCTTGACATGGGGGGCCCTGAGCCAAGTAACTTTGACCTCCTCAGTGGTGTGACTTCAAATAGTGACTCTAAGCCAACTAAGAAAAGTGATGATTTCATGGGAAGTGGTAGTTTTGATCCGTTCAGTTCTGCAACCGGCCCATCTGCTACTGCTGCCACTTTTGATGCATTCCAGACCGCTTCCCCCGCTCAAGCCTCACCATCACCCTCTGCTCCCCAACCCCCTCCTCCTACTGCCACTGGCCCTCAAGCGAATCTAGGCTTTGATCCGTTCACATCTGCCAACAGCCAAGCGAGCGACTTCAATGCATTCCCGTCCTCGGCGTCTGGCAATCAAACTGATCTAATGGGCAACTGGAGCGCACAGAACTTGCCCAAGACGGGCAGCTCATCCAGTCTGAACACCTCAAATTTGCTCAACGCTGGCACCAACAACATGCCACGAAACGGCAGCTCCATTGAGTTAGGAGGAAATCGCGCTTCGGCAAAACCCAAAGACCCATTTGCAGACTTTGGTGGGTAAACTATTCTTTGATCATGGATGTCACAACGCTTAATTTCCACAGGTAACTTGACGAACATGAAGAGCAGCAGTACTGGCAACCTGCCAGGGGCTAAACCCGCCCCCCAGATGAACGGCAACAATGCCGCTGGCAGAGGAATGGGCGCACCCATGGCACCCATGTCGGCAGGGGGGATAAAGAGCCCTGTGGGTGGCGCCACCAGTCCCATCGGAGGAGTCGCAGGCGCTGCTCCCTCGTGGCAAAGTCCAAAGCATCAAGGCAACTACAGTATGTCTCATGCACTTGTTCTTCTTGGTTCAATACACGGTTTGTTTGCGCAGACAATTGGTCGCAGCCTCCTCCAGCGAAACCTGCAGCCCAGCCACCACAGCAGGCGTCGCAAGGGGCGTCCAGTGTGATTGGTGGCAGATCAGACAGAGGGCTGCATAAACCTGCTTTTGGAGGTATGACCACTGACCTGACTGAAAGTTGACCCTGTTGATATGTCTGTGTAATTTAGGTGTTGGACCAAAGGTTTCTGTGAATGCATTTGAGGATTTATTAGGAGGGCATCAGTTTGTTGCAAGCTCTGCCAAGAATGAGCCCAAAACCATCAAAGATATGCGTAAAGAACTTGACCTGCAAGATATGGACCCCGAAAAAATGGCGGTTTGTGGAATCAATATAAATATTCTCTTAAAGGGAGGGAGAACTGGTTAAAAATGGACTTTGAGTCGTTATTTGATGCACCAAACATGATTCCTATGCCTGGCCCACACAAGGAATATCATCCCTAACGATTTCGCGGGAGATATATTGCTAATTAGGCGTGACGTCAGGAGCTGTGATGAAACACCGAGTTCCCCTTTCTTTTACAATGGGCCTCGTCATATCAGCGTGTCCTGCGACTAAACCCCTGGATATTTTTTATTTTCTTTTCGGAAATTGATAGAATAATCATTTTGCCACCAGTCTGGCGCGAAAAAAAAAATATATTTTTTGCTATTTTTCCTATTTTAACAAGCGATTTTCTAGGACACCTACCATGTTTCTCATCCTGAAACAGTAAAAAGGTCAGCCAGAGTGCACCACGCATGCGCTTTCGTTTCGTAAACAACAGAGATGTCCTTTTATGGCGAAGATGATCTGCTCTTATTGGCTGAAATCGATAGCTTCACGAGGGGAACGAGACCAATCACGGCAAGCCCTCAGCTGACGTTTGCCTCCTATACTTTGTAATGGAAGCCATTCTCCCATAGGCCCAATGCTAACCCCGATATTCGAAATGCATTATTTCCTTACGCTTGCATCCAGGCATGGTGTTTTTGGCACGGAAGGCTATCAATTGGTGCGATGAGTCAATAGAACATCACTTAAAATTCAGTTCCCCATCCCTTTAAATTCTGTCCTGTGTGTTATTGTTGTAGGTGAGAGACTGGATTGAAGGAAAGGAGCATAACATTCGTGCACTTCTCTGCTCGCTTCACACAGTTCTGTGGGAGGGTGAGGCCAAGTGGAAGGAGTGCGGCATGCATCAATTGGTCAGTGCTGACCAGGTCAAGAAAATGTACCGCAGAGCTGTCCTTAGTGTTCATCCTGACAAGGTATTTTCACCCTTATAATTCATACAAGTGGATCCGGTAAAATTTACAAAATAAATTATGTTGCCTATTCTGATAACAAGTATCTCACAATTTAATTTCCCTTCATCTTACAGCTCTCTGGTCACCCACAAGAAAATCTCGCAAGGTTAATATTCATCGAACTCAGTGAAGCATGGAGTGAATTTGAGGAGGGAGGCATGAAATCGCTCTACAGCTAATGCTCGTCTGATTGCGTCATGAGTGTTTTAGTGTGCAATGCTTAGCAATATACAATATTTGTGATCAGAGATTATAATTAATAATCAGTGAATGTTTCTGTGTTTGAGGCTAGTTGCTGTATAGTTGAGATATTAGGACATATGCCGTTCACTAATTTATAAGTTGTTAGGAGATTTTCGCTCTCAGAGCTCTTTCTTTACTGTTTCTTCTCTTAATTAGTATCTGAACTGACAATTAGTTTCCCCATTTCTGTCTCACACATTAGGTTAAGACTAATCAGAAAATGAACCCATTCAGAAATTGAGCTGATTTCAAGATTAAAATATTGCGATTTTTGTTTCAAATGGCCACAATTCTATTTCTTGCTTACTTTTATTCTTGCTGATAATTTAGTATTTGTTGCCAATGTGAACTCGCTCAGTGTGCACCTGCATCTCTTTCATCTTGTATAGTGTGTTTAATTAACTCACAAGCTGAACTACAAAATATATTCATTGAAACATTGGTATAGTGTAATAAATATTATGTTCATGCCTAATTATCTCTGAGAAATTGTTGAAATTCCATTTGTATATTTAGGGTTGTGAGAATATTTGTTACATTTAACTTTGTTTTTCCCTTTCATTTTTTTCTTCTGAAATTATTCATTCTTTGCATGCATTCCAATCTCTAAAGAATAAGTTGAATTTAAATAGTTTAATTAAATGTATAGTAGTTATTGTAAAGTTCTGGGCAGTATGTATATAGATGTGCTGGTACATATGTTATGTAGTATAAATGACTAGTTTCCTCGTTAATACTGTAGATTTCAATGGCCAAAAAAAACCATTGGGATTCATCTCGATTAATTGATGCTGAATAAAGGATCTTCATCGTCACCTCATTTCATTGTTCTGCCGTTCAATTATGCTAAGATTCGCTGAGTTGCTCAGTCCAGCCAATGAAGATTCAAAAAGGGGGAAACCCGGACAGAATTGCATCAGAAATTATATTTAGTACACCCAATGCAGAATTGGAAGCTGCATAGCAACTTGAGATACTATCATACTAAGTTGAACAATAAAATATTTTACACCATTTGTTCAAGTTTCATGACGCAGTTTTCTCGCTAAATCCGGAAACATTACAAAAATACATAAAGCCGCGAAGGTCGATAATTAGGGGGTAGGCTAAGGAATTTTGATATTATTTATCTCTATAACTATCTTTATTATATTTTGAATGAATATATGCATAATTAGACGGACTATCATTTACTGATAATGTCACGCCTCTATATACAATACATCTTGAGATAAAAATGCAAATCTGAGGACCGAGTGTTGAAATTGAGCGAACGGTTTTCCTCGTATAATTCAGCAATTAATCTGATCAAACATATTATTTTAAATACACAATTTAAGGCCAATGCATAGATTATGTACGAGCATCATATGCAAGAATAATATGCTTTTGAATTTGCCAAAAAAACACAATTATAAGTAACAATATCGCCAAATTCACCTGAACTGCAAAACTTAATAAGCAGTTTCAGGTACTTATGGTGATGCGGATTCTATCGGATTTTGGATATGATGTTCAGCTATTTGGTTTGTAAAAGGAACATCAAAAATATTAATTATGTTGCAAATCTGTCCGGGTCAAATCTTAAATTAACTAGATTAATGGGGTAAACCCGATACGGGGTTAAACATTGCAATTAGTTTTAATTATTAGAGACGAAATTCGAATTATAACGATATATTATGATATTAAATGACATTATGTACTATTCGGTGCATTTTAATGCATTTATCTGCTTTGATTCTAGAAATATGACAATTACCAGGGGGTAGGGTAAGTAACTTGGATTTTGTTTCAGTATGGTTAACTAAGTATTCAATATATTTGATATGCACGTATTGTAAATTGCGTGGGCTACAATTTGATGTAAGTTGCCAGCTGTTATCTATAGAAACTTTAACAATATGCGTGAAGATGTGAGATCAGAGTTTCGAAATCGATGACGCAGAACCTCTAGGATTCGAAAAATAGCGGAAAATACGTGCTATACGAGATCATTCCTTGGGAGTAATACCTATTCAACATTTTGGACACAATAACAGTGGCAAATATTGGTTCTACTATGTCATAAATGATACCTTTAAGATATACACTAAAACCTTTTTTACTCCATGACCTGATTTCATACCCAATTTTAGGTATTTTTCGCAACGCAGATTTTAGCGGATTTTGGATGTTATGCAGCTTCCAATTCTGCATCGGGTAAACTGAATATAAATTATGTTGCGATTGTGTCCGGGTCAAACCCTTCATTGACTGGACCACCACTCGTGTTGTTATGCAGGATAAAATCATTGTGTAACACTCAGTTGGTGTGGCGGTCGTCTGCTCGTTAGACAATGGGATAAAATTAATAGTCTTGGGATAGTTGGGATGGCCGCATAAAATCATAACGGTCGTATACAGCATGAATGGCATCTGGCATGAACCTGGCACATGAACAGCTACAAAATATTGCCAATGCGAAGAGACGCTTGGGTAAGGATAAAAATCTAAACATTTCTTTGTTAAGTTTGAGGGTTTTTGTTTTCTTCTCTGTGAAGTTCACCCAAAAAAAAATGAGATTGGATTAATGTCTCTTAACAGTTTTACATCTTTGAACGATAACTGCACAGCTTGATTTCGAAACTCGGATAAAACTTTCCCAAATATAATCACGCGCCGTGACATGAGACAAAAAGCGGGTTGAAATTGACACGTGGGCGACTGAACGGCGTCAACGATCTAAAAATAGCAACATACGATGCCATCGGAAGAAAGAGACAACTGAAATCGACACAGCGTGAAATAATGTCGAACTGTCGATTTCACGAGTTCTTCACTGATTAATTTCGATTCGAGCGACATGCAGTAAAGGGATAATTATAGTGATGTACTGGTGATGTGTTCAATCCTGACCCGGAACATAACTCGATTCCAATCCGGCTTTTTAATAGCTCAATTTCAGTGTCACATAACATATCAGGAAGCTAATTAAAATAAGGTATCATAGACCATAGACATATGTACAGATAACAGAGTATACGATTTATTATCTCTGTTCCATGCAATTAGCGAAATGAAAGTTAATGGCTTAAATCAACTTTAGAAGATAATTAATAAGATAATAAATAATTAGAAGATAATAAAGTCCATTAATCATTTATCGAGAAAATAAATTGTTGCCTCTTGTCTTGATTGGTCATGATTGGTCCTATTCCCATCTAATGTACAGCCGTAGTATAGGTAGACCTATTATAATACCTGTTATGTAGTTTTGATCATATAATATAATATATCGGCTCATAAATGGATGTTGAATGCCAAAATCGTTCAGATTTTTGCTCTTTCGATAGGCATATCAAATCGGGAGTGAATGGTTTTAAAATTCTGTCAATGTGTGATATTTAAACGTAGGATTGATTTTGATAATACATGTATGTAATTTTGAAGAATAATTAGTTTGCATTATCCATCGAATAATGGTTCAACTGGTATTATTTTGACTCATGTGAATTTTGAGGGTGATGTTCGTTTCGCAGCCTGCACACTATTTTCGCGGATATTCATATCTAAGATATCTTTGAAATTTATATTAAAATTACTATGGCACCCCAATCATCTTTTGCGCCGTATAATACCAGAAATAAGAAAAGTGTCGCTATAAATATCGACTTCAATCATTGAATATAAGTGCTTTTCGGCTGTAAAAACTTAAATATCCAACCGGAAGTTGCATTGTACGACTTCCGAGTAGTTTGATTTGGTTGCTAAACCACTTAGTTTCGTGAAAATCGGCTAAAATGTTGTTAAAATCTTGTAATTGCGTTGCTAGAATGCGAAGTTATACCCAACGTCGTGTTCCGGGGGTAAATATTTTAACCCCCCAGAAAACGTATTTCTGAGGGGAAATTAGTTTATCCCTCTACGGCATTATATTTAGGAGGTCGAAATCTATTCATTTCACCGAAAATATTAGCTTCGGCACGATTTGCCAACGGCTAATGTATTTTGAAGAACCCATATTATATAGGCTATATAGTACTCTAATATAACACAATTATTTTTGTTCAAAATGTGTATTCCAATTCTTATCTAATCGATGTATGCAGGATTATCAATTTAGTAGATAAAATTTCATATAACAATCAGCGGAAATTACGCACTCGCAAGCTACTGAGTCTTTTAAGACTGAGTCATATTGTGAACTTGGTCCAATCAGCGATGCGACCCGAAGGAATTCTTCTCTTCATACCTAACATCTAGCTTTGGGCAGAATGCCAAAGCACAGAAAACCCTTACTACTGCAAAACTCATTCAACTATCTACTTGATTGCCCCCATCTGAGTCTCTGGTTTTGTTTCATCAAAAATTAAAAATACATATATCGTATCGATATGATATATTCATACATTTTCTACGGTTACCACAAATCACAATCGTTGATATTCTTAGTAGCAAAGTTCCGTCGTCATTTAAGCCTTGTGCTCGCGCATTGGCTGCGTGCAGTAAACACAAAAGCAGTGGCTGAGTCGAGAGATTGATCACGGACTCTGCTCTCTAACTGGAAAATGGTTGGATTATTTAACCACCAATTGTCATAAAAGCTGGTTATATGTGTGTATCGGATAATTAAGTATCGACACTCCGGAAAAGTAACCGATTTTCGGTGGAATATCGATGTGAAAACTTCGTGAAAAGTCACGCTAAAGTTCGCCAGTCAAAAGTTCATCGGCCATGAAGATGGAGCGGAATGTCAACTTTGCTCGCTGTCCTCTGGTCACGATTGCTTCGATTTTGCTGCTCAGCCTCGCTGTTCATGGTGAGTATATCGCTTAGTGTACATTTCCGGAAAATGTGTGAAAATAAACTGTACTTCACTGTTGTAGGACGTTGTTCTAAGTTTATGCGAAGTTACCATAGTTACGCATTGCGTTTATTCGCTGGGTAGCAACTAGCTGCATTATGTAACCATAATCTAATTACCAATATAAAGTCTTGGAACGAGACTAGGTAGCAACGACTCAGAACGAGCAACCAAGAACTAGAAGGCGCTTGAGAGTTGAGACATATCGAATGATCGATCATTACAATGAAGGCCTTATTAGTTGCTACTTGTTTCCAATCCCTAATCTAAATCATGAGTAATTAAATGTGTCGTTTTAGCGTTTTCCTATTCCAGTTATTACCTGCACATCTCAGCAAAGGCTGCACATAATGGATATAATAATTGATAAACTACTAGTAATACTTCATTCGTTAAGGTGAATTTAATGATTTTAGTCATAATTGAAGCATCTAAATATTCTTGACTGCAATTTATTTATTTGTAAGAAGATAAAAAAATATACACCCCGCGCCCACGGTACTTGTATACCGAGAACATCGACTTCTTGTTCAAGACTTTCAAGTACTGTGTTGTACACGCACTAGTAAATTGGATTAGTGGATTGAATGGATTGAAGGGAATGAGATTCAACACGGATGTTACCGGTAATTGGTTGTTAACACTACTGATTTTACTTGTACTAGTAGTGGTATGAGTACTTTTACTCTCAGTCTCTCACCGTATCCTAGCCCCTGGCGCAGATATATAGGGTGAGGTCTGTATGCAGTATACATATGTATAGGCGTCTCACTGTGGCATGTCAGAAACCCTGTTTTCAATGAATATCATTCTCAGTTTGGGCGAAGTAAAAATGTCAACACACCCTTGATTAAATTTCCACAAATTTGATTACACGAATCTTTAAATTCAAGTTCTTTTGATGGATACTATTATGTTAATATTGAGTCCGAATATCCCAGACAGTATTTGAACAGGACTTAAAAATAATATATTTGTCAATGCATCGTGTAAACTATATGATGTACGACCTCAGATGACATTCCCACACCCGAAATACCTTCACTCGGGGCACTTTCTATTGAACATCTTGCTATAAAATTTATTGGTGGGAATTTCATGTTTACGCTTTCTGTTTGCGGATGCGATCAAACAGGAAGGAAATGCATTTTTCCTTTACGTTTTATTTTTAAAAAAAAGGATGAGTCTTACAGTGTAACACAGAAAAAATTGACAAGATGAAGAAATATTGTTACGAGGAACTGACCAGGTTCAGTTTATATTATGATTCCTACTTGCTCGAAATGACGTATTTTATTAACTGTACTTCATCTCACATAAATATAATATGCATGTAAACGTGTTAACTTTGTTTTGAATCTCATCGCAGTTTTTTAAACATCAGGATGAACTGTATTTTCAGACTCATATCGTTTTGTGAACCGATGATCACAATTCCATGTTTAGAAATGCGAAGCCGCGGTCTCCGAAATGGCGTGATCGCGTTGAGGTTTGGGGTTAGGGCGTTGGGTCCTGAACTTTCTAGAGCGTCTTCATTTTAAGGTTCAGTGCTCCCCAAGGGTATTTTATAAATTGTGATTTTATGTTTATGTAAAGTTCGTTATAGAATATAGATATTGCTTCGTGACGGACAAACCGTAATTATTTAGGTGGGGAAGTATTTCACTACCATATCCTACAGCCTTTTAGGTTCGGTATAAGAAAGGAAGTAGCACTTAGTACATAACCAGATTACACGTTCAATGTGTTACATATTACTGCCATGTTTAGACAATGCGCGCCGTTCACAGTTTTTTGTTGGTTTTAAAAACAGCGCGTGCAAAATTAACCAAGTGCCGCAATCTGTCAGATAACAAATTCATAATAGACTTGCGCAATACTGAATTGTGTGACAGACTGGCGAGGCTTGTTCAGCGTCAGGCGGGCAGCGTACATGCTTTCAATTGTTGCTTTGTCGTACAAAGCAATGTCACATTTTGTGGCATCATGAACAACAGAGAGCGCGTACTGCATGAAATACGTAACAAATGTCAATCTATTGAGATGATAAATGGTCTACACGTATTGTTAATGATTGTAAATGATACAGAGCAAGTAAAGTGCACTACACCAATCCATCCTTATTAACTGGCTTTTTGACAATTCGCATTCGTACTTGCTAATTCTTCCAACTATATCGAGCGTTGATTGACCTTGGCGCGGATTTCCTTAAAGGTCAAATGAGGTGCTGAGACCTCCCCGAAGGCCTCTCCCTCACAGTGCTTCCTTCCTTCCGAAATACGTGTTGACACGCCATATAAATTGGCCTTCACTCGGATTACTCACGATTAGCGCACTCTTATTATTGACGACGGACTGCATCCAATAATAATAATAATAATAATAATAAAATCGGTGGCTTATTGAGAGAGAGATTTCGAATACGGATGCGCTGTGGCGATTAGGCAGCGGGATGAGGGGGAAGTCTGCTCCTCTTTTTCCCTCCGCTGGAAATTCGCAGAAATTAGCATATTCCAATTTGGGCTGACACGAGACTGATGACGTCATCGATGTCGTCCGGCGCGATTTTCATGTCGCTGTTTGGCAGCATTGGGGGAGATGATGGGGTGGAGGGCGGGGGTGTGTTTCCATTAGGCGCAGGTGGCTGCTCTCTGACCTCCGTGACCTCTGCCTGCGTGGGTTCTAATGTAAGCAAAGTGGAATAAATGGCATTCGTAATTGCCACCGCAATCGAATCGATACACAAGAGTACATGACAACTACGATGTACTTGAAGAGTACTTTTACATATCAAGTTCTGAACGGTTGAGCATTTTAAGAATGCACGCGATTGTGACGTCAGTTTCCTGTGTATCTCGCCATTTAATTGCCCTAATGCACACACCATCGTACTTCCTTCTCTGAGTACTAGCAATAACAGTAAGTACTTGTAACTTTTACGTGCCGTGGCGCACATTCCCATTTAATTCATCTTTTTTTTTCTTCAATGCATTATAGTCAGTTAACAATCAACAGTAGTTGAACAGTCGGAATAATGAATGCATACGGATGATGTACCCAGTATACATAATGTTCCATACAAATGTACTGCAATCTGAAACCAAACTTACAAAACATTACCATCGACGTTTTTCATGACCCTCGAACTAAGTGCCTACTCCGCAGTTCTCGCGGTAATTCTACGAAGTACTGCGTCATTATTTAGATAATAATATTTGTTTGTCTCCGTAAATCATTGACACGTGCACTTGTCTATTTTATCTGCATGGGGAAATTTCTGCGCCGTGGGACGTTGAGTCGCGCGATACTCGAAAGTTCACTAAACGAGTTAAACAATGTGCTTCGTAAACAAGTTCATTATTTTTTGATAAACGCTACAGTAGGCCTATCACGAATTCAAGATGAACAGCTTATGGGTGGAAATTCTTGTTCTTGGTTTCTCGGTGCTGTTGCACATGTCACACGCATCGCACGAAGCATATTCTCCGCGCACTCGGCAGCGCTGATGTACATGAATTAGAGCCCTTATAAATGCCACAGAAATCGAGTATAGACTGTATAATTACGTGTAAAGTAGACCTGAGTGCCAGTTATATGAATAGCAGCGTCACCATAATATTGAATTTCCCGCGAGACGTGCCTGAAATGGCATCGACGAAATTAATCACAGAATTCCATAGAATTCTCCTCGCTGGGAATCATTGCATTCCAGCTGACCTTTCTGTTTAGATTGGAGAAAACTATTGCACGTGCTGTGAACGTGTTTATGTGTGATTATTGTGATCGATCCTTTGATCTTGCCCATTGGTCAAACATGAACGATGTAAACTTTTGACCCTGTTGTGTCTGGTCGCTCAAGAAAGACGTTTGTCAAACTGTATACTATCTTGGATTATTGGCTGTGATGGGCCTTGAAGTTAAAGCGGATGGCAGAAATCACACAATTGCTATTTGCATGATTAGGATCCATGATCCTGGATTAAGATCAAGGCGTATTTATCGCAATCCGCGGATCAGGGGTGTTGATCCGGATCTCCCTGGCCTTCACCTCTTGATCCCAAATGTCAATATTGCACCAAACATTACGTAATCTTCCCCTGTTCCACAGCAGCTGATGATGCCTCCGTCAGATGTCCGAGCAACCTGCCGTACACGTCCAAGATGACCGTATTCAGAGACACTTGTTATCAATTCGTACGAACGGAGAAATTTTGGGAAGAAGCCAGGGATATGTGCTGGGCGGTGAGTGCTTTCTTGAACCCTGTGTACTAGCATTACGTGGCCGCATATTGTTGCCGCCCCGCGAAAGCGCAGAGTGGACGCGTGCAATGAGCTCTGGTAATAGGCAAAGAGCATCAGCTTGGACGACGTTAATTCCATCTAATGAGTATGATGTCACCGGTTATATCTCTCGATATGCCTAGCTCTTTATATGGATCCATTGTACAAGGATCAAAGACTGTCCTTGCCACGTGTTACCGGTATGTTGGGCAAATGGTAGTCTATTCGTCAGCGGTGATCTCAGATATATACATGCATATGAGAATATTCAGACGGTGTCCTGTCTTGGCAAATGTTTGAGTTCAGTGTACTCAAATTCAATGTCATATTACTCAATGTCATATACTCGTATTAGTCAGTGCTGCCAATTGTGGAAATACGCAGCAAGCACTGACTTCGATGAGAGCATTTTATGCGATTTGGGAATATTATGACTCACTCCGGCAGCGAGTTGTTCAGTGCTACAATCGACGCTCGTTATGGCCGAATATGATTGCCGTCTTCCTTTTGCGCGAAATTATTCCACAGTAAAAAAAAATTACGTCTGTCAGCAAAATGATACTTTCACTTTCGGTGTATGGAGGATAGCCCAGAAATAAAAAATATCAGAATTTGTAATTGATAATTTTGAATTTTGAATTTCCAGCCATCTTAATAATATTACATGGTATCCCGTGTTGAAAAATTAATTAATGCCGATGCTTATATTTTGTGTTTTGTAATTTTCAGTGGGGAGGAAAGTTGCTTGAGATCAAGGATGGCGCCACCAACAACTTCATCAAGGACACGCTGAACTCCATGAGCATCTGGAGCAACAAGGGAATCTGGATTGGACTCAACGATCGAAACCTGGAACTCGTGTGGAGATGGATCGGAACGAAATCAGAACACGACAGTACGGCTCATCACACGAAGGCTTCTCATGAATTCATCCGTTCGTTCATCCTCAGGTGGCGTGCGTCCTCTTGACCCAACGTTCGCCTACTGGGCAGGCAGTCACCCTGGCGCGTGGTTCCACAGCATGAAGGACTGCGTGCGAATGGATCGGGGTGCTCAGTGGCGCTGGAAGGAAACACCCTGTGCCGGACTGAAATGGCACTACAGGTTCATCTGCCAATATGGTGAGTGCCTGGTGTGGTTTTGGCTGCTTGGCGCTAAACTGTTGTGTCGTTTAGCTGCTGCTCCTCTCCAAACTGAACCCCTTCCTGGGATCTCTGGGCACCAGCACCTTTCTCCCTCTTCCTCATCTTCTCTTCTTCCATCTCCTCCTCCTTCATCCTCATCAGTGCCTTCTTCAACAGCTGCTGCTCCTACCGCCGGATTTACAAATCAGCGCAACAGTTTTCAGCTGGAAGCGAAGAATCAGGAATTGGCCAGAGGAGGACCCAATGATGCTATGAACCAGAAGGCAGAATGTAAGTGCTCGTGTACGCTAAATGGAAAGCTTAATTTTCAATCACTTTTATTTTTGCAGCACTGATTGTCTCAGAGTCTTCAACCAATAGTGGTGAGTTCCTAGTGATTGAATAGCATTTCTTATTTCCACTGTTGATTCAACAGGAACCCTCATCATGATCTGCGTGTTTGCGGTTGTGTTGGTCGGATGCCTCGTTTGGTTGGTGTTGCTATTTGTCAGGAGGTGAGATTCCCTTGTGATCTGAATCACATGATCGATCTTCAACTCAAACTTTGTGCGTTTCAGGCGTCTTCATCAGAAGCCTACCACGTCTGAGGCCTTCGTTGTTGTGACGTGTTCCGACAAGTTTAACAACCCTTTGTATGGTAATGGGCAAGAGGGATTGGCGCAGTGCGTACTCAACACACCCAGGCAGCCGCAAACCCAGGCTGAAGGTCCTCGTGAGAACTTGTACGTGAGCCCTGAGGAGATGGCCGGCACTGGCGCCGTTGCTGCGAAGGAAGATGTGTATTTGGCACCAGTGGAGGAGCGTGGCTCAAAACGACCTCTGCCTGAATGTCCTCAGGGGAAAGATGCTGACCAGTCCAAGCCCCTGTCTGGCTATTTGCCAATGGACCAAGTCAGCCGAAGAGGAAGTACGAACACTCTGGAGATGGCTTTGGATGACGTGGAGGAGGAGAGCCCAGGCTTTGCGTACGACACACCAAAAGCGAGTCACATATATTCTGAAATTCCTTGTGACGAATCAAATGTGTACGAAGCATTGGATGATGTACAGTATTGACAGTGAAGTGCCTATGATTGTCTGTTCGCCTTCTTCCCCGCGCATCATAACGGACTAGGGTACTGTGTTACGTTATGATTTACTCTTCATTGGTCGCAAAGTGCGTTATGATTTATTGCCTTGTACAATGTTACTTCAAAAGCTCAACTTGATGTCAAAAATTAGTTTGTTTTTTTTTCTGCTGGTATACTAAGCCACGCAAGTGCCAAATATCAATTATTTCTAAGTTTGGCAAAAATTTTCAATCGAGTTATATGGACGTGTATTATTTTTGCTCATGCATACACAACCTTTTTCTAAAATTATTCCCCTAAAGAGTATATTTTTTTGTACCTAATCAATGTACTTAGTGAATTATCAATAATAATAATAAAATGTATGTATTCATGTATACTTTGTTTCTTCCCTATCAGAACCCCACCCCAAAAAATAAAAATATACAAAAATCTAACCAATATGAGGCTAATAATTTGATTTATTGCATATTACAAAATTTCTGAATACATAACAATACACATTTTCTCCACAAAGCAGAAATTATGTATTCACACTTTCTCATGTGATCATTTGCACACGAGACAAAGAGAGAGGGCGCCAGAGAGGCAGAAATCTGTAAAGCAGCGAAACATGTCTACAGCTTGGTGAAGTTGAGAGACAATATTTATGCCCCAAAAGAATTGCACAGGAAAACCGAAATATATTCCATTTAAAAAATTATAAGTACTTATAATTTCTTATCACAAATACAAAAAAGAAAAAAAGAAAATACATTACAAAAGAATGGGTTTCTCTTTTTGGCAGGGATGAAGAATGAAACAGATGAGAGAGAAAATAAAAAATGAATTGGAAAAAAAAATAGTAAAAAAATTGCGGGATGATTATATAAAAGAAGCGGACAGAATCATTCACACTGTAGAAGAATATCACACAAAAATACACACGCTCACAATCTGAAACAATCCTGATTCAATCCACTCAGTTGAAATCTTTAAAGAGCATTTTTTCTTAAGAGACAATATCTTGGTATTTTTGCCGAAGCAAAAAATTCTGTACAACAGGAGTCCTCTCTTAAGATAGAGATGATGATTAAGGCAATCAGGTCCCAGGGATCAAAGAAAGGAATCATTAGTAAAGCTTGAACACATTGATGAACCAAATCAACAGCGTAACACCATTAGGGGGAAAGGGAAGAGGAGCAGTATTATTATTGCACATGGGCCACGACTGGGTGCAAATGGGAAGAAATACTATTTATGTCTTGGAATGTTGTTTTTTTTTTTTTAAAGAGTTTAAACGGAAAGATCGCTAAAGCCAAGAGGTTGTGGAGGGTGGGGGAGCCATGTACAAGCATACAATATACACAGATGTATGTGGTAGAAGGAGGAGAATGCTTGCCAGTTTTTTAATTTGTGAGAGTGACAAAGAGAGAATCTCATGAGTTCCATCAGCACTGGCGCACGATCGACGCCTCGTTGTATTCACTGCCGGGTAAAGTGAAGAATTCCTCCAGCTTCCACTGCAGTGTTTCAAACGTGGGCCGTTCCATTTCGTCCTTGCGCCAACACTCAAGCATGATTTCATACAACGCTTGTGGGCACTTGGGCGGGCAGGGCATGCGGTAGCCATGCTCCACTTGGTGCAGCACTTCTGCGTTGGTCATACCTAAAAAAAAGAAAAAAGAAAAAAAAGAGTGACATCACGCAGGAGGGGGAGAGGGCGACGCACCTGGATAAGGCACACGGCCGTAAGTGACAATCTCTGTGAGCAGAATTCCAAACGACCAGACGTCTGATTTGATGGTGAATCGGTTGTAGTTGGCTGCTTCAGGGGCCGTCCATTTGATGGGGAACCTGGCGCCCACCCTCGCTTCATACTCATGCTCCTAAGAGGAGAAAAAGACGGAAAGAGATGAGGTAAAGTTAAGAGAATGACTTAAATTTCACCTTAATGACTCTGGCTAATCCGAAATCTGCAATCTTGACATTGTTGTTGTCTCCGACCAGAATGTTCCTGGCAGCTAAATCTCTGTGGATGTAGTTCTGGGACTCCAAGTATGCCATGCCACTGGCGATCTGAGCCATGACATCAATCAGCAATGGCAGCTTCAACCCACGACCTCTTCCTGATGGTGCCAAACAAACATGAATGAAGTAATTGGAGGCAAAAGACCATCGGCCCAGATATCGGCTACTCAATCATTCAAGTTACAACTGCAAGCTGCAGATACTTTACCTTGCAAGTATTCTAGCAGACTGCCATTGCGCATGAGTTCTGTGACAATGTAGATGGGCTCATCCTGGGTGCACACAGCGTACAGCTGAATCAGCTTAGGGTGTCGTAGTTTCTTCATGATCTGCGCCTCAGCCAAAAAGTCCTTGGGATCCATGGTGCCTGTGGACGTAGAGAGCATTCCATTACCAGTTACATGTACCACTCACATCGCAAATATTTCAGAATCATAGAGATTTGATAGTAATTATCTCCCGCAAAATGACAAGCAACTCAATTCTCAATACATGTAGCATTTTGAAACAATTGTAAAGAAGCTCATATTAAATGAAATAATAGCATCAGATGATTAACAGAAATCCTAAAGAGGTGTTGATTGGTCAAGAGATTGAGATGCATAATGCAAAGATCGAGTGAGAACTGGAAGTGAAATAGGGCTTGCATAAACGAGCAGCTCATTGCCATACAACGCCAAAGTTTAATTAATAGCCATGTTAATGACCAATTGACCCCATAGAAACTGTGGTCAGGTATGATATAAATCGAAAAAGCATACTCTTGAGAACAGAGATGAGAAAGGTTTGGATCACAAGTCTTCATAACTTCCTAGCAATCAGTAGCAAATGACAATATTGAATGAGAATTGTATGGGGTCGGGCACATGCATTGTGAAATACTTCATTGTTGAAAAAGACACACCGTGACGGCATAATTGAAAACTCAATACAGGCCAATTGAGTGCAAACGTACCTGGTTTGAGTGTTTTGATGGCGACTGGAGTGGTGTTGTTCCACAGACCCTCGTAGACCTCCCCAAACTGACCATGGCCGATCTTACGCATGAGCTGAAGGGAGCTCTTGGGGATTTCCCATTGATCCTTTGTGTTGTACGATAAACCGACCGTTTGTGGTTTCTCAACCTGTAAAATCAACAATGAATGCCAGTCATATTGGCTCAGAAGCAAGGTCAACGCAGCATCGAGGGCATTGTGTCAAACTTAATATAAAACTACGCCTACTGCGATAACATACACGGCCCCTGGACGGATTCCCCTGACGCCTCTGATGGCTAATTGCGAGGTGGCCAATTGCGATGGTAGCAAAGAGGACATCGTTACGTTGATCTGCAGTCGCCTTGCATAAACATATTATAGTATACACTTATATCAGAGGGTGGAGCCGCTCCGCGATGAATATTGCGCAATATGCATTGTTTACAAACAGAGTTCACGCGCAGCAGAAGCAGCACAAAAGCGAGTTGAGTGCGTGACCTCTTTCGGCAGCAGCTCTGCTATTGATTTAGGGCAGAAGAAGAAAGGGGGCGGGGAGGAAGAGGCGTCACGCAGCAGATGATGTCAGCAGCATCACTAACAAAGGGACAAACCAAAGCCGCCCCCCTCCCCCCTCCCTCCTCCCTCGTGTGCATGCTTCACCCAGGGGCCTCATCCCTAATGTCCAGGGTTGGCATATCGAACCCTGGGAGGACAGCGCTTGACCAATGAAGCACTGAGTGTGACATGAGTAATTTGGGGCAGGTGATGCAACGGCCAGATCTGTTTATCGGTTTCAACATCTTGCGTCTGATCTGAGTGAGAGCTGGCACGCATTATAGGCACGCGCACTTTGAACCGCACGAGGAAGCAGAGGCGGCTGCTGAATGAGATCCACGCAGTATTGCAAACCGTAAACCTCTTCACAGAGTCATAACAAGTTAACAACTGAAGAGTGAACGCAGGGGAATCCCCCAAGGACAGATAGCTGGAAATGCTTCAGCATAAGGTTCTTTCATAGATCTTCGATTGCACAACATTGCAGAATATGAATCATGAGGATAAACAGAGGTGTTTTACCTGAGAGCAGGGTTTCCGTAGGTTGACACAGAGGCCGTCTGCGTCTTGGCTGTAATGCTTCACCAAGTCAGAGAGCATAGGGAAAGTAGCCCTGCGTGCGATGAAGAAGCCTCCGTCGTCCAACTGGCGTATCCTGTAATGCTTCACTGTGTCTCCGTCCCGCACTGTTCAACGAATACAAGCAAATCAAACATTACATAAATTAAGAGACATTCTTCATTTAAAATAAATCTTATTCGAGATAAGAGTAAACCTAAATACTACTAACATAAGCCTTTCACACACCAGAGAAATGAGCAGTCAACTAATTGACAAATTAAAACAGGATATCATTGTCAGAAATGACTGACAATTCAATTGACTGGCAATTACACTACTATGCATGTACAATGCCCATTTCCCCAAACATGAGATATCCTATGAATGGAAGTGTAAACATGGGTTCAAGAACTTCCAATAACCTTGATGTGGAATTATGTGAAATTAAGCACACATGAAATTACAACATGCAGCAATCATGCTCAACATCTGCTGGCTGCAGTAATCAACAGTCGCTGATTGCAGCCAATGCAACAGCTCACTTCGGCCACTAAATAACCCAAGCGCAATCATTGCAAAGGAGCAATTAATACCGTGTTTGCCGGCCGAGGGTGCAAAGTAACACATGAAACATTGCATTCAATTGATGCTCACTAACTTCTATGTAGTTAGTACATACCCTCGCTATTCAATGCCAGGATCAAAACAAGATTTCAGTTTGACCTTTGTTTTGCTACCAGCTAGCACAACAAATATATGTTAGGAGAAGGGAAATGCTTTAATTTAATTGCTTCACTACCGGTAATTATATTAAAATTAATTAATTATATTATTTACATTTCATAGCATTGAAAATGTTCCCATTTCTGAAGATTGGCCACACACAACCTGAGACTGAGTCATTCATGACATTTATAACAGTCATGAAAAGTATAATAATTTGAAATGAGGTCGCTGTGATTGGGATTGAATTCTGACTTCATAAACAATTAAATCAATCGTATGATTTTCACATTGATCAATAATTATCATAAATTTACAATGCACAGAATACAGTAGCTACAGTTCCAAACAGTATTATCCAAAGCAATTCAGTTCCATGTAAACTGAGAAGGCAATGGCAGATAATTACCGTGAAACAGCAAAATTTCCATGACCACATACATATGCGCAAATTTCCATGACCACATACATATGCGCAACCGTCCTATAGATGCAACCGCAAAAATTTAGGGCCACAAAATTTTGCTGTTTCGAGTATATAGTTCTATATAACAGTAAATTAAAAATGGAGGCCATTCCTTTGAAGTTTATTCGATTGATTGTAAAGACAAAATCAGAAGAATCAGTTCCGCAGATCTGAACACCATAAAACCATAAATCTCATGAGAGATTGCAGCACATGATAAGCAATGGAGCTAACTCAGACAAGGAAGTAGTCTCAAGCAGAGCAACTATTCAGCATCTCCGGCAGTGAATGATGAGCCTCATGAGGGCAACTTATTATAACAATTAGGCAAATGATGCAATGCAGGAGGAGAAGAGGAGGGGTTGGGGTATTCATGTTCAACTTCCTTATAATAAAACCCATAGCATCAATCGATTAAAAACACAATCTACCTGAGTAACTTGACATAATTGTTTAAATAAATACTGTAGAAGTGACAGTATAACAGATATTTTTCATGGTATTCATGTTCACAGTCAATGAGGGCACCACAGATAATTAGCAGGATGCAGTTTTCACGCTCAACATTATTTTCACAAATCACAATGAATGAAATGAAAACGTTCATTAAGATTCATCAAGATCGTGAGCAAATCGAATGTTCTACAAAACTCAGTCAAGTCACAGGGTCACTAGAAAAAACAACGGCAACACTTTGATAACACAGATTTTAGAAAAATAGGTCAAATAACAGTTATGCTTATATATGAATCCATATTCCCTACCAGAAGCCCTGTCTGCCTGGATGACCCACATCTGACCTGAACCTACTTGTCTTGTATCAGTTGCATTTATTTTATAAAAAAAAGAAGCTCAGAGGCCGAGAAAAGGAAAAATATATATTAGGAATTTCCGGATTACCCTGATTTTGTCTAAACATGGATTTTGAGTTTAGTTCTCAAGCAATAGATGCCTCAGAATGAGCACTGAATCAGGTGAATTACCTGAAAGTGAGAAGTCATTCCTTCGACTCTCGCTGTTTCTGAGAAGGAAGGCGCCATGATCATTTTCAGGTTGAAGGAGTTTCTTTTCCGCTTCCGTTCGCTTTATTTTTCCGAAGTACCATCTGCAAGAGAGGAAAAGCTTCTATTAAATACATAGTATGCAATAAGAAGAATGACAGGCCTCTTTCAGTCTTTGACTTATTATGAATTTATGTAAAATGAAACTGAAACCAATATTTGCATGCACTCACGGTTCAGACTCCAGACTTTTAGCTTTCGCCACATAATTTGACGGAATGTAGCCTTCATGTTTGGTTGACTGTGACCTAGCATACCACCAATCACCCTGAGTGTCATTAATAATTTCTAAAATTTCCCCTTTCTTGAAACTCAAGTCTTCGTCAGTCCTAGCATCGTAGTCATATAGGGCCACAAAGAGTTTTATGTTTGGGTCTGCACGCGAAATTGGTGAAGGCATCGCGATTGGGTTGTTGGCGGAGAATGACGGCTCAGCATTCGATGGTGGCCCTGAGAATGATCCATTGTGACTCTCAGGGGACTTGGGGATAGCGGCACTTGCGGATGAATCAGGAAGTTTGCCAGGGTCCTGTGGTCGGCCAAGACAATTCCCCATGGCGAAACGGCACGAAAACACACACTACAACCAAAACGTTATCACAAAACACTAATTGACAGCCGAAATCTTGGAACTGCACAAGGGACATAAATTGCATCCAACATCATCGTAACAAAGTCATGTTGACGGATTTTGACAGAGATCCATTCTCCACACACTGACAGCCTATGCACGCACCGCGGAGCAAACAGTAGGCATAAAGTAGTACACAAAAGAATGTCACAGAAATGAAGAATCACAATTTTACCCAATTTTAATTACACTTATCGAATTATTTTTGTAACTTGGTGTGGTAAAAGAAATGTCAGCACTCAAATATAATACACTAAATTGCTTTTGGTTGATAAAAAATAACGCTCTCAGAAATCTATACGCTCAGTGAAAAGGCAATCCGGGTGGGGTTAAAATCTTCATTGTTACGCGCTTTGTGATTGGTCAAAGAAAAACATGGTTAACATCGGCAATGGCTGCTCGTAGCCAATCAGCACACGGAACACAACAGTTCCTTTCTCATCATTCATGTTTTGATGCGGGTAAAACCATTTGAAGTGTGTACGAGTTAGTGGGTTTTCAGAGTGACCATAATATTATATATAATAATTATTATACAGAGTGGGCCAGAAGTAGTTTATCAACTCCATGTTGAAGATCTCAATGCTTTGCAATGATGTTACGCATTTCTGAGGAAATGTTACAAACAGATCGCAGTGTAAAAACCACACAAAGAGAATTATATACTTGGTATGGTTAGTATAACACATCTCATATTGAGCGAAGGGTCGGATCAGCATAAAGCCACATGGCAAGGGGCCAGACCAGATAATAAAATATGATAGTTAATTAATTAAATGCACAGTGTTCATTCTAGTATTTTCACAGAGCAGGGGTTTATTTTATAAAACAAGGACAATAAAAATATAGGGAAGCTGTGCCGAAAGCACCAAAGTGTGCCCACGGAACGCACCGCCAGGGAGTCTGGGAGCATGCTCTCCCATATTTTTTTACTAAAAACAAGAACCAAAGTCCAAAATCTGGGCAGTTTGACAGGGATTTCCCTTACTTATAAAAATACCTATACCTGACAAACAATGAAGATACATTTTGTTTTCCCAAGACATTTATTGTATACAAGTGGCATGTGATTTTTAAGTATTTCTGAGGCAACGCTTCTTCTGGCGATACCAATCAATGGCAGCTTCCCGGTAGGGAAATTCAGTTTACTATTCTGGGCACAGAAAAACGAAAGAGCATTATGGTTATACTCAATACATTTCGGTTTTAACTCCTTAGGAAACTATCAAGCTAATTATATGTAGTCACATAGTGTTGCGACTTCAAGGGTCAGAGCCCTCTCGATGGGGCGGGTGCTTCAATGGAGCCAGTTAACCATTATTATCATTGTAACCAGGCATGTCAGCCTTGGTGACATCTTGTCTTGTGGAATTCATTACATATCAAAAGTTCAACATTCAGTTAAGCGAACAGTAAATGTAGGTGTGATCACCTCTGATCAAGCTTCATTGACTCAGGCAATGTGTCTCTATACGCCACAAGTGAATAACTGCAGCAACCAAGATAACCTAAAAATAATATTAGAGTAATTAAATTAGACAGGTGTACAACTAATGCATTTGGACCATTTCTAAGATAGTTCGAACGGAAATCCTCTGTGCCATGCTGTTTACCATTTTTCATAGACTTCAAAGCATCAATGATTTCCCCATGAGTTACTCTGTGGTTATGGTAGCACGCTCTGTATGCGCACATCTAGTTTCAATGTCCTGACTCACTGATTGTAACAGGTCACTCATAGCTTCAGGGTTAAAGGGGACACCACTGAACACCACTGACGGTTTGTTTGCAAACATTTCCCCGATATTTCTATCACCTTCAATCTCATCAATCGACCTCCGTATTGCGCTCTTTTGGGTGGTGATTTTCCGCACTTCACGCCATGCATCTCGCCCGCTATTATTAAGTAGAGCTTCCGCCAGTTTCTTTGCCCTGCATTGATCCTCATGCCGCTTAATGTACCGCACCACATATCGGTACCGTGCTTTAGTCTGTCGTCGGATCGTTAGTTAGTACTAGTTGTGGAAATCAAAACAGTGCTCATTAGGTCATCTTTGTCTTTTGTGCTATGACACCTATTTGTTTTTGTCCCCTGAAAAGGCTGTGGTGTATCTAACAGTATCTTCAAATACGAATTTTCTTTATTTAAGTTTAATGCTCAATGTACCAGTATCTCCAAGAATAATTCAGTCGTGGTATGGTTTCTTGTAATGTCTCGTCTTAGTCTCTTTGTCATGTCTCATTTTAGAGCGTGCTGAGAAATTTTTACTTTCTACTTTCTGATAAATATATTATTATGTCTGCTTGTACACAATGTCATGTATAGTAGTAAACAATATTTTCAATATGAGTATCATATTGATATATTCCAATTATTCCATCTAGGCACGGAAGAGTGGCAAATGCCCAATGACTTCCAGATCATTGGTGGTGCTTTCCATATAAACATTTATTTACCTTATTATCATCATTGTGAATAATATGCTGTTATAGTGAAAACTGTGAAACTCATGATCTGACAAAGCTTTATGATGGCTAACCATGGGTATAAATTATATGAAGCACCAGATCACAACTCACGAATAATGTGAGCACTTCTCAGTGTCACTCGGTAACATGTTTTCCAGGAATTTTGAGCAGTGTGTCTTGAGCGGAGGGGTGGGAGTTGAAACTTTTCTCAGCTACTTGATCATTGACTAATCTAGTAAACATTATGGCTGCTGACAGCCTGATCAGAGACCTTCATCGACAGAATGAGAAGCACAGGAATAAATAATTATGTAGGCCTACAGATTTCACAACTTTTGACACTTGCTTAGAAATTGTGAGTGTCAGAATTCCTTGAAATGAACGAGAGGGGAGATATTTGCTGATTTATCAGGGACCTTTAATTTGTGCTGTAAAGTTTAATATTTGGAGACAATGTAGAGGCTATTTCGTTAAATGAAAACTTGAAAGAAAATTGTAGGGTCACAGCACAAAATTACCTGTATTCCTGATTATTCTTCATTGAAGTCCATATTTTGATATTGCATTTTCGTATTTAACAATTCATGTCTCAGAGAGCACACCACACGTGAAACAACAAATACCATTAATGGAAAGAAGAGGTTCTCCTGAAGCCAGGGATATAAATAAAACATAATATGGGTGGAATGGTTGCTGAATAGTAAAGATACACAGAGCAAGGGGTCATTTTCGAAATAAAAATCTGTGCCACCAATGGAATATTTGTATTACTAAAATGGAGCATTCTGCTTGGTCAAGCAGCATCTGACGTCATCACACATTTCAAAAGAGGTCTCGGGGAGGAGCAAAATTTCTCGGGTCATAACGCCCTCATGAAACGAGTGTTATGACTTGAGACGATAATGTCATCGGCATTGGACTCACGAAACACCAATCAATGCCTCTAGGGATCCTCAGTGACTCAATGAAACGCGTCCAGGGCCCTTTAATTACTGTACTCTTTGAGTCATTCTGATTTTTCCCAAGAGTTCTGTGTAATCCTTTGTCACGTAGAATCCGTATTTGATCACTTCCATTGATATTTATTTGGAGGCATGAAATTACTGATGCACTGCTAGTTGTTAGAATGAATGAATAGTTGGTGTTTAACAGCACTTTAACACTTACAGTGTCATAATGAGATAGTCACTATAAGATAGTTAATTCAGTACCCATCCCATTAAATCAATCATTTGGTGTGTTGTGATGAATGAGCACTACAACATAGATCTTTAAGCCAGCCAATTGATTTGTGACTGGCTGAGGCCTCTTTTTGGCTGGCTAGTTCGTCAACCGGCCTTTTTGTGGCTAACTGATTTTTTTTCAGCTGGCTCAGATCGGCTGCAGTGCTAATGGACATGTACATGCATTATATACTTTATTATATGTATGTTTTTGCTTAAATACGCCTAGTTGTATGTGCATGAAAATAATTTCATTGAGATGGTAGTTCCACAAGAGATCCTTAATCCTTGGTTACATAACATTCTCTTTGTGTTCCTGGGTGAAATCTAGAAGTGGCTAGTGCTCAGACTGGCAATCTAGAACACTCAGCATATAGATTCATATATCAATGAGTTGAAAATACAATGAATTTTCCCACTCTGTATATATGGGGTCGGCATATTGCTGATAGAAATCGTTAGAAACGTAAACCCGTTCAAGATAGTTGTCATTTCTTTGTTTTGTTGCCTCATTAAACATGTGAAATGGTAGATATCTAGTTAACAAACTTGAAACAATTTTTGTTTAGAAATAGTATTTATCGTAATATAGAATTACGCTTCATTTGAAACAAGAAGCATAATGCTCAATATTCTAGATCCGGTTCGAGCACTGGTCATTTTAAAGTTTCACCCAGAGAGCCAATGAGACCAAACCATATCAGAGAAATTGGATTCGAATACCACCAGATTTAGGCAACTGGAGGGCCAATAACAACAAACCTCAAAAAAACAAAAAAAAAACAAAAAAAAAAAACAAAAAAAAACAAACAAACGATGCATAGATGAAAAGTGAAAAGCAATGAAAAGTTCAAAACAAAACAAAAGCACTTTTAGCTATTTATCGCCAATTGTTACCAGCAGTATAGTAAATAATGATAGCTAGCTCAACCTGTGAAGGGTAAGTTCTATGTTAGGTTATTTCCTTTCATCAGCTGTTAATAACAATAAAATAGTAAGAAAAATAACGGCACAATTAGGGTTCAACTCTTTGAGGTTCAACAACAGCATACAGTAAGTATTTGGAATTATTTTCAATTTGTTTGAAACTGATATGTTTCCAATTCCTTCGTATAAATATTTGTGTATAGATAATCCAAGCCGATTTCTTAGTACTTCCTAGCTATGGTAATTATTATGATTCTGTTCTTCATCCAGTTGCTATCTGTAAAGAAAGTCAATTCATCCTCAACCAGTCTTGATGAAGTGGGACATTGCATTCGGAGAAGCAGCGTTCTAAGAAATCCATAGACTCACAACGTTCCACAAGCATGGACCTTTTGACATGACACATGTTATTGTTTAATTTTCTCCTATGTTAGGTTATTTCCTTTCATCTGCTGTTAATAAAATAGTATGAAAAATAACAATTTTGATTTTGAAATATTTTTTAATCTGGTGTAGTAATCCCCTAAACAAACAATAGAAAGTTGCCATCTGAGTGCAGGATATTTGTCAATTTCTGTCATTCAGACCTGCATTCATGGTCTTATCTTTTGAGTAAACAATCACCTAATGACTTCAAAGGAACCATTTATCGCCACATGTGAGGCCCAATCTCCTAATCCCTTATGTAAACAGTTGAAAAACCGCCACATATGTGCCCGTTTGTGCCATTTCACTTTTGTTATCGCCGACCGTCTTGATTAATGCGCTAAATAAACTGCCACACTTGAATTGTTTTTTTTTTGCCACAGCTGTGTTCACATCTGCAATCTATTTTTTTGTTTAAAGTGATGGCTTTGTGATGGGCATTATTGTACAATTGTGGCTTTTTTTTTTCTTCACATATGTGGCAAATTGTGCCACGAAATAGGTATCACAATGGCACTTGAATGCTATCTGGGTTGGGATCACATCCTTGGTGCTTGGTTAAAAAAGGCAGCATATATTGACAGTTATATTACTTTTGTAAAATTACATAAATCATGACGATATTTTCTACCAAATCTCTCCAAAAAAATGTGGCTAACCGATGGATTTTGGGCGGTGACTAAGCCAGATGTTTTTCGGCGGATCAGTAAAGTTTCTGAGGCCGTGGCTCAGATATTTTTCAGCTGGCTAGTTGGCTTTTCCTGGCTGGCTTCGGGGTCTTCTACAACAGCAACACCCCATGCACAGTCTTATCAGAATTTGGAAAAATCTATCTCACAAGACAACTTTTAGCAGTCTTTCATCCTGGAAGACCAATGAGCAAGTGTATCCACTGCTGTCACAAATAGCAAAGGTTTTCTGTTTGATCAGTGCTGGCTCTTCGCCAGTCGAGAGTTTATTCAGTGTGATTGGTCATTTCCTAAATGGTTAATGGTCATATTTTTCACCCCCAGATGACATATGATTTGTTTCTTAGTTGGATTGTTAATAGTTTGGATCTCTGATCAATTTACTTTGATGTTTGTTTTGTTGTTAGTATGAGCAAATATTCATTAATCTTTTTTACTCTTTACATCTGGTTTGAGCTGAATGTTTCTTAAGTTGTTTCTTACTTTGTGTGTTTTAATATACCTCAATGGATTGGCATTTCGTCTATCCATCCACAAGTCATGGATTGGAGTTTACTACATTATAATTATAGAAATAAATGAAGATTTGAAAATTTAGTTTATAATTCCCATGTTATTTGTTCCTTTAGCTGATGGCGTGTTTTTCTTTCATTATAACCCATGCAGAGTTTGCTGAGGACATGTGTGACCCCTTGCGTCGAAACCTGCACAGAGTTGCTGAGCATCAGATGGGTTCAAAATGTTGATTTTCATGTTTTGACTGCAAAGGGAAAAAAAATATCCCCCCCTTCCCCACATACAATAATCATGTCAGTCTGTGACCAATAAGTTCTAATAATTTTGTGTATAATCCAGCCTATTGTATTGACAGTTGAACCCGTTTGAATCTTAACCACCTTTTTAACAGAAATTTCTTATTTTCCATCTAAATATGTGACAATGTAACTCAATGAGGGTTTTTGCGCGAGGAGTCAGATATGCTTACCTGTATACTAACTTTTATTTGGCTATCTTTGACCGACAGCCAATAAAGTGCTCAGCCAGCTTCACCCAATAACTTTTCAGCTCAGCGATAAGCAGTCAAAATTATGTAAGCCAGCCATTGAAAATGAAACGGCTGGCTTCAGGCTGTACACTAGACCAGGATACATTGCGAACAGCTATTACGAGGAGCTCTATGGCTAATTGATAATGAATGTCTTGCTGTAGTGTTCAATAGGCTGATCAACAATGAAGTGCGTGAATGTTCCTGTATGTCTATGAATACAATTCTTCAAATGGTTTCTACTCTTTGTGACTCAGCGGACATCCGGATGAACATTTCCTGTTTGGTCTCAGTTCCTCAAAGAATTTGAAGTATTTGACACATTCCTCTTGTTTTTCGTCGCTTATTTTTAATGTGAGTGCTGTATTTTCTTTCGTATGTGTTGGTAAAATCAGAATCTTTATGTTGTAGTACATTTTTGATGTTTTCAATTTGTTTTCTAACTTTATTTCGACCATTACACCCATTCGGATTTGGGAGACGGACTCAGTCACTCAACTTTGAGTTATCTAGTCAGTAGCAAGCTAGTGCTCATGCTTATGTTACTTTACTACTTGCTTCTACATCGGTCATTGTACGTGGAGGGCTACCAGGCGGCGTCCTCTCGCACTATGAATGAGTAGAGCAACGAGTATCTTCTGGTCATTTATTTATTCATTTTATGTGTTTCTCTTTTTATTTTTATCTTTATTCTTTATTTATCTATTTATTTATTTATTTATTTATTTCTTCATTTATCATTTTGTTCTGTTGTGGGGAAGGGGGGAGGGAAGTAGGGCTTATTATTTGGCTGGTTATTCCAGTTGAGTTTTATTTCAGTTATTACTGTATTATTTATGAGGTTATATCTTTTAGAAATAGAAGATATAAATAAAGAGAAACTCGAACGTCAGATTGTAACAGTGCCGAAACAAAGGCACTTTAATCCAATCAACCTGAACCTGAACCTGAACCTCACTCAGTCAGTGAGTCAGTCTCAGTGTCAGTCAGTGTGTCACTCCCTCAGTCAATGTCATTGACTGTGTGTGCAGTTTTACTGATTTGATTGAAAGGGTTGTTGATTACAAAAACTCTAAAGATGGCCCTGCTCTCATACTCGATATAATATTTAGTGAATGTATTATTATAATAGTTATTTTCATACGCACTATCTTTATTTTAAGTCACAATAAGTGTAATAACTAGTAAGTCAGTAAGTGACACTCAGGTAGGTATGTGCACAATAGTTTCAATAATTCATTAGATATCATTGACAATGGTACAAAATGATAGCTTGTGACCAAAATAAGATACAACTCACATTTTAAATGTATCTTCTCTAAATAAAGTTATTTAATTTTTAGTGGCTACAATTTGCCACATTTTGGTGTCATGCGTTAACATGTAAAATAATGGGATTTTGACTTTGACCCAAAGATCTGGCAGAGTATGAGATCCTGCAAACAAGCGTATCTTAGCCATTAATTAACATAGAAACAAAAGGTTCGCGGCATTGGAATCAGCTTTGAATGGTCTTTGAAGGCCAATAACAGGGAAAACTACACTGAGTGACTGAGAGTTCTCCTCATACTGAGAGATATAATTTTTATCATAACTTATATATTTTACCAAAGGCTCCTGTCTGTAATATGGAGAAAGTTACATTAGGCATGGGTAACTTTAACCACCTTAACCACCACCAATAAGGTCTGCGCCAATGTCAGTCACTTTGACAGGGCGGGCAGTTTATTATATTTGTTACCGTATTCAAT
>KB299377.1:90646-118109 GCA_000328365.1 Capitella teleta
AGCCCAGCTGACCTCTGCAAAAGCCATAAATATGTCAACTTCTGTCAACATGCAGATTGAGTTTGAACATGTGCCGTATTGGACTGTTCTGCACAGCCTGTATGCTGTAATATTAACAACTCTTGTAATTGTTGAATTGCATTGGTTTTCATTATACATGAAATGATATTGTAAAGTCATTTCAGGGGGAAATACATATCTATATAACTCATTGGTTGCGCAATTCTGCTGTAAATCATAAATTGAAGCATATAATATAGTTTGGTATCATGAACTATTATTACTGCAAATACGTTGTTTCTTTGATCAAAGTTCATCATTAGCTTAATTATTAAAAATTTTCCTTGGTCACATCTCTGATTGATTCTTGTTTTTTTTTTTTTTTTTTTTTTTGAAGAGGGTTCCAATTTAAAATATCATAAACCTCTTTTCCTCTTATTTTTCATATCTGGAAGTGTCTCAGTTAAACAGTAGTTATTAGAGCTGGGCGAATAGTGCTTCAACATGGATAACCGATATCCGTGTTATTAATATCCTACGGACACGGATATTTATGCCCAAACACGGGAGCATGCACCTACAGCGTAATGCCCCATCGCCTGGCACAAGCTGTGAGCGGGAAAGCCACTCTCTACCTGCAGCAGTTAAAGACAAGTGACCTTGACCTACTGCTGTCACCCTTCTTGCTTCTCTAAGTTCTTGAACATTTCTTTTATCAAAACGTTCAGAATAAGTTTCAAGAGGCATCGCACATGCAGACAGCTCGCTTGCTTGTTGATTTCACAGAGGTGAATTCCTTATCAACGCAGGCTATTTTAAGTATTTTTCCCCAACTTCACGAGTCACAGATTATAAGCCCAAGACAGAACGACAGAAACGTGCACTTTGTGCTACAGTGTACACTTTCAACAAACATGATTTAGAAATGTACAAACTTAGTAACTTCATGAGGCACAAGTCAGTTCATAGCAATTATTGTTCTATAGAAAGTTTGAAATAATTCAAGTCGCTAGATCGCCAAGTAGCGGGCCTACATGTACTAGTCTATATTAACTATTCAATTTCAAACATGGGTCAAGGTCGAGAAAGTGATGAAATTCAGCGCTGTTTGTGGTTCACACGAAAACTGTTAGGCCTACATGTTGAAAAATGAGGTTTAAAGGAGTTAGTCAACAACGCGTGGTTACGAGATGGACTTCTTCGCTTTCTCCGAAGTGGTTGCCATTTTAAAAGAGAAAGTGCCACAAAACTCGACCGGCTTTGGTGATTTCCGCTTGTTCAAAGAAATTTAGAATAATAGAATATTATGATCTCCTAATATGGACACTCGGGTGTCTTCTTATAGATGCGGATAGTACTGAACACCCCCAATATCCGTGCTGTTACGGATATCGGACACGGATATCTGCCCAGCCTTAGTAGTTATAAATTATAATGTGAATTTTTAATAAAATAAAAAATAAATTTGAGTCACAATTTTTTTCCTCAGGGAAAGATCCATCTGATGAGTACTTGGAGGACATGATGAAGTGCTCTCCAGGTCCCATCAACTTCACAATGTTCCTGACCATGTTTGGTGAGAAACTGAACGGCACAGACCCTGAGGAGGTGATCAGGAATGCGTTCGCTTGCTTTGATCTAGAAAACACTGGTCAGTTTGCTACTTGCTTTTCTTTGCAAAGTTTTCATGTTCTGATTGCTCACGTAGGTCACATCAATGAAGATCGTTTGCGTGAGTTGTTGACAACTATGGGAGACCGCTTCACAGATGAGGAGGTGGACGAGATGTACCTGGGGGCACCCATCGATCATGGAAACTTTGACTATGGTGCATTCACGCGTATTCTCAAACATGGCAAGAAAGACAAGGATGATGAATGAAGAGCCCCTGTGTCATGCAGAGCTGTCCAGATGAGATCTGAAGGTCTTCCTCCGCTATGTTTACATTCCTATCTGTCTGACAACAGTTCTCTATGCGCTTCTAGTAACTCTGCACATCTATGCATTATTATCAATATTTAGTAGCTTAAAACTATTGCTGTTTTTTTTTTTGTTTTTTTTTTCTCCAATTTAAAATTCTGTTTCTCCTGTTTTAATACGTATATGTCAAAGAAAACTTAAAAATTTCCACTTAAAATTCTAGTGTCTTGCTTTGCGTAACTGGCCAGCATTCCACCATTTGTTCATTCTAAATAATTCTTTTTTTTTTTTTTTTAATTTTGTTATGTTTTTTTTTTGTTCTTTGGAGTTTTCCTCTCCTCATTCCAATCTTCATTTGATTTTCCAAACTTAAATGGTTTATTTCTTCTCATCATTTAAGAGATGTATGGAGTGGACATTGCCAGAGATGAATGAATATTTTTTTACTCTTTATGCCTCATCTTGTCCAATGTGTGATGTCCTTTCAGAGCTATGGCTTGATTGAGTTGATTCCTCTTTGTATTATTGTAGCAAATTTCCAATTTTATTAAAATTTACATAACTGCGCTGTGTTTGGCTTTTGCTCTGTCCATCTGGAGGGGTTGAGGCTAGTGCTTCCTTCCTGTCTGGGATTGGACTATGTGTGTAGCACTCGGCCAGTTCATTCACTCGCATGTTTCAAGCATGGTCTGTAATCACAATCATGCCTGTGAAGCTGTACACTTTCTGTGGAAGAAATGATGTTTAACGTATACAGAAATGAACAGAATACGAATGGGCCAAAAGTAGTCCATCCACTAGTTCTACATGTTCACGATTTTTAATTCTTTCAATCATGGCACTGCACTTTTCTGAGAAAGTGCTACAAAACAGGTTGCAGTGTAAAAACCTCCCAAAGATGAGAGAAATAAATACTTTGTATGGTTTGTCTTAACATTTCATACTGCTGTTCCTGTCATTTGAATTTCGTCGTCATTGATGCTGATTTTTCACAGCCGAAAGAGTGCTCCCAACATTTGGTGATATTTTCTCTTCTAGCGGCCAACAAGGCCCCGGACCATGGCAATCATAGAATTAAAAGTGAAAGCATTGTTCTCTGTGTGATGTACTGTTCTATTGTATTGAATGCTGCTGCGGTCGATTGTAGCACAAATGTTCATGTCTTATAAAAGCAAAACAAAGCAGAGTTTGTACTGCAGCGCCATACCATTATTATGCATTCCTTAATGCTGGTTCAGGGGCCCATCTGATTGTGCTCATTCGCGATCACACACCAGTCGCCAATGATTTGGACTCTACATCATTGCTACTGGCATTTAGAGCATGTTATTCCCGCATTCACAATTGACGTTTCATGAGCGTCAAACGAGCGCAGGATATGTTAGTCAATCCATACCAGCTTCCAGGTACATGCACTTATTTCAATGTTTTGTATTTAACGTGGACTATAATTAGATACTAGATATATTACTTTTGCCTCACTCTATAGGCGTACATATATTATACTAGTATACTACATGTATACATTTATTCTACTCTCACATGCTTGAAACGGCAGGCATTTGGATCGCTTTATGAATGCTCAAAGGATGCCATTAAGTCAATATATATAACCCACATGTTCATTGCATCATAAAAGCACTTCAATTCAACACTCTGTATTCTTTGTAAGGAATTGATTTGGTCGATTTTAATGCCATTGGTCAATTATTAGTGTGAGTTACGATTTTGCTATCACTGGTGAGTGATTGTAGGATTGAGATTTTTATTGCAATGGATGGCAATGAAGTACACAATGAACCTTGCTCTATATGCATCTTATGTGAGAAACGAAATGCCTGGATTAAAAAGAATCATCAGATTCAAGGACTATTTATCTTAACCAATAGTCCTTGACCAGATTCATCAGGAGGAGCGAGGTGCGTTATGATTACGAACTTCCTCTCCGAAAATTCTTGTGAGTAATGACCCATAACTTGTCGATTTCATAATTCACACTGAAATGCTGCTTACAGCCTAACAAATGATTATCTTATGTTCAAATGCAGTTCCAGATATATATTATTCCGTAGACGCATTATGGTTTTGCAAGCAGACATCGCGCTTTAAGGAAAAGGGTCAACCACTCAGTCTACACTCCATACAGTATATGCCCTTTATTGCTCACAGCAGTAGCCTAATGACAAAATTACATTTGGCATAAGAAATTACATTTGGATGAGATATCCAAGCTTCGCATGCATGCAATCCCATGCATGCATATGAAAAGGGATCTTTCTGAAGGCAACCAATTCAATTCCATAGAATATGAACTACGTGTTGTGCATTGTGACTTATTTTGGGACTGTAGGCCTACGTGTAATGTGTCTTCTGACTACGTCTGTAGGCGTCTCGTCGAATACGGATTTTAGGTTAATTATATGTATACATGCACATGTATTATAGCATAATGTAATTATATGATATTATAGCATAATGTAATTATATGATATTATAGCATAATGTAATTATATGATATTATAGCATAATGTAATTATATGATATTATTTTACCATTTCTTAGGTCACATTAATGCGTGCACATGCACATAGTGTACATGCTTCTGGGTGCTGTCGTTAACACTGCAGTTGGGAAATTATACGTACATGACGTCATTATGCTGTGAATATAATGTTTGCACCATCTCTTGATTATAATTATGTCAATTTAAGCGTCTGTTTTGTTATTTTTTCTTTTCTCCTCCCTTCTGTTTTCTGTGGACTTCTTCTCGGATATTTTTCCTATTCGAACTAATCAACGACATGCACGTGGTCCTAATGCTCTTCATCTGAAATGACGTTGTAAACCGAGGCAATCTGTTAATTAAAGTACGGGATGCCTGGAATCAACCGATAAAATCGCTTTAATCGTATGTGTAGCTAGGCATACAGAGATGCTCATTTTTTTTTTTTTTTTAATTCGTAGAGCCACGTATACACCGTCCCGTATAAAGGTCGTCGCATAATTAAGTAATAAATTTCATAAACATTGAAAGCTGTAAATTATCCCTTCCGCATAATGGATTACAATTTACAATGTACAGCACATAAGGGTCTAAGACTCTAAATAAGCTTAGGGGCTATCATCGATTTTAGTCAATTGACCTTGAGAATACTAGCAGAGTGCGAGTTAATTGGCAGTGTCACACACGTATGTTACAAGCAATTGCGTCTTATTTCGTTACACGGGTATACATATGCATCAATAAGTATTATTGGTTTGCGTCGTAATGATTGAACAGGGGAAAAGACGGGCACAGAAAATAAAAACGTGTGCAATTGAATTATGCAAATTGAAATGCATTAATTCAACGAAAGGCATTTTTGACGTTACTCGAGAGACCTACTGAAATACATGTAATCACAATGCACTGCAATACTTGACCTACTACTATATATGCACGTACACATATGTTAATAAATTTATTGGATCTTCAGTCTTTATCGATTTTGCAGATTGAGCTTATCTTTTGAGCAGCTAATCTGCTTCCAAATTATGACCCTTATCAGCCGCATAGATCTGTAACGGTTCCGATATAAAGTCAGAACACCAAATTAACACATTTCCTGCTTTCGGCAGCCACTTCAGCAGCACTGGAGTGCTTTATAGTGTGTGGGCTGCTTTACATTTAGATTGTACTTCGGCTTATAAATAGTTTAAAGCCCAGAAAAAAAAAAACCCACAACTGTGAAGAAAGAGTCAATTGTTGCCAAGTGTTACCATTGAGGTCTAACAGCATTGTTCTCTGTGCTTTGTATTTTCACCAATCAATAGTATATTCAATACGTCTCGTCTCTTTGGGTTTGGACTCGGTTGGAGTCAATAATTGATATGCATGGGCATGGTAGCATGACTGCACGCTGTGCATTATTGAGAGAGACGAGGAAAGAAAGGCATCAATCAGATAATGCCAGGAGTGATAGCAGAGCCACTGGCAGTGATTAACCACCATTAATTACATCATCAGCTAGTGACACCGCATGTTATCAAGGAGGCAAAGGTTGAGAGCGTCAGTTATTTCTAGAGCCCTTGAAAGAGCGGTGCACTCAGAACAGAGGTCAAAGACAAGTGGGTGATTGAAGGGGGAAGTTGATTTCTTTATTGTAACGTTCTCCATACAACCTCTGTTCAGAAAAAAGACCACAACACACCATGTAAAAAACACCCAGAGGAAAAGGAAAGAAAAAATATGTTGACATCGTACTAACACTCACACAAGAAGCAAAAATTGTTGATTTTAAATAAAATAAAAAGGTAAATGAAACCTAATCAGGCATGTAAGGAGCACCTGTAGTGGAGAGAAGCATTGAGCATCACCAATACGACTCAAGTTGAACACACTCTGGTTGATCCAAATGGCACACTCAGCTGATGATGGTCACACACGTCACACTCGCTGTTGTAAATGAGGAGGGTGTAAATACGGCACAGTTCACTTGTTCTGCATTGAAAGCTGCTGCCTCTTTGATATTGGTTACTTTGTTCTGCTGCATATTGAAAAGATGACGGTGTCACTTGCGGCTGGTTGGTCGGAACCTGAGAGCTTGGTACAAATTGCTGGTCGGGGCTGATGGAATGAGGCTGAGCGGAAGCCGGCACTGCCTCAGCGTTGGCTGCACTGGCTCCAGGGTCCACTCATCCGGGAGTCTTCAAAAGTATTTCAATAAAAGAGGGGCATGTTTAAGAATGCAGAGGCTTACAGGTCAGGTGGCTCCCAGTGCAGCAGGACTTCACTCACGCCAGACTTACCACATCTTCGGGCAATGATCTGGATACGAAGAACTCCATGCTGAATGTGTTTAAAAGAGATGAGAGAGGAGACTTACTCTGCTTTGGAATGTGATGAGTGGTTGGAGTGAAGCTGACTGATCTTGACTGGAAGATGGATTCTCCATTTCCAACTCACACACTTCATTCCTGATATGCTGCATACTGCGAGTGTCAAGATAGTCTACCCGTTTGACTGGAAATTAATAAGATTTTCACTCATGGTCAATGTAAAAGATGATCATACCTCGCAATAAGCGTTTCCGGCGTAGTTTTCGTTTTTTGAGCACTTTTGTTGGCGTGTCATCGCGGTTTCTGACGGATTTCTGTTGTGAAATGAGATCTGCGTTGAAATGGCCGTTGACATGTCTCTCCAAACTGAACTGAGAAGTGAACCGCATGTGGCAACCGTTCACAATACAGCAGAAGGGTTTGTCCCCACTGTGGTGCAAAATATGTCGTGATAACCATGACTTATTGGTCGATGGCTTGTTGAAGACTTTGCAACCGCGCCACTGGCAGACGAATGATTTGCTCTGAGGCTGGACGTGAGCCTCTGAGATGTGCTGCATAAGGAGACCAGAGTCCATTTGCTCGGAGCAACAATCCCATTGACACGACACCACATCCGGCTCAGATTTCTGCTCCGAGGCCACAGTGCTGGTGGAGTTACTGCGTTCTATGCCGTTCACTTTGGATGCCTGCGTGACGGATGACGCAGTTGAGCTGACACTAAGGGCTGATCCAGGACGCTGGGGCTCCACAGGCTCAGCTGCCGCAGCTGCATTACCCTGACTTGGTTTGGTGTTGACGGAGGAGTATTGCGAGTTGGAAGCTTCCTCATGCCAGTTGTTCAGCCGGAAGCTTTCGTCCTTTTCAGGCTTTTTCAGCTCACAGTTTGCTTCTTTCACAATTAACGCTTCTTGAGATTCGGGAAGTGAGATTAAAGTCACAGAGGAGGAGGCTTTGGTTGCAGCAGGAGGGGAGTGGGGGCATTTGCACTCCGATGGGGCGGGGATGGTGCTGCCGTGGCTGCTGCTACTACTGGATTTCCCGTAGAATGTGTTGCTGGGAATTCCATAGGACTCCCCATGGTTGTTGTTGTGGTTCAAACACACTGTCGGCGGAGGCGGAGGAGATTTTTCAGCAATTATGGTGCCACCGCTGTGAAATAAATAAGACACAGTGAATCACTCAGTGGATGAAAACAAAAGAAATGCAGATTACAGCAATAGTATTGAAACATTTATTAAAAAGAAAGAAAGTGGAAAAGCATAATTTTCAGAATCTGAATTCATAATCTCTATATCTATAACCTATTAAAAACAGACATAAAATTTTCAGTATACAAAGTTGAAAGTAAATAAAAGGCTTCTTTTTTCTTATAAACTGCACTTTCATTCATGGAAAATAATAAAGTTTGAAATTTCATAGAATGCAAAAAGCAGCAGGGAGGTCCTTTAATAAAGATCAAAGAAGCGAACCAAACATCTGTCGCATCTTGGAGCGGAAATTAATTTTTCCCCTCCGTTTAAAAGGACATGGAAAACAATAGCAATTAGTGACATTAGCATTTGTACCTCTCTTGTAGCTTCGCCTGAAGCGTTTCTTGGTCGTCGTGACTGAATATCTTCTTCACTGAGCCGTTCAGTCGGAGTCCTTTGCGTCGATCTCTTCGCAATCGAAGACCATTGACAGGCGAAGAAGAAGCAGAAGACACAAATCCATTGTTTGAGGGAGGCGATGCACGGATCTTTCTCCTCAGGCTCAGAGCGCCAACAATTCCGCGCTCCGTGGACATGATCCCCGAAGCTGCACTCAGTTTCACTCACAAATTAAACCATTCTTCCTTTATCGCCTCTTTGCAACTTTCCGCCGCGAGTTCATTGATTAAATGATCGTTTTTCTCGCGGCCCCTTCGACTGCAGCTCAGCATGTCCATCCAATCGCCATCTTTCGGCGTGACGTCACTGCATCGTGTGCACCCTCGTTCTGATGACGTCGATTCGGGGGGAAATAGGGTGAAATGGGGCGTTATGACTACTGCACCCTCTGACCGCCTTCTCTGAGAGCGTTATGATGTTAAAGGAAGACCATTATAGCATATCATCATAACGCATGTACTCAAATCCTTAGCTTTGGGCAGCAGAAATTTAGTTTACCAGGGCAGCAGGCACTGCCGAGTGTCCAGTAGCACTCGCCTCGCTGGACGCTTTGACCAGAAATAATGGGTTGGGATTCTAAAAATGGGTCACACACGCCTGCCCCTGTAAACAGCCCTATATATCAATTAAGTTTAAACCCATGTATTCTTAAGTTCAAAGGCAGGTGAGTCAGTGAAAAATGTTCAGCATTGATCAAACTTTGATTTATGCAAAACACATGGGCAAAAATGAATATAAACAAAATTGAAAATAAAATTGAAAATAAACCAAAATTTATAAAATATGATTCATTTTATTAAGAGAAATGTACAAAATCCAAGAGTGAATATAAATGCAAATTGCACGAGGAAAACACACTCATCCCAAGAAACATCAACATCCCACGCACACAAGCAGCCTTCCACAAAAGTGGCCTCTCACGCACACAAACACTCTCTCACAAAGTCAATCACACACTGCTTCCTCATGAGACCAGGAGCGCTGCTTGTTCCGCTGCATGCAACGTCACCAGCATTTTTGAAACCTGCTTCACTCCATTTCTGAAACAGAATGGAAATTCAATTGAAATAGAAATGCTCGATCTAACTCTGCTGAGAAGCCAATAATAATTACACTTTAAACCCGTAATTATGATATCGCCAAGAAGCGTTTCTCATATGTGACCCCTCTCACCGATTCCTGCACTAAGTAGTTGGACAAATTCCGTAGAAACCAGCATTGAGAGGTCAGATGGGTTCAAAATGTTGATTTTCATTTTTTGATGGAGAAATAAAGAAAAATATCTCCTCTTTCCTCACATACAAGAATCATTTCAGTCTGTGACCTATAAGTTCTGATATTTTCTGCATAATTAAGCCTATTGTATTGACAGATGGACCATTTTGAATCTTTGACAGCCTATTAACGTGAATTCCTCATATTCGATTATGTGTGGGGTTGACCCATAAACAGGCTGTAACTTTTGAACTACTGCTCTGATTTAGATAATTCTTGCATCAAACTGAATGAATCTATATCAGCTATTAGGAGGCATTAAAACCTAAAAATGCGACAATGCGACTTAGTGCGGGTTTTGGTGCGAGGGGTCACATACAATGGTGTTCTCACCTGGCATACACTTTGCCAAATTCGCTGACTGCGTTAATCTGCTGCATGAAAGTGGCGCCAATGGAGGAGAGAACGCGCACTAGATTCTGAAGTTGAGGGAGAGTGCTCTTGCTATCCACCATCGTGAACCAATTCTGGGGAATGGCATCAGCAACCTACAATAACAAGAATTGTTTTAATTGCAGAAAGGGTCGGATTTCTATAATTTTACAGCTTGGCATTTAGGTACAACATCATTGTCAACTGGAGAGTTGTACAACCCCAGAACAAGATATCGATTGAGAAGTCCGTCGAGAGCGAGTTCTTGCAGAGCAGACGTGGAAAGAATATCTTCCCAAAGAACAATCACACGGAACAGCTATGAAGTCAAAATGAAAATAAATCCTCATGAAAGTTATTCAAATGTTCTGAGCTTACCTTCACAGCAGACCAGAATTGACGATTGAAGAACAGATACTGAGGTGAACTTTTACTTTCGAGAATTCTAATAAAATAAACAAAATAAAACAAATACAACTACTACAAGAGGGTGACTCACTGTTTGGCATACAAGGGAACAAACACGTCATCATCTAAACAGCGCTTTAACCGTGTAGCTACTGCTTTCAACAACGCCTACAAAGGGAACAGTTCATGAGTTGGCCTCAACATGAAGCCTATTCCTACCTGACTGGTCTTATTCTCAGCATTAATGACTGGATAATCTTGCACTAATCTTCTGATGAGAGCAATCAGGCGTTGTGTTTGTCGCATTGATAGTGGATCCCAAACCTCCTCAACCAAAACTGAAAGCAATTGGGTGATGAGGTGATTAAAAGATGACTTCACTTACCAATGACTTTATGCACCACAGTTTTCTCGACCAAACTTGGCATGAGTTTATTATCGGGAGATGTGGCGTCTTCAGATGCATTTTGGCATCCATACAACATGAGCGTCTCAAACCAGGACATTTCCTCAAAATTCCTTGCATCACGCTGTGAAAAAAAAAGAAGACAAAAAGACACTTAGAAGCCAGAGAAAAATTTAGAGAACAAGGCCTACTACCTCAAGGGGATTCCAATTGATGAGCTCAACATTGACAAGAGGGGTGAAAAGTTTAGGTAAGCACAGTCCAATGTAGGCCTCATCATAGGATTCTTTCTGCTTCTCCTGCCAGTCGTCAAAGCGAGACTTGATGAGTTTCAAATGATGAAATTCCTCAACAACATCATCAAATATCGTAGATGCATCATACGCGATTCGTTCTGGAGAAGGATTTTCATGGAGATCGGTATTCAGAATAAACAAATTCACCTTTCTCTGTGCAAAATTTGTTGGTATCCATTTTGCTTTCCTCGTCATCTGTTGAGAGTCCATCGTAATGCTCGGTGATGTTCTGCATTTCCCTAGCCCTCCTCCTCCGTGTCCTTCTCCCTTCCCTCTCAGCAGTTCTCCTCTGTGTTGCGGGATCAATTTCTTGAACAAAACCAGGTTTGTCTGCGAGAGAACACAACATGCATGTTCTGCTGACTGACATTTGAGGAACAAACCTGCTTGACACAAAACCGATTGGTCACGCACGTCTTCTTGTCGTCGTGCTACAAACTTCTCCGTTCTATTTTTGTACAAAGTATTCATACTTCGGTCTAAGTACAGTATGGATGACATCTTTAACAAAAATTGCAATAAAAACAGGACTTTTGAGAATGGTGACACAAACCTTTTCATTCATGCATTCCACAAGGTCACTCACATAGCACCTCATGTCGTGATAAAAGCGATATCGCTGCTCCAATTCTTTAGTTCTTCCCCCGCAGTCATTTGTATGCAATGAGCACTCCTCCACACGCGACTGTAGGTCAGCCATTTCCATTTCATGCGTTCTGTGCACAGAAACTAGCCCAGTCAACCTGTGGATATACAAAATACAAATAAAATTAAGGGAAAATCAAACCTTCTCAAAAGTAAAATGAATATTTGGAGGGAGTTTGTAGCTATGTGTTTAAGATTAACACTGTGAAGCGCACCTATCCTCGAGGCGTTTCTTGATAGCGTCAATGGAGAAATCTTGTAGGTTACGTGGAACCCGCACCCTGTTTGCGGGTGTTTCGTTCATGGGGTGATGCTGATGCTGCTGTTGCATTGGGAGCGCATTGTTAGGAGCTGCACCTTCCTCATTGGCAACGTTCGATTGATTGCCAATCTAAAAGAAAATAAACAACGCATGAAAGAGAGATTTCAGACTTTGACGGTTGACTGACTCCTTTGCGAATCTGTTCTTGGATCCACCTTTCACCATCTTCACTTCCACCGCTGTAGTCATCTGAGAGGATATGAAACAGAATTGAAAGCACAAACTACTCAAACACAGATTACCTTCTTCAGCAGCCGCCAGAATAGTTGTTTCAATGTGCCTTCGTTCTTTCTCCTTTGCATCAACAGAGAAATCCAGACGTTCTCCGTCATCATCAGATTTGTCATGGTCCTCTTCCCGAACGAGCCTTGACTTGCTGCCTTTCTCTGCTCGCTGAGTGTCATCGAGAGGGATAAAGTTCTCCTCTCCCTGTTCCCTCGCTAACTGACGCTTCTTACGTGCCAAGTGGATCATGGTGGCATCAGGGATTTGACCAGCTGTAAATGAGATAACCATAAGAAATTAAAGAACTGCAAAACAGAAGTACTTGCTCTTGAGGAAGTCTTTGAAAGAAGACTGAGCACTTTCGTCTTGCCCCTCTTCATCATCCTCGTCATCAAACTCTGATAATTCGGCATCGCTGCCTAACATGACTTCTGCCACATGCCCATTGGCAGCATTCTGCTCAGCCTGTAATTTCTGTGAGAAATAGGAAAAGATTCACAGTAAAAGTTAAGCTGCGCCAATTTCAAACCTTCAGGCTTTCCATTGAATATCCCGTGGCAGGGGCATCATCTGAGTCATCATCTTGGTCAGTCTTAGCTCGCTCCTCCTTCTCACGGCGACTCTCTTTTTTCAGCTGCTTCGCTACTCGTCTGCTATGGCTGGATTTCTTGATTTGGAAAACTTCTCCCTCTTCTGAAAGTCAAATCCCAAATGCTCAATCATGGTCACATGAAAAACGGGTTGTGAATAAAACTGTCACTGAAGTGGCCAATAGTCAATACTTGAATACATAATTATTATTTTCAGTAGTCATATTCAACGTTACCATCATCCTCCTGGCCAAAACTGAGCGTGGAAGATGACCTATGGATAGATCCGTCAACAACAGTCGTATCTTGGTGCTTCTTCTTCTTGATCTTTTTAGGTTTCACAGTGGCGCCAGTGGAGAGGGGGTCAGGGACGCTCACACACGCGGACGGAGCAGTGACGTCGGCCGGTGATTCCCTGCTGTCACCGTTATCGCTTGCCTTGGAATTAGAATCTTCGTCATTGCCGCTATTCTTCCGGCGACCTCTGAAGTTTCTTTTCGGTTTTTTAAACATTGTGCATACGATTTTGATAGTTGTGCACTTCTTGAGCGAATTTTATGCGTTCAGCACTGTGTTTATTTATAGCCGTTTGCAAACGTTTACATTTGAAATAACATAATTGTATGGTCTGAAGCGAAGTTTTCACTGCACTTTGGTGAATGTTCAAGTAAATTATCTTCAATTCAGTAAATAATTCAATCAATTAAAATATGATTATGCTAAATCGAGTTACAAATAATTAATGCTGATTTATCACCTCACATATTTGAGAAGCTATTATCATTTTACTGAACGGCGTTTTCCCAGTGGATAAATCACAACTAGCCATCGTCATTGCGAATAAGTGAAATCGGCGGGGCAACGAAGAATGCAGTTCCTTGGTCAAATCGTTCTTCGTGTGAGTATACCATAGATGAGTCGAACTTGAATAGAAAATTGGAACCTAGGGGACACAGCGCGAATAATTGAACGAATAATGGGATGATGGAACTAATTGTGCGTTGATTGACATTCAATGTGAATGAAAATCAGTTGAACTGAAAGAACATTTATTTTTTACATTCAACATTGTGACAGTGAGTTGAATCATAATGTTATTTTATCTGTTTATCGAAATCATAATGCATTATATTAAATTTTCTTTTCACTGTAGTCGTGTTGCCTGACAAAACACAGAAGTATGAAGAATAAGGTTAATTAGAAAACTCAGTCGTTCAACAATTTTAACTTATAAGTTATATTGACAATCAAATGGTATTTGACATATATATGCTAACGATTTTATAATTTTATAATCATTCCATCAATGCCAATATTTTAATAAGACCTCTATGGACTTGCGGAACAGTTGATACTAGCAGTAGAAGCACCCAGTACTAAAATTACAATGTAGCACCGTTACCCAGTACTCAGTAGAGGGAAACATGGTTTTATAATGATGGAGTGATAGTACCCTAGCTAATGACGCATTGCTATTTAGATAAACGTGCATTGAGAGAATAGATGGGAATAGATTCATTTCACGATAATTGCATCCATCGTTACAGCAATTGATGATAAATTGAAGTTTGACTGTAACCCTTGTCCATTAAGTCACTGATTCACCCACCCCCTTGTCATCAAGACTGGACTGTTGGTGATATTATCATCAATCGGATATATTATCAACAGTGAATGAGTGATTTTTATCTTTTCTAAATTTGCAGCCTTGAGTTCAAATTGCAATCATGGATCCAAGTGGAATGCACTTTCAGTGGGGGTCAAATTCCAATGAAATGCAAGATGAAATGCAGGAAATACATGGAATACAAGGTAATTTTGTTCAATTTTTTTTTTGTATGAATGATGTGATTGAAACTCTTATTTCGTCAGCTGCATTTTCCGCTGTGCATCGCAATGTGCATAATTATGAATCAGACTCTGCAACGGAGCATTCTGAAGAGAGCTCAGAAGACGAATCGAGTGAAAGTGACTCAACGCCCTCCTCTGTAAAGAAAGAAAAAGCGCCCCCTATTCTGCACAATGGATTCCTATACAGTGGACACCTTGTTCTGATCAGTGTTCCTGGTGCAGTGCTTCTCCTGATGCTTGGATCTAATGCGTATGAATCTACACTTGCTGTTGATATCATATTTCTTTGTTATGTCATTAATTAAGATTACTGGCGGTCATTGCATTTGGAGGTCTCACCGTGTATCTCACAAGACTGGCTGGCATGAAAGAAATGTAAGCTGGAAAGGCCCAGCCTGAAATTCATCATCATTCCTTGTATTCACGCAGGACGACAGTCAGTTTCCTCCTCACATTCATCTGCAGTCATTTAGTCATAATGTACTCATCGTTTCCCCTTCTGTGGTAGGTGGTGTCACGCTTGAATATGTCCTTACTATCTTGAGATTCCTTTCTCAGGAAATCCATCAGCAACATTTTTCTCATTCTGTGCATCAATTCCTTTGCTGTTATCAGTGGAGGATGGATTATTCTTGGCTCTCAAGTTCTCTCTGTGGAGGAAATTGAGCTCCTCCAGGTGAAAACATTCCTGTGATCTCAACACTGGGGCATGTTTCTTGTTCTCAGTTTCTGGAGATTGGTTTCATCAGCACATACCCTGTGGTCTGCGTGATGCTCATGTCGTGCGAAATTGTGCTCTTCACTTCTGTCAAGTTAACTCCCTACGTCCTCATGATTCTTGGGTCAGTCAATGTGATCAGAATTATTTTATGCTATTTTGATTCTTCTCCTGTTCAGTTTCATTACTTTACAACCATCTTTGGTAATCAAATCAACCCTGAGGACCTCTGAAGCATCTCAGACGTGCAACGCCCTCCCCCCACAACTGGTGGCCACCATTGCGCTGATGTTTGTGTGTTCTGTGCCCATGTCGTTCCTTGTTATTCAAGCGTTTGGTGGAGTGTGGAATCTCATCTCCTTATGCACCATGGTGAATGTTGATTAATTAAATTCCATTGAATACAAATAATATTTTTCTCAGGTTGAAGCATGTTTCCTTTGGTCTTCCTGCCTTTTTTTAGCAACTTTCTTTAATCTTAGACAGTTCTTTGAAATCGCAGGTATATTTATTTGTGCTATGTGACGTTAACGTTATTGATGTTTAATTATCATTTCAATGACTAGGAATTGACTATGCATTCGTGAAAACCACCAGATGGGCGTCCGGAATTGCCGCGATTCTTCTCACAAGTCCAATGCTTACTTGTTATGGGTTGAACTCCACGTTGCTGCCCTGTCTGCTTGGCTTTATGGCCTCATTGGAAGCGGTCAGCTCTGTCCTCATTCGTAAGAATAAGGTCAGGTTTTCAGTGATTACTTATGCATGGAATACTCATTGCAATTTTTCGCAGATAAAATCCGGCATTGCAGTTTGTATCAAGACTCTCACAATGGCTGTGGTTGCTGTGGTTTATCTTCCATGGAGCATTGTGTATCTTGTTTCAATTTTACTTCTTAACTGCAATTGACCATGTTTAACTTTAATCCTTGACCCAATCACCAGACTACCTACAATGGACAGCACTTTGTTCCACCTCCTTCTCATCGCTGTGTTCATGAGTTGTGTTTCATCTCTGATCTGCATCTACGCTTCCAAACATTTCACCAAAGAGTCATTCGCTTTGATGCTCTTTGCCTACTCTTTGTGTGAGTCAATCCCTCAGTTGACAACATTTCTGTTTCCATGGCAACACCTCTTTTCAGGCGTTTTCTTTTGTGAGGTCATCATGAAATTCCATGACCTTTGCCCTTCTGTCATTATGTCCTTGGCTTCAATCGCAGCAGTGTATCTAGCCGTCAGGTATTTTGGGGCAGAAATTTGTTTGCTATTATATTTGTAAAACTCTTTTTTTTTTCCTTCTCAGACTTTCCCAAACCCAGAAGTTACCGCCACCGCACGCCCTGGTCATTGCGTCATTTCACAGCGCGTCCTGCATACTGATGCATCTTCCTATAAAACACCAAATGCTGGAATTCAGCGTCCTGTTTCTGCTTCTGTGGCTTTTGTGTGCAGTTGTTGCTTTTATTTTCGTCTTCCAAACCAGAGATAAGCTTTCACACCAACAAGTGAGGGCTTAAGGATTAACGCAATTCCAGCCTTATATTGATCTTTTTGTCTGTTATTCAATAGATGGCAATGCAAGCGGGCTCTTTGCTTATCTTAGCATCTGTGAATGCCAGCTTAGTTTCCACTCAGATGGCCACTTCTGTATCAGCGCACATAGGTAGAGGGGAGGAGATATTCTGACCATCAATTGTATTACTCCCTTTTCAGGCTTGTTCATCATTGTGTCTGGGGCGTGCATTTGCAAGTGGCATCTTTTTCAGCAGCTTCAGTGGACAAAATCGATTGAAGTCCTACTCTTTCCTGCTCTGCTTATTCTGGTCATTTTTGCTGTATTTCAGCCATCGTTCAAATGGTTTGCATTATTCTTCTTTATTTCACGGGATTCATTTTTTTCTAATTTCAGGTCTGCCATTCAGGAGTGGTTTCTATTCCTCTGCTTGGTGGCTGCAGTGCTTTCCGTGCCCCTCTTGGCTCATTTCAAAAGTTTGCGGAAATATTCCTGTCTATTTGGAGCTCCGGTTGGACTGGCCTTGCATCTGATTGTAAGTTCTCTTTTTGTGAGTTGCAAACAACATAATCTCTTTTGACGTTTTCAGATCTTTGCTGATTCTTCATCTTCATCAACCAGCTTTCACAGTATGCTTTGTGCTTCTTGTTGTGTTGACATAGCTGTCCATCTCTGTTGGCTGTCTGCCAACTCTGAGAGGAGAGTCACAACAGTGTATGTACGCTAAGTCGTTATACGGCAGGTCCTCTCAATGCTCTCCACAGATCCTGTGCTCTGATCGCCATTGGTGTCCTGGGTTGTGTGGTCCACATGCTCCTGGACCCTAACCATTCATCACAAAGCATTCTGTTGACCACCATTTCCATGTTGTGGTCAGCAGCATCTCTTAAGATCTGGTCACTCAGTGGACAAGTGAGTTGCTTTATTAGCAGTCATCCATTCTCTCCTCTGCTCATTTTCAGTCTGTGTCATTATCCAAGGAAGGAATCTCGACTAAATCAAACCTCCCGGCCGTGGGAAATGCTCTCTGCCTCCTCTCTTTTGCATTTCTCTTACTGACTCCCCGTGTTTCTCCCTATGAACTTTGGGTGAGTGTTTTGCGTGCCATTCACATTCGATCAATGCCTCTTTACATAGGTCTGCCTCAGTGGAACCTCATTACAACTACTTCAAAATGATCACAGATTTCTACAAAACCTCAAAAATCACAACCAACTGGCGCCACTTTGCGCTGTGACCTCGGTGACCCTTTTGTCCTCCAGCGTCATCAACAGTTCTGTGTGGAACCCCACCACATGGACCACTCTGTTCTTTGGGATCGTAGAGGTCTCCTCCATTTTTTCCCTTTCTCCCGTTCTCTTTTGTTTCCTCATAACTCTTTGGAAGAAATCCGATTTGCCCAATTTTGTTGACAAAGCCGTGGTTTTTCTGGCACCAGTTAGCTTTCTACTCTTTTTCGTGTGGTCATCTTATTCTTGCATTTGTCTTGGGTTATTTGTCATAGCGTCCTCTGTTTGGACAGTGAATCAGGTTTCATCTTCAGACAATTGATTGTGATTAATTTTATCTATTTATAGAATATATTAAATGTTTTATGTCTATCTGTTTTTTTTTCTTCTTTTCAAACAGGGTTTTTCAATAAAGTGCCCACACTCACTTGAAATAATAAAAGCATCTTAAGAGGAAATTAAATCATGATAAATCAGTGACGATTTTTAATTCTCCATCTATACAAATATGATAACAAATAAAATTTGAGTGGGAAAAAATAAGCACAAAGAAAATCACAAAAATATGAGAACTGAATTAATACAGTTCTCAACGTACGAGAGAATCGGGGGAAAGAGAATGGTCCATTGATTACGGGAATAGAGGACAGAGGGGTGATGGAGTGTTCTGACGCATCAGGATGAAGAGCAGCATCCTCTGCGTTCTGGGCGGTCATCGTCATCCACAATGGTCACTACTTGCCGTCTGGTTGACCCCCCACGACTCCCAGGGGCACTGGAACCCCCAGAGGCAGCACTGTGTGTATTGGATTGCTCTAGCATGGCTGCGGGAAGAGGCAGATTGAATGTGAAGATTTTAACTTGCAATCAATCTTACATTTACTCAAATCGAGGAACATTTCTTCAATGCCTTTGTTCAATTTGGCTGATGTGTGATAGTGCCTGGCACCCACAGATGCTGCATAACTGGAAATAGACGGTCAGACATTTATTTGACATTCATCAGAACTCAAATCTCTATACCTTTCAGCATCTTGGACGCTGATGTGTCTGTCGTTTTCTAAATCCACTTTGTTACCCACAATGCACAGAGAAATCTCATTGCCAAGCATCTTCCGTAATTCCTTCACCCAGTTTTTAACCTGCAATGAAAGCATGTTGAACAACAAACAGAAATATCATTCACCAAGCGAACCTTGAGGAATGAATCTTCGTCTGTGATGTCATACACCAGAACAGCACCGTTGCTGTCTCTGTAGTAGATGGGCCCCAAGGCATGGAAGCGTTCCTGTCCTGCAGTGTCCTGAAAATGCATCCATTCAATGAAGTTGCTTGATAGATTGGAATATATTTAATTACCCAAATGGCAAGATTTACTCGCTTTCCTCCAATATTCATTTTCTTGTTGAGGAATGATGCCTGCAATGAAATATAGAAGTGAAACTAACAATCCATAATATGATGCCAATTAATTATAATAAAATAAATCTATTTATGGCTTCTTGGTAAGGTAAGGTTAGGTTTATGAACATAGAAAATTGGGAGCACTTGTCATATCAACCTGGACCCCTAATGCTATTATACTAATATTGATGAATAATCAATAAAATCAAATACATTTCCGTGTAAACCTAATGATCACTCCAAATTGCTTGACCATTGCTCAAATGATCACCACTGACCTGAAGAGTTGTTAGATGCTTATCGTTGAACTTGTTCTCGACGAAGCGGAGCAGCAAGGACGTCTTGCCCACGGCCCCCTCCCCGAGCAGGACAACTTTAAATGTGTGACCTCCTGAACTTGCCATTATGTCGAATGAAACCAAGTCAATTAACTTAAATGACTAGATATAATGATAATAAGCACACTTAGGTCGGTGTGGGTCAATCAAAGTATGACAATCAACTAGAAAATCATCTTTCGTGCTTTGTTTTCATTTTAGTGAAGACATCGGGTTTCTGCCTTCTCGTGACGTCACTAAGTGGAGACTACGCACTATGAGAATGTAGAAGGAATTAACGAGCACTCCGAGAAATGCGTACAGCTGACTAACGTTCTCAAAATTAAAACTATAAATGTGTATTGAAATTGTAAAATATATATGTATTTATTATTTTATTCAATATATACCATTAATAATCATTTGTATAATGAGAAAATAAAAATAAAAAGCCTGCACTGAACACAAATTGAAGAATAACACTATAGATAACTGGGTAAATATTGCAACGCCAAATTGTCTGAACGCAGTTTTCTCCGTAGTTAGCATTGTGGATACCATGTAGCCGCACTCATTGATTTCCCTACTTCTGTGTCATTTGCTCAACTCTTTTGATTCATTGGGTTGACTCACTGTCACCAGTTGTCAGCGTCACCCCTTCTCCGTCAACTATATAAGCATTTGATATAACCCTTGATATGGCCTAGTGTTTAATTTAAAGTCAATTATGGATGCGTTAAATAAGGTTTGTTTGCAGATGACAATCATGTGACAGTCATAGTGACTCACAGTGATTGTCCTAATTAGGCCAATATTAAATATAGTATTGTAATAAATTTTATCTAAACATAATTATGGTAATATTGTAATTAATGTCTTAATCATCATGCATTACTGACTCGATGCTAAACTTGAACACAATCATCATAATCTTATCGATTTAATGTAAAGAAAATCCCAATTAATAATTTACTAAAGGATACATAACATAACGATAGCCTATAATGCAGTATAACTTCGGTAATTTAAGTATAATTTACTGATCAGCTCATTGGAGTTGACAGAATTTTTTTTTTCATGCCTGTAGGTGCACTTTATATAGATAAATAAGTTAATATTATTTATAATGATATTTCCATTAATAATGCATCTAAATTTAAATAGAATGATCTGCAATAAGTGAATAACATATTCTATGTTTATTTATATATATGGTATTCTTATTTAACCTAGGATTCCTGAAGCAACTAAGGCTTATGTGGTCTGAGGAGGTAATAAAGAGTTTAGTGCCATATACCCACAGGGGGTCTTACCAGTGGGCGATGGATACATGGAATGCCTATGGAGCCTTCTAGACAGTATATAATAATATCAAGGGAAGTCACTGATTTCTCAGAAGAACAATAACAAAGCCTCGGAAGCTACATTCTGTACACTCTAAAGCCATTCTGTTAAATTAAGAATGTATCCTGAGCTCTACACTTTTGCAGCTCCATTCCGGTTTTAAGGATTTTATTTCGACATTTAGCGATCGTGAGTTCGCTGCGGGCTGAAAATTTGCTGCGGTCCGACAAAATGGATGCATCGTACCCGTTGCTAGTCGTTTTGCAGCTGATTGGATTTTTGGCCAATTAATTAGTAATTAGGCGTTGCCGTACGAGATTATTGGTGTCAATCGTTTTATTTATTGGTTATCTTGCCAGATCCGAAGTTTCGGCTCCCTCTTTTGAAGAGAAGGTTGCTTTCGAGGCAAGCGTCCTAAGATTGACAGGAATCAGTGACTTCCCTTGATATTATATATATAGACAGAAAGCATTCACTGCATTTAGTTTTGTCCACATCTGCTCGCTCACTGGTTAGACTCCCTGTGCATATACCCATCAACACAAGGTTGGTGGCGCTGAATGCCTTTGAACCTCCAATGGCAAGGGCCAAGCCCTTTTTCGAGGCAAGCACGCTCACCACTTGGCCATCATCTCTCCTTAGAGGTGATGGCCTATTACTATGGCCTATTTAAGAAAAATGTTATGAGATTTTCTACCCACAATTATGACAATAGGATTATTAGCTTAATAATTGATAAAGGAACAACATATGGTTTTTTATAAGATGATAATTATAACTATTAAAATGTACTTTTGTATTGGTGTCTTCCAGATTATTTATGAAAGACAGGGTGTGTTCATTCACACAACTGTAGCAAGAGCTGACGAAGATGCCTTGGTTGCTGGCAAAATCTTCATTTGGCAGAGAGTAAGAGAGTTCTGTTTTATGCCAAATTTCCTTGTTAAAATTGAATCAATTAAATTTTTAGAAAAATGGAATCTTTGTTGAATGGAAGAGTCTAGAAGAGTTGGAAGCCACTTCTGGTGAAACAGACTGGACAGTGGTGGATGCTGTGGGTTACAGACAAGATGGACCTCTCGCCGAATCAGGTTTTAGGATTGGCACCATCTCAATTATATTCACAATCCTTCTTTTCTCACAGGATCCGTGTCATTCAAGGCAAAACCATCTCGATCACATCACAAATATGTCATTGACTTTGATGTCTGTGATCTGAAAAGTTTAAAACGATCACGGCCCAATTTGGGTTGGTCTTACATCATATTTATCCTGAAAGATGGCACAACTTATCCTGCACTGCATTTCCACCATGGTGGAACCAAAGCTTTCGTTAAAGAACTTGAAACGTTCCTCCTCATTAAGAAGTGAGTTTCATTGTTAACGGAACCCATCTGAATTTTTCGCTAATTTGCAGGTCACCCTCTGATTCCTGTTTATATCTCGTTCGTGAACAGGACCCTCAAGCCTTGTCCAAATCTTTTGATGAGCTTCAATTATTCGAAGAGCAAGCAGGCCATGTGCTAAACGTGAAGTCTCATCATTAAATTTCATTAGCATTTACCTTGAACATTTTTATCAACAGAAATTCATTAATGATCCGGTGACTGCCACAATGGGTGGATTCTCACGCGTGACCAATTTCTTGAAGGATGCTCTTTTACTGCCTCCTGAGCCGGCCAGACCTGGGCCTCAAGTTACCGACCTCTTCCCGGAAGAATTTTCCGGAATGGCAATCAACACTCAGGAAGAGACTGGTTTTGAAATGGTCACAACCGTAAGAGACTCTGCTTTCAACTTTCAAACTATGATTATTAAGGATTAATTTAATTTATATATTTTATTAAATTAAATTTTTGTGTTGTGGAGTGCTTAGTTCTGTTCTGTAACTGTCACCTAAGATGTTCTTCCAGCGTGAACTTCCCCCGAGGCCTACAGTGACCAGGGATGCTCCCCTGTCTGCCCAATGCTGGGCCAGATTCATGGATAGCGAAGGATGCATCAAAGATATCGATGGTGTCAAGCAAATCATCTTCAGAGGCGTTAGTATATCAAATAAAGAGATCAGCAAACAAAATTCATTTATTCCTGCCATTTAGGGAGTTGATCCATCTTTGAGAACTGAAGTTTGGAAATTCCTTCTTGGTTATTACTCATGGGATTCCACTCACGTACGTCGTGCTGAACAGCGGAAGCAGAAAGTGTGAGTTGATATTTTCACAATTGTAAGGTTTCATTGCATCCTTGTTTGTTTTGTTCCAAGTGATGATTATTTCCGCATGAAACTTCAGTGGAAGTCAATTACTCCAGATCAAGAAAGACGCTTCGCAGAAGTTCGTGATCGAAAGTGTTTGATTGGTGAGCAAGATTTTCACACAAGTGTGTCCTTCATAATTTAACTCTGTTTCACAGATAAGGATGTTTTGCGGACTGATAGAACGCATGTGTACTATGAAGGAGATAATAATGCTAATATCAATACTCTATACGACATCCTCATGACATACTGCATGTACAACTTTGATCTTGGTCAGTTCTTAATTTCATTTCTATGCACTTCTAATTGTGTTTGTGTAGGGTATGTTCAAGGCATGAGTGATTTGCTGTCACCCATTCTGGTGCTGATGGAGAATGAGGTTGACGCTTTTTGGTGCTTCGCTGGATTCATGGAATTGGTCGTAAGTACCGCAAAGAAGCAGAAGTCCATGTCCTGCATTTCTCTGTTTTGCAGTGGCATAATTTTGAGATGGACCAAGCTGGAATGAAGCGTCAGTTGCATCAACTCAATGTCCTACTACGATTTGTAGACCCCCAACTGTGCAATCATCTTGGTATGTTGAACCGCTAGCATGTTTTCCTATTCCTCACAATATAATTGTTTTCTTTCGCATTTTAGAAAGCCACGATTCCAGCAACATGTACTTCTGTTTCCGATGGCTGCTGATCTGGTTTAAGAGAGAATTTAACTTTTCTGATATTATGCGTGTTTGGGAAGTGAGTCCTGAATGTTTCTTTTGTTTATGTTTATTAAATCATGTGTTGCGTAATTCTCTCACAGGTGATGTGGACAGGACTTCCCTGCCGCAATTTCCACCTCCTCATGTGTTTGGCCATTCTGGACACAGAGAAAACCACGCTGATAGAGAACAATTTTGGCTTCACTGAAATTCTCAAGGTTTATATAAACACTTAATATATTAACAGCAGAATTAAATCTCCTCTTGCAGCATATCAATGACATCACTGGTACCATTGAGGTTGAGCCAATGCTGAAAAAGTCCGAAGCGATTTTTCTTCAGCTCCAAGCTGTTGACTCTGGCCTTCCAGATGAACTTGATGATATCATTGGAGAAGATAAGGATGCCACGCCCAGTTCTACTCCTGAACGCGAAGCCAGCACGGCCAGCACTCCATCAGAACGCAAGAAGAATGCCGACGGTATGCAAACACAAACACTGCATGCTGGAGACTCATGCAATGGCCACAGCTCTCCTCCATTGCACTCCAGTAGCAGCAACCAGCACAGCCCCAACTCCAACCAGGATGACAGCAGCATAGAAACTTATGGTGGTTACATATATTTTGGACATTTTACTTAGAAGAACATTGCCAATTTTCAGTTTCACTACTCAAACACGTGTTGTACACTTTACTATATTGCATTATCGTGTGTATCCAAGTGATAGTAGAGTCCCTTGTTATAGCATGTGTCCATACATGAACAGTTGATAATTTATTCGTTTTTAGTTCGCCATGATTTTCATTGTTATAACATCTTGCCTTATGTGATTGCTGCCCCATCCATACAGGGTACTACCCTCTGCCTCTAGTGCCACCCCGTAAATTTAATCTGATAAATTATATATGAAATATTCACAAATTGCAGAAGTCGCTGTGAAGGAGGTATGCGTATAAATACATAATTCATAAATTTCCCCTTGTATACATGTATACCAAATTAATTTGATTTTTTTTTTAATAACTTTCTTCTTTCTGCTTGTAATTATCTTTTTATTCGTTCCATTTGATGTACAAAATTGAATATAATACCCCTCAATTTTCTCTCTCACAAATAACAAAGGTGCTGGAGCCCTCAAAGATTTTTTGTCTACATGTTTCTCTGCGCTAGATATGATATGAAGCAAACCAAGGCCCTGCAGATCCTCTCTGTGGTGTACATGGAACGTGGTCTTTCGATCATAATTCTCCTCCACAACTTCAACGACATCATGAAATAAAATAATGTTCTGAAATATGGTATATTCAGATATTTCATTGTGGAGATATAAAAACGCAGCAGAAATATCTTCCTCCACTATTTTCATTTAGTGGAGAGAATATTTTTTTCATACAAAACATTAATCTGGCCATCTAAAACTTCCCACACAGAAAGAGAAGAGGCGGGTCTCATCGAGAAAAGTTCACCAAGAGAAAGGAAATATTCAACAGGATAAAGAGAGTTCAATAAAGGGGAATGTCACGTCACACGAAATGTCCAAAAGACAACAAATAAAATGCATATCGGGGTACAAAATAATTAATTACAGCAATAATTCATGCTAACAATGCAGATCTATTATACACAATTGACAAAGGGGGCAGGACATGTATCAGGATTTACGCACAGGGCAGGTCGTCTGCTGTAATTTCGGCCGAGTTGCATACCCTACAGGGTCTTCACAGATGTGCACCACGATTCCCGGGTGTTTGTCGCTAGGAGGGTGAACTTCATGAGCTTCTCCTGTTGTTGATAATGGTGTAAATTGATATTTGGAATTATATGCTTTAAACCTCTCACCTGGAGCTAAGTTTGCCAGTGCAGCTAATAAGTCATAATTGATAACAGGTTCAGCCTCAGGAACCGGTTCCCAGCCAACAGGCGGGGAGGCAGGGGGAGATATGAGGAACTGTCGGTGGGGCGCAGGCAGCTCCAGATTGGGTGAACTCTCCATGTTATCGTCGTCAAGAGGCTGGAAATAATTAAATACATTGATTTGATCGATTACAAGGTTCATTAACCTCACCTGGGCAAAATAGCACCGAATTTGTTTGTCAAAGTGTGAAGTGCCGTCTAGGTGGATACGAGCTTTGGCTGCTGTGATGGGCGATGTGAAGATGATCCTTGCTCGCCTGAAGCTCTTAAGATAACTGATGTCTGCATTTGCGTCATATTCCATGAAACTACGTTCGAATTCCACCTGAAGATAAATTTAAAAATTGAGTCAAATTTACATGATTCAAGGGAGATAAGAACCTTTGCCTGTGCGTCAGAGAAGATTGCATCAGCAACATTTGTGACGATCAAAGCGTTGGGCAAGCCGGTTAAGTCTTTTAGTTGGCTCAGAGTTATCTCGTTTGTGAGATCTATATCTCGAATGCCGTCAGTGACTCCTTCCATTGTTAAGCCATGAATCTGAAACAACAATAAAAATTCACTCAATGAAAAGCTTTGAATTCCAACATGCAATGATGATATCTTTTTTTAAATCCATGATAGGGAGAAATATTGATGAATCAGCTGGTCGAATAAATGCTGGTCTCTGTGAGGTCACCTGATTAAAGCTAAATTTCAGTTTCATCTAATTCCATTTTGAACAATCTAAGACACCAACTAGTGCATTGTGTTCTGAAAAAGTGTTCATGGTAATTAACACATACCCACTCAATTAGAACCTTGTGCATAGAGGGAGCCAAGACTACACTTTGGACTTCTCCTAACTCCATAGATGCAGCCATGATAAAAATTTGGAACTCTATTTGATATTTGTACAATAAAAAGGCTCCCAAAACTTACACATAAATGAAAAGCAAACACCTTTATTAGTTTTTGAGGGTCGATTAAAGTACATAAATATGATAAAAATATCTATTGCCAATAGATATTTTTATCATATTTATGTACTTTAGTAAGAGGGGTCACACTTTTTTTGTGTTCACGGGTCAGGCTCGAAGGAAAGTTTTGTGCGGAACGAATTTTCGTGGTTGCGTACACCATTATCACTTACTGTATTGTCTTGGTTATAAGCACGTCTGACCTTTTCCAAACCAGAAATTGATTAATTTATGTACACGACGCCCAGGTATATAATACTATTTATAGCAGTAAGCTCAGTGCTGACATCTCACTTTATCTGTTACAGGCAGTGTCAGCAATC
>KB299377.1:118159-278225 GCA_000328365.1 Capitella teleta
TTCGTCGGTGTGTCTAAAAGCCTAAAACAACTTCATGTTTGCCCTAAAACGACTTGTTTGCCCTAAAATGACTTTGTTTGCCCTAAAATGAGATTGTGTTTGTTTGCCCTAAAACAAGTTCGTGTTTGCCCTAAAACGACTTGTTTGCCCTAAAATGAGATTTTTTTGTTTGCCCTAAAACGAGTTGTTTGCCCTAAAATGACTTTGTTTGCCCTAAAATGAGATTTTTTTGTTTGCCCTAAAACGAGTTGTTTGACCCAATTTTCGTGGTTGCGTACACCATTATCACTTACTGTATTGTCTTGGTTATAAGCACGTCTGACCTTTTCCAAACCAGAAATTGATTAATTTATGTACACGCCCACGACGCCCAGGTATATAATACTATTTATAGCAGTAAGCTCAGTGCTGACATCTCACTTTATCTGTTACAGGCAGTGTCAGCAATCTCAGTTTTGAATAAGTTTTTTGCCTCCATTCATGAAAATTTTTAAGAGGCATGCTATTTTTATTTATTTTTTATATTTTTTTTTTGATTTTTATTTTTTGATTTTTTGATTTTTTTGATTTATTTTTATTTTTGATTTTTATTTTTTTTTCTGTTCATTTTATACCACTTGTGTGTATGAATAAAGATATGTATTATTATTATACACAGACAGTCCAACTCCTTATTAGTGCAAAAATTTTTCCCCCAACTGCATGAGTGAAGATTATAAGCCCATAAGATGCAATGCACTACATTGCATACCATCAGCAACCATGCCAGGAAATGTACAAACTAAGACTTAGACTTCATGAGACGGCTTCAAACAACCTCATTAGATGAACATTAAATCAATTAGCATGATTTATGCACAGATTTAACTCAGAGCATGCACAGCCATGCATGACCACTCATGGCCACGCACAGGCATGCACAGCCATGCACGATGCACACAGCAATGCACAATGCGCACAAATGACCACAGCCATGAAAATCATATTATGTAGCTCACTTCTTATGAGCTATGGTATTAATGTTCTGTGTCACTCAATCTCTAATGCTGCAGACAGAATGAATGTACCAACCATAGAATAGGCCTATCTCTAATTGAACTGACACCATGATGGCATGCAGGTTCTTCTGGCTATGCATAATGCAGCCTGTTGTTTTAAGCGCTTCCCATGGGTTTTCAAGGGATTTTTGTGGAATCTGCGTCTATGTAAAGTGAAACTGACATACTCTCAGCCTCTGCCTTAGCGCACTGCGCGTATAACCAAGACAATATGGTAATTACTAATTAACATTACGAGTGCGTTATGATCGCAAATTTCTCCTTCAAAGCCAAGATTCTAAGGTAGTAATGGGCCGCAACTCGTTGAGTACAGTCAGAATTCCATTATAAAATGGACAAGTGGGTATGTTCAGATGTTCACATGAATTCAGATGCTCATTATATTATTAAACCTAATAAATTGAAGCACCATTGAACAATTGGCGGTGCGTTATGAACCTGGCATTATCGACGCATATCGATTTGGCATTTAATGACGAATGCTGATGAAGGATGAGATGCCAATATTTCGCAACAACTCTAACTTTCAGCCCTTATCAAATAGCCAACGCGCATATGATTGAATAAGATACTCACGAAAGAACACAGCAATTCACACGATTCGAATTTGACAACAATCACGCTGAAAACAATACAGATTTTACATAAAAACCCGTTCAAAATAGTAAAACGTTAACAAAATGTTTTCGTTGGCTGTGAAGTGGTTAAAGCGTTGAAGTGTGATCGTAAAATATGAAAAACTGTAATAACTCTTTGATTTAGTGTAAATATATTAAATAAATATATTCAAATATGGCTAAATTTGTTTGAATTTAATTTAAATGAAATTGTGAAGCTAACACTGATTTCATGCGATGATCAAAAATTGTGTTTGGCTGACGAAAACAGAACGCATTATGAACTGAACGCATTTGGCAGAAATTATAGATGGATGAACATTGAGATTGTGGATAATGATATCGGTCTTCCGGGGATGACGATGAGAGTTTAACAATTAGGTCAGCCAGACAATTTGAGCACTCCGAAATCTCATATATGGGATATATATATATATATATCTATCGCCGCGCACCAAAATGAGTGGCTTGCTGCAAATGCTCAAGGTTGTGAAACAGCATGAAAAGAAGGCTAGGGTAGACCAAATACACAAAAATAGCATATTTAGGGTACTTCTCTCAGTGTCAGCACGTCCGTCGCCAAGTTAACAAAGCGTCTTACAGTGTTACTCACTCTTTAACTCCATTTTCTCAGCTTTCAATTTCGAGACAGTTCGTCACTTCCATTGATAATAATGTCTGTAACTTCACCGTCTTTAGAGATAATTGATTTATTTTAGCATTAGTGTGTTGAAGTTTGAATCAGCAACAATTTGAAATGCATATGTTGAATTTGCTTTTGTAACAAGTGACTCATTTCAGTGTGCAGCGTCATATAATTACTTGAATTCTCTCATTGGTATTTTACAATTCTACTGTAGTGCCCCGTTCAAGCACCGTGAACAAATTCGTATGTCAAACAGTTATTGAGCAGATACGCTCAGGGATCCCCCAGGGGATCTCCCGTCTGCACTAACCAGTATATATACCAGGCATGCTCGTCAATAAAGACAGTGAATTCAGTAGAGCCCAATTGACTCGTGTGTTTCATTGAGCTTCTACAATTGGTGACACTGAAATGTTGATTTGCATATGCAATCAGTTGTATCCGCCTAGGGTGCAGATACCCTCTGCAGCCCCGTCACCGCCTAGTCGTGCAACCACGCTAGTCACTTCTACAAACAAGACATGCCCAAAGCTGATGCTGCCGCCGTCGCTGTAGCAGCCGCAGTCTCACTCAAGCTGCCAAGCTTTTGGTGTTCTGGATCTGCTGCTTGGTTTTTCCAAGCTGAAGCGCAGTTCTCGCTGTGCGGCATCGTCTCAGATGAGACGAAGTACTACTACGTGGTGGCCGAGTTGGACTTAACGACCGCACAGCGAGCCACATCAGTCCTGCAGGACCCGCCAGCTGGTAATACGAAGTATCAAAACCTCAAAGACTTTTTACTCAGGGTGTTAGAGCTGACAGAAGCAGAGAGAGGAGAGCGCCTACTGGCAGTATCAGACCTGGGTAATGGTAAACCCTCCGAGCTCGCTGATCGTATCCTGGCCCGGAAGTTCCTGAACGGCACTGCCCCACAGCATTTTTTGCTGCGCAGCCTGTTTTTACGGGTCTTGCGGCAGCAGTGAAGAACACCATCTCCACTTCGCCACTTAAGGACCTGCGACAGCTCGCCTTGGAAACTGACAAGGTCACCGCTTTCTATGCAGGCTCGTTCTTTGTCGCCTCTGCCACAGAACAACCCGCTACCGCACCAGAGGTCCTCGCACTCGGCACTACAAGAATGTCCCACCGTCTGTGTAAGTACCATCAACGGTTCGGCCGCAGTGCTAAGCGGTGATGCTCGCCTTGCGACTGGACAACAGAACCACCACGGCGCCAGGGAAACGCCGAGGCGGGCCCGCGCTAGTGACCAGCGTGGGTCCGTGCCCCTCACAAGACACTTTGTTCACGGTTAGAGACTCCAACACAGGCCTTGTGTCTTTAGTGGACACAGGTGCACAAGTATCCGTCATCCCAGCAACCTCCACTGATCGAGCCCTTGGACAGCGTCAAGATGCTGTGCAGCTTCAAGCTTCAAGCTTCAGGACATCTTCACACCAGGGGCCTCCCTGTAGCTATGGCAAGGAGATCGCTGTGTTCCACTTGGTTTCTTCAGCAGATACCTCAGACGACCCGAGCGCCGGTACAGCACCTTCGATAGAGAGCTACTGGCAGCCTACTTGGCAATCAGGCACTTCCAGCACTCCATTGAAGTGTGGGAGAGAGTGTGTTCTCGTCACCGATCATCAACCATTGATGCTTGCCTGGAAGAAAGTTGGAGATCCGTGGTCGTCAAGGCAACAGTAACATTTGGCAGTGATCTCGGAGATGATGACTAACATTCAACACCGACAGGGCAGCACCAACATAGTGGCTGATGCACTGTCCAGAGCGCCTCTGGACGTAGTTACTCTCGCTATCAGCCATGATGAGATCGCAGAAGCCCATCGTGAATGCCAAGAAGTGCATGATCTAAGGACCGCCATCACCGGCCTACAGCTCCGCGATGTACAGTTCAAAGAGGATGCTACTAGCATCGTGTGCAACGTCTTCCTAGGACACCCTGCAACGCAGAGTGTTCAACACACTACACGGACTAAGTCATCCTGGGGTTTGAGAATCACAAAATCTCATTGCTCAGCACTTTGTGTGGCATTGCATGCGGAAGGATGTTGCAGAGTGGTGTCGAGCTTGCAGAGCCTGTCAGCTCGCAAAAATCTACGTGCATGCCAAGGCCCCAGTAACCTGCATCCCAGTCACATCGACCCCCTTTGACCAAGTACATGTAGACATCGTTGGGCCCTTACCGCCGTTGCGAGGGTACTCTAATCTGTTCACTGTGATCGACCAACACTCCCACTGGCCGGAGGCACTGCCGATGAAAAGTATTACAGCCGAGGAATGCGCACAGACCTTCCTGCATGGCTGGGTGTCACATTACAGGGTGCCCACAGACATCACCAGCGATTGAGGTCGGCAATTCACCTCCAAACTTTGGAACGAGGTAGCTACGACTCTCGGGTCCAAGTTGCACCGGACCACTGCCTACCACCCACAGGCCAACGGCATGGTAGAACGGATGCATCGCACCTTGAAGGCAGCCCTATGAGCCCGTCTCATCGGACCAGATTGGATGGGTCAGCTACGGTGGGTGCTGCTTGGTTTGTGCGTGGCGCATACGGAGGACTTGGATGCCGCCCCGGCAGACCTAGTCTTCAGACACAGACCAAGGTTACCTGGAGACCTGCTTCCCCTAGGGATGGCTCGTACACCGCCTAGAGTGCCAGAGCACCCTAGCCACCATGGCACACCAAACAGTGCAGTGCCTGCCTCACTGTCCAGAGCAACAGAGGTGTTCATCCAAGTGGGGGCCCATAGAAGAGCGCTGGACACACCATACTCAGGTCCTTACAAAGTTCTCCGTCGCAGCGCAAAGACCTTCGTACTCGACGTCAAGGGTCGGCAAGAGACAGTCTTGATCTACTGCCTGAAGGCAGCCGCTACAACAACTCGCAGTGGGAGGGAGAGTCGTCCGCCACCCCGTCTCGGTGTGGGGAAACCCATGTAGTGCCCTGTTCAAGCACCATGAACAAATTCATATGTCGAACAGTGATTGAGCAGATACGCTCAGGGATCCCCCAGGGGATTTCCTGGCTGCACTAACCAGTATATATACCAGGCATCCTCGTTAATAAAGACAGTGAATTCAGTAGAGCCCAATTGACTCGTGTGTTTCATTGAGCTCCTGCACTACTAAGGTTTGTTAATTAATAATAATGCTAGCTTGTTAATTATCAGATTATGTCTCTGTTATATTTTCTATTCAACGATTATTACACTGTATAAAGTATAATACAAATAAGTGCATGTGATCAAGCTAAGATTGCTGAATGCTGATTTTGACTAGTATACCGAGTAGCTATCATCATGACTTGAGCTATCTGGGCTATATATTTCAAAACCACCTCGTGTTATTTACATACACAAGTTTAGCTTTTTCTAAAAACCTGTAGTAATTATGATAATAATAAAATCCTACCTATCGGTACGTTATTTACACGGTACAATCGCCTTATGATTTTTACCGAATTTGTTTATTCCGATATAAGATTTTTTTTCACCCAGCTCTATTTTATTGACCGACTTATTCGACTCATCGTCGGTGTTCTTGCACGAGTTCCCAAGTCCTCTGTCCAAGGCTCTCCAGTTTCGCTTATTCTCTCGCACATTCACAATCATGGTGTTGAAAGCTATCTGCATTCTCAAAGCGTATGGTCCACAGGAGCCAGGCTCAACTCCAGTTGAGGGGACAATCAATTTTACGCAAGAGGTGAGCTTTTAATTGACTCGCTTATATTTCCAGTAGATTCCACAACCGTGACAACGGAGCACCAGACCCTTCACGTTCATGCTCCTTAACCCTGTTAACCCGACCTCATGTAATCTTGTAATCCGGGTTTTTTTCTCAGCTCAACGTTGACTGCCACTCTGTACAGATGACCTCTCAGACTCAGAGCACTGACTGTATACTAATAATGCTAATTTAGTAATTATACTTGCTAAGTTATATAATCCGCCTTTTCCGTTCATCCTCTCGTTTCCATGGGAACCTTAGAGTTAGAGGTCGGTCAAACATCTTAACCAAGTCTGACTCGGTATCTGTGTGCATAAACTTGGTAACAAGCCTAATTACAGTGAGTGACAGTTAGAACTCCAGTAGGCCGATCCCTATCTCTATTGAACCATTTTCATTCTTGCCAAAATTTGTCACTCGATTGATTTTCGATGTATCAAGAAAATATGAAAAAATCATTTAAATATAATAAAATTTGCAAGTGTATATGCTTAAAGAAGTTAAAGATGATTGTAAAATGATTTATTTAATTCATAGTCATAATGAAATGTTTAAATGCTCACCCTTTCCAATATGCCAGGTGCAGTACCAGAACCCAAATTATATTTTCCTCACTAGAAGTTTTTGATGGTTGATGTTTTCAGGGTGATGGCCCAGTAACTCTTGAGGGTCAGATTGCTGGACTGGCTCCCGGCAAGCATGGATTCCATGTGCACGAGTTTGGAGACAACACTAATGGTGAGGTCTCTTGTTCCTCAAAACCTCTTGTTATATGTGACCCCTTGTGCCAAAATCTGCAATAAGTTGCTGAGCATATTCCTGAGAAACAAACCTTGAGAGGTCAGATGGGTTCAAAATTTTGATTTTTTTTTTTTTTTTTATGGCAAAATATAGAGAAATATCTACTCTTTCCTCACATACAGGAATGATGTCAGTGTGTGACCAATAAGTTCTCATATTATGTATATAATTAAGCCTATTGTATTGACAGTTGAATCATTTTGAATCTTTGACAACCTATTAACATGAATTTCTCATATTCGATTGCATGTCGGGTTGACCCATAAACAGGCTGTAACTTTTGAACTACTGCTCCAATTTAAATAATTCTTGCATCAAACTGAATGAATCTATATCAGCTATTAGGAGGCATTAAAACTTAAAAATGTGAGAATGTCGACTTAGTGCCGCTTTCGGCGCGAGGGGACACATATTATTGTGTATGGATTGGTTGTGATTTCTATCTAAGTGACTGTCTGGTTTATCAAACAGAGTCAGAGGCAACGTTTGGTAAGCCATGGCGACACAGGGAGAGAAAACATATTATTTTGCTAAACACTATGCTTAAAAAATATGTATAATTGGTTTCATTAATGTACAGTGTTACTAGCATACATAGTACTGTCATACTGTGACAGTAAAAGAGAGAGAAAGGCTGTAGAAATCATTCTCTTCAGCCCATCAGCATTGTTTCCAAGGACATGGTTGCAATGCATGGACGGTATGAGTCAAAATCCCGTACCACATAAGTAGAGCCCATCTCTAATTTCTAATGCATACTCTTGGTATATGTTTATCATTATGTGTATGTATATTTATTTGTATGTATACCATACATTATATTACACGTATATTTTTCAAATTCTGCTTTACCCTCAGTCTCAGTGATTTTAAACGATTTCAAGTTGCTGTTTATTGACATACAATTACCCCACCTTCTCCCTCACTGTAGGAAACAATAATTTAAGCTCTTTAACAGTATTGATGCCATTGATAGATATCCTCTCTTCAGTTATTGTTCAATTCTTACGAGTGAATAATAATTTTATAGCCCTGTCTCACCGTCTCTCTTACATTATAATGGAGGTGGAAGTGGGTCAGACTTGTTTATCTGCTGCAGATTGTGAGCTATGATAAATGAAATGATACAACTACAGTCGGCCCTCATTAATCAGAGTTTTATTAATCCAACTTGATGCTCGAGGACGGATCTGTCACACTGCCAATTGGACACAATCTAATCATATTACATATATTTCCCTTCCCTTTATAAACATTAGAAAATCAGTGTGTATATTGTTTTCGTGGTTGAACTACAACGAAGATTCTAGAGTTTTGCTATAGGATCATTGACTACACCCCATAGTGATGCCATAGGAACCGATAGTGAGGTGAATTTGTTAATCCGATTCCCTCATTAATCCGACCCAATTCACTGGGAACGAACCTGGTCGGATTAATGAGGGTCGAATGTACAGGGGTCATATTTGATGCAATTGTGTAATGTGATTTTATTATGTGAATGACCTTTTATGCCTGATCGTAATCTTCTCCGACTCTCATAATGAATGTATGGATGAGCGCAATTAAAGAGATTATCCTGAGTGGCATCATTTGATTGGCAGCATTCTAACCTAATGCGCTTTGCAAATATGAACGCCCAGCACATTTTTTGTTGTGAATATTGATCCAAAGTTCAAATCATGAACTTTGTCAGCAATGCTCAGCATCCTGTGACAGAATTGCCATGTTACAGTGAAACTGAGCACTATCTCTGATAAGCTACGCTTGCTGTAGATACTAGATATGCTTCACCATTGATCTACATTACATCCTTGAAGAACTAGTAATCACTATTCTCCATATTGAGAATTTTCATCTATTTTATCCATGCCTACAATTCCCTACTTATGAGCAATGTATAAGACTCAGTGAGCATCAGGTGCCATTAACAGTATTGCTTCAGTGAGCTTAATGATCAAATGCTTCACTGGAGCTATTTCTCCTCTTGAAGCAATCGTGGCTTCATTATGCATGGTCTTTATCTGAATTATGCACCTGATGAAGCTGATGTCCTTGCGTTGTCGTTTCAGGGTGCGTCAGTGCTGGTTCTCACTTCAACCCTTTTGGAAAGACCCACGGGGGACCTGATTCTGAAGTGAGGTGAGTCATCCAATGACCCCAATGCATGGTGGGGTGTGTGTGGATTATTTAAATTTATTTTGTCACCCTCATGCACTCATCATTTTTGTAGCCTACTGTAAGCACTCGTATCATGGTAGTTAATATCATTGTGTTTGTAGATAATGCTGGTGTTTCAATGACGCTGTGCTTGCCTTTGCAGACATGTTGGTGATCTTGGAAACGCAGTGGCTGGTGATGACGGCATCGCCAAGATTAACATCACGGACGATCAGGTCACCCTGACCGGACCTCACTCGGTCATTGGCAGAACCATGGTGGTCAGTGATTGGTCACTGCACTTGAAACACATTTCATGTTGCTCACTTGCAGGTGCATGCTGACCCTGATGACCTTGGCCTTGGGGGTCATGAACTGAGCCCCACCACCGGCAATGCAGGCGGTCGCCTGGCCTGTGGCGTCATTGGCATTACCAAGTGAAGTGCTTATCACTTGTGCTGTTTCCTATTGGCCATATCGAGAAAATTCTTAACATGTGATTCAGTTTGTGCTAACTGTTATTTTGTATCGGCTTGCTTCTTTCTGTTGTTTCAAAATTCCATTTCTCATGTGTTGTATAGAATAAAAAGGTTCTGTATTAAAATTTATTTGCTGAGTTATTAATTTTTTACTGGCTAAGAAGATTTGACTGTGGTATTTGACACATTGTCATTATCATTAGCGTGACCACAGTAATTCTCCACCTAAATTACTGTTTCACAGAAAATGAAGAATTATCCTAATTTTATTTGGTCATACCCCTGCCTGGTAGTTAATTCTCTCAGTCTTTGATAATCCGCTTGATTTTCGATTATTATAATTTTTTGTATCATTCGTTAACATAAGGCAAGATGTGTAATCTGACTGCTTAATTCATTTACTGGTAGCTGATGAGGCTAGATTTGATTCTATTGGTATTTGGCTTCTTAAATTTAAGAGAGATGCAGTGAGAGGCTGGACCTAATACCTGGTATCTGTGCACACATTCTGAGTGCATCAAGTCTTCTAAACATAAGTCAATGGTGCATAATTTATTTGAACATTCGCAATTCATTTCAATCCAGGACGGCTTCCTTATGTTCGTGCATTCCGTTTGTTGACTCCCTCGTGGGCATTGGGCCATGGTCTCTGTACTGCATGTTGTAATCATGCGCAGACGTAGGAGCAGATTGGCCAAATGAAGCAGTGCTCGTCCCTGGCGCTGAAGGCTCTTGCTGAGCCAGGAACTTCTTCATCATTGTTTCGTGTACACCTCCACGCTGGAAATTCTTACCAAGGTCAAACAGGTTCACAACTGCCAGACGCTGCAGCAGATATAAGGAAAATAAAAGTGACAAACAGGAGATTATTGGAAATGTATGTGATAATTGCAAAGCATACATTCTTGGGAAGAGGTGGGAGCTGCAGCATCGAAGGAGGCTGCGTTAGGCGAGCTCCGCTGCTGCCTGCAATAGACAACACAGCAGATTCAATGTACATCATATCTTAGTTCTGGTTATACTCACCAGTTGGGTGGAAATACTGATGGGCTCTAGGGTTATAAATACTGAGGTCTTTTCCTTTCGTTGGAAGAAACACTGCAGGGAGACTAACATCTGATGATGGGAATAAACATGATAGAACTGAGGTGTGAAATGTTGGGAGTATTCACCTTGGAGAGCATTGAACATCTCATCCTCATCGTTTGCTTCGATCTTCAGTTTATATTCACCAGCAAGACATTGTTCGATCTTTTCGCTTTTCTCCTGACCTTGCTGTGCCATCAAGTTCTCCTTATGCCGGAGACTCCGCTCTTCAAAGTATCGCAGCCGATCCAAGAACTGAAATATAACTGTCATTTAGATGATGGATTTATCATAAAAAGTCTCACATTTTCCGGGAGGTTGCCTCCCCAGTTCGGCAGACGCTTATGGACAAGAAAGTTCTTTAGTGGTCGTTTTATCCTAGAGAACAGAACAAATTTCATAGAACATGTAAGGAAGCCAAGACGTACTGATTGGGGTGAGTGAATTCTTCGGAGCTTTCTTCTCTGTTTGGATCGATTTCTTCATTCAGATGATGATCTTCCATATTAGGTGAAGGTTGAGTTGATGACCCAGGCCTCCGCTGGTAGATAGGCGACCTCTCTGTTGGAGGCTGATCGAGTGACAGGGTGTTCATGTGCTGCATGCTGTCCGCTAATTCCTGCAGTCTTTGTCTGTTTGGAAGAAATTGTCATAATTGTTTTATTTTGTATGTTGTTGAGATAGTACTCGTATTCATCTTGTAACATTTCCATTTCCTCTCGATGTGTATTCATCAAATGATCATATTCAGTTCTGGGAACAGTTTCCTGGAAATAATTCATATTTTGAGAGGGTGACGAGACAAAATTAAGTCAAAGGTTGCTGACCTCTTTCACAGTTGATTCTGATGACACAAAACTAGCTGCTGAAATTGACCGCTCCACGAGATCAGGATGGAGATCATCGTAGGTGAGGGTGTCCATGTCAAATCCTGTTTCTGTCATCACAATTTTGTTTACGCTGTCAGCCTCTGAAAGTGTACTTTTTAGGGTAAAGCCTAAGATTTCCTTACCTGACTGACTAACCAGTTTCTTTATTGAATGAGGTCGGCCTAAGGCGCTTGGCCCAGAAGCACAGCAGAGGGAGCTGTCCTACAGGAGCGTTGGCTTTTTCACTGCGGCCAATTTCAAGGGGATAAAGCGGGAAGTTGATTGGATCCATGTTGTCAATGGTGGGTGTGGCGCTCTGGCTGCTCCGGTCCTCCCCTTCCTCTTTTGCTTCCTCAATGTACATCGGAAGATTCGGATCCTCAAATGCTCCATCAGGAGGCTCAAGAATGTGATTAGGAAGATCCTAGATTGAGGAAAATCTCTGTTGAATGGTCTGATCAATATGTCAGGGAAAAAAGTGATTTCCCAGGAGATACAAGCATGCCATAAGAGAGGGAACATACGCGAATCATGCACAGTGCGAACATGTATGTAAAAAGGTGCATAATGAAGAAATCTAGTGCTGCTCAGAGTAATGCTGCGCCTACAATTCATAATCACCTTATCCCAGCCTAAGAAATTGCATGAAGGATAAACCAGAAAGTCATTAGCATACATCTTTGGTGTTGTAAACAATTAACACAAATGAAGTTATTGCATAGACAAACAATCTTCCCATCTACACTTGTATTGTATACAACTACCAGTATGCACATGCTGCAGTGTTTGAGTATATCGATGCAGTAATTTTGAGATTCCTGTCCTTCCAAACATTCGTTCCAGCTTTTATTTACTCTTTCTTACCAAATTATCCAAATCATCCATGTCAACTGTAGCCATGGCAACCATTTCATCTCTTGGTCCAAAGTGAACCGCAATTTGAATCGCATCTGGGCGTTTTTCAGTCTTCTCACCAGAGGGCAACAACACATCATGCGTGTATTCCTCAGGCATGTCAAAAATGCATTCTTCAAAACTGTGGAGCAACAGTAAAGCACTTGATGTTATCCCCATAAAAAGTACGCACTGTTTTGGTTTCTTTGGTTCTGGAACTTCCTCGATGGTTTGAGGCAAGCTGGACGCTCCGCTTCTCCCACCACGCCCTACTGAGATAACGTAGACACCCGTCTTCAGTCATGTAATGTCTGTTACCTCTTCCACGACCGCCACGACTTCCAATTAGTCCTCGGCCACGTACAGGAGTAGAAGGAGGCTGCGGCTGAGCCTGAGGTTCAACGGCAGTTGGGTTTGAAGGGGAGCTTTCCTCTTCCTTTTAATATAAGACAGATTGTGAGCGCAGACTCTTTGTGCTTGGAAAGCTATAATTTGATCATTCAGGATGGTTCTCTGATTTACCTTGATGTCAAGAACTTTAGTCTTGTAATTTTGCTTCCCAAAAGTTAAAGCACATTTCAGTTCCCTGCAGTCCAGACCTTGAGGTTCATATACCCTAATATGCAGGTAACGGTCATAACTGGGATCTCCCGTCCACACTTGTTTGTCTTTCATTGGAGGCTTGATGTATACAGGAGCAGCTGGCTGAAATTTAATTGAAATTACACTGCTTGAATTATTGAAGATACAACTTATTGCGACAATAGCACATTGAAAAGAACTAACTATAGGTATAACCAAATTAGAAATATTCAAATATAAAATTACAATTCATGCAAGGGTATTTCCTGACAGCAAATATATACATGTCTATATGCAGAATATAAAACTAATAGAGCAAAATATATTAGCATCACATTGTAAAACTCATCAAACAGAAAAACATCTCAAAATTTGTCAAGAAAATTAAAAAAAAAAAAAATGAATGAAACTAATATTGAAATGAGCAAACCCAAAAGAGACGCCAGAATATTATATAAATCAGCAGATATCCAGTGCATACATAGGTTTACCTCTGGTTTTGGTGCAGGAGGGTCATTCTAGAATAAGGGAGGGTATCAGAACAGCCTGATCAATGCTGGTACATATAGATAAGTAATTAACTAATCAAAGCTTTTGCCAATAAAATACAACTTAAATTCAGAGGAATTCATTCTGTTGATAACCTCAATTGGATACAAATTTTATCATTTTGTTCATTACATACTCACATCTTGTTTTTCAATGATGTTGAATACATAATGGATCGACCTGCCAATTATGTTATTCTCAAACGACTTACTTTTTCATTCTCTTCCGACTCCTCTTCTGTTTTACTTGATGTGTCTGAATCCTCCTCCTCCTCGTCTGAAGACTCCTTTTGTGTTGGCAAATCGGTTGGCGCTGTATCAGATGGCGCTACATGTTGCATCTGGGTTTCAATATTATTCAAATCATCCTCGTCTTCACTCTCGGAATCAGCTCTCTGCATGCTCTCTATGTAATCATGTAAAGACTCCATCCTGTTGAGAGAAGAGATATTGAAGAACAACCTCTTTTATATTTTTATTAGCATACCCCTCAGAAGCCTTCTTCTTGAAGTTATCAATGAGGAATTTCCACCTTCGACCGTGCCCTTTGGCTGTGGTCAGTTTGCAGAAAAGCTTCTCCCAATTCATGATTCTTTTCTCATGTACCATTCGTTTGGACTAGAAACAAACACTTTGGTGGTTTCATTCTAAATCAGGTGCTGTAACTCACATGTTGGTCGACCAGTTGGAGGCGTTTGATAGCAATCGTCAGCTGACTCTTCTTAGATTCATAATCGTCGTGCAGTTTTTTCAGCGAAGCACTCTTTTCTTCCCAAGGAGTGGAATAAATCCGCACAAGTCGAATCATTTCATTAATTGGTATATTGAGGTCACTAGCACTGGAATTCCAAATGCATGATAAACATATTATTTAAACATTCTGAGGTGCTTATTACCCACCTTCGGAAACACTTGGCTGTGCACAAAGCCAGTTTAGTGAGAACATTTGGAGGAAGAGTGTGTTTTAGCAATTCATCTTTCAGATCCAATAACTGTATTTAACATTGTTATATCATAAACCTGAATTCTCTGTTTGTATCAAACCTCAGCGAATGAAGCGTGTAAAATAGACATGCTACCGAGAACTCCATCACACATGCTATCAAACTTGTTGGGGTTGCCTTTCTTACGGGATGCATTCCCACTGTCATCCTATTTTAAAAGTACAGTCATGTTATCAATCCAGATGTAATCATTCATTTCCATAAATACCCGTTCAGAATCCCAGGGATCCTCCAAATCTTCCTCTGTGAGTGCTTCCAAATTCATTTCTACAATATCAGATATCTCATAGCTGTAGGTCTACTCTCTAGAAAGTCAGAACTAAATTTAAATCATGAAGACTGAAAGGAAATGATGAATAAAGGAAACAAACCTTGAAGAAGAAAGAACGGTAGGTATTAGGCCTATCAAATGCCGCACATAATATGCAGCATATGGTTTGCCTTATAAAGCTTGCCTATCCTTATGAAAAATTGCCTTTCAACATCAATAATATTACAATAACCTACTAAATTTTCACATGAATGTATCACAAAACATCCATTCTAATCATATCTCACGTCAATAGTTTGATAGATAGAGTTTACTCTTCTAAAAATATTAAGTTTTCAACTTTTTGTACGACGCCGGCCTGATTTCCAAGAAAGGCGCGAGATTTCAATCCAAGCGAAGCACTGCTGGCGGATGTTTGCATTGCGCAACGTTCGTGGCTGCCAGCATTTTTCTTTGTAAAAGTAGGACGTTGGTGATATGAAAAGTGTTCAGTAGTAAATCTAAAACTCGGATCAGTTGTTGTGGTCCTTTGCGAAATTGCAGGCTACAGTATGGACGCTGTTATATTTGTTGGATTATTTGCACGAGAATTGCAAAGTAACCTGGAAGCCTAAAATTTTAATAAGTGTGGACTCATTTTGGGCCTGACACGGTAGAGCTGATCCACTGGCGTTTGGGATCAGCCATATATATAGTATAGGGCTAGGTAGGTATATTTCACTTACATTATAATTGACTAAGCTTAACACTAACACATACTATGATACTTAGCCGTATTCTGTAGCCATAATCTAATTATTAATATAGAGGTTTGGAACGAGATTATATGATACGCATTATATAATCTCGTTCCAAACCTCTATATTGATAATTAGATTACAGCTACAAAATGCGGCTAACTCCGCTAAGTATCATAGTATGTGTTAGTGTTGAAGACAAAAGGCCATACTAGAGGATACCCATTTAAGAGATTGATACGTTGAGCGTTGAGGGGATTAATTCAGTGTTGAAATCCAATTGGCCTGCCCTATGTGAGTATGTCACACTCAGTCACAGTACTGTGACATAGCCTCACATAGGCCAAATTTTAAAAAGTGAAATAAATAAGTTGGGGTCTAAGAAAGATGTTGCCATCCATACAAAATGGTGAATACGATATAAGTGCATTGTTTTACGTGGTAAAAGACCATAGTCAGTACTTTGGGATAGGGTTTCTGAAGTAAAAACATCTAAAATTTCCAATCGCACTTTGTTGATGGGTTGCTAAGTCCACCGGAAGTGCGTTATGATCGGTACTTTATGGTTGACCACAACAATAAAATATCTTGGTTGTGTTTCGCGCCGAGCACTTGTACTGGAGACACCCACCCCGATGATTGCCCCCGAATCTGAGCAAGAGGTGCTCGAGAATTTAGGCATTGGTTACATCCTGGTGAAGGTGTCGAACAAAACAGGCAAGCACCGGCAGTAACACTGTCCATGGGCAGTAATTTTGAGTGCAACCAAATTAATTAAGGCGGGACTAAATTAAATTATCATTCCAAAATTCGCGCCGTGGGCATGATGCGTGCCATGAGCACGCCAACTAGCGGGGTCCACGGGCATGCTCCCCGGAAAAATAACAATCCGAATAATATAGCAACAGTATGAAATCTGAGCATATCAGAATGCCATTTCACACAATTGTATTTCCTAATTATAATATAACTATAATTAATTATAATTAAATGACACACTGTTTGGCATACATGCAAATAACATATTCTACGGATACGTGCATACGTGTATGCCACGCCACGCCATGAACGACTGTGCACGGACTGTGACCTAAATGGCATTTTCAAGGTATAAGAACTGATCATCCTTCTGTAAATTTCCATCTCCTAGATTTTTTAATAATGATAATATTAACAGTATTCTTAACATTGGATTTGACGTTATTCATAATTACCTTTAATTTTGTTTCACTTTTACACCACTCACTTTTCAATTTGTCATGTTGTTTCAGTAAAATAAACATTTATTATTTATTATATTATTATTATACATGTAAACGATTGTTGTTAAAAAAAAAAAAAAAAAAAAAAAAAGAAGAGACAAATCTTGATAGGTAACTTACTAAAACTATAATTATAACATAGTCCAAAAAGATGATCATGTTGCCATTAGTAGACCGCATGGGTAGCTTACTTGCTCGACTTGTCTTGACTTGAGCACTACATGCATTGTACTAATTATAACTAATATATTGAGCGATGTTTATAGGCCTACGTACAAGTAGAACGATGTACTTTTAGATGGATTCTACTTGCGGTGAGTGACAATTATTATTGTAACGGCTCAGTAATTGTCATCTCATTATTATGTAATCTCATCGCTCATCTCATTTCACGAACGATCACTGAAACCGATCGAATTCTCAATCTGCATAAAAGGAATTATTCTTTCTCAATAAAATCAGATTAAATCTATCTGTCGATCGGTAAGGTGTGATTACTCGTTATAATTACATGAATCTTTAATGTAGAGCGCATCAGTTAAAAGTTGTTATCCTAGTCGTTGTTTTATTCACCATACAAAACAAAATTGGTTAAATACTTCCTTCTGATTGAGCTCACCATGCAATTTACTATGTATTTAATATACGGCGAACAAATCAGCGGAGGGTGTTTTATATTTCACTCATGAAAACCTTTTATTTATGTGTAATGCACTTAGAACTTTTTCGGATATTTTTGCACATATATAATATCATCTCATCCAAAATTTAAATTTGATATGTTTTAAGTATGCCTATGTTCCATCTATAAACTAACCGTTGACTTTAATTAAGGTAATGAAAATAATAGCTATACATGTATAATCATTCATTTACCTATTCTCCACCGAAAATATTTTGCCCGATTATTATTATGTTAAAAAGAACATCATTCCGCGCGTTTTCAAAGAGAGAGAGAAAAAAAAAAAAAAAAAAAAAAAAAAAAAGCGTACGCTACAGTTTTGTCCGGGTCGAGCCTTTTTATTTCAATGGTAATTCTAAATTGACTGGCTCGCAACCTAATAACATTGTCCTACGAGCAGACGACGACCACACCACAGGTCGGAGCGGCCAACTACAACGCAACTTCGCCGTTTTGATCTGTGAGGGAATTTCGTATTTATTTTGCTATTTTAAGAACGTGAAGGGTATCCCCGATTATAAGCAAATAAGCAGCTCCAGTGAATCCTGGATCATATCGAGATCACGCCTGATGGCGGTGCTGTTCGTGATTTACATCCCCATTGAGGACCCGGACAGTCCGTCTGTGATCCGCCAGCACGCCTTTGAAGATGAGGCGGGGGAGGCCAATCTTGAGGCCGAAGCCGGGATCGAAAAACAGAGCACCTCCGAATCATCCACCCCACCTGAAAGTGACAATGCTGAGGGTGAAACAGGTGCTGCACCGGAGAGGTCGAGTGGTGCAGATCAGACGGCATTGGATGAATCCAGTCAGCTCTTAAAACCTGACACAAATCCTGATGACGCAAATCCAGATGATGTGGTTGTACAACCTAAGAATCCGAAGGTGAAGTTCATCGTGGAGCCGATTTTTGAAGGGGAAGAGAAAAAGGAAGAACCTCCGATAGAGTTGGATGAGCTATACGAGCGTATTACCCTTGAACAGGTCAGATTTGGATTAAACTTTGATTTCGTTAATTGCTTGTTTAATTAAATGTATCTCATTTGGATATCACAGGCTCTGCAGTCTCTCTTGGAATCTCTGGATATCAGCAATGATACTTGGAGTAAAACAGATGATGGCAACCAGTGGAAGGTGCTAGCTTTGATTTGTTCTACATAATTAAATAACTAAATACATACATAATTATATACATGCATACAATATATCATATGTATACCGTGCATCCTCTTCTGAACAACGAAAAAAGACAAACACGGTATTGGTGCAAAATTGATTTTTTTGAGACAATCCATGAATTCTGGGCAATATTCTTTTGAATATTAGGGATGGGCTTGACAAGGCAACAGTCGCTCGCGATATCACCCCAAAAATATTGATGATACTGATATCGGTAGCCATAGTAATAAAACTGACTAAACCAACTAAGGAAATATATTTTTTTTCATTTCCACAAACTGTGGCCTTAGTGAGAATAGCTGGCTTGGGAGTTTCCAGACGATTCCCCTTGAAATGTAGGAATTGGGTCAACCGTCAACACTTTCGTCACTCCGAGAAATGAGTTGCATGCTTGTAGCGCAATTTGCGATGTTCTAGCATACTAATTTATTAAAGTGAAGCTGACAAAAAGATTGATATGGGATGCATTTGCTCGCAATTTTGAAGAAAATTTTTTATATCGCTTGTAATAAGTATAAGATATAAGATAAGATAAGATAATAGTTTATTGCATCAAGGAATATAATTATTGTGTACATACGTACATGAACTTAAAGATCCAGTATCGAGCGATTTTGATCATATTGAACCCATCCCTAATAGATGTATGTATTCCCATGGCAAGATGACATTGACAGTTAATTGATGGTATTTCTAATTTGTATTGTATTCATGTCAATGTCATGTACACTGCACGGTTTGACTAATTATCTAATAATTCTAATTATATTACTCTTCAGGTTGTTTTCCTTGTGGAGACAGTGGAGTGCGACCGAATTCTTAATCGTCTGACGCATGTTGGCTTTGGTATTCTGGCTGAAACCTCAATCAGGTTTGGTTGACATACTTATTTCCCCAATTATTCAATCTGGTTCTGAACATTCAAGCTAAACTAGTAACATTTTTTTTTTATAGTGAATTCAATGTTAGCCCTTCCTCAATTAACAATCATTGATAATGATTTTGTGAATGAAAAGCTCTCATGAATTTTCTGTTTCGCCGTTTTCCGCAGTCTGTTCCCCACAACCTCGCATCATGCTGGCAAGAGTCTGAATGAAGACGCAAGTGATCAACCAATGTCTGTAAAACAGCAAATCAGTAAGCTTGCATGAACCCATGACCTCATTGTTTCAGTGCATCACCAGGAGGAGATAAGAGCGACTTCTTTAAGTCTGTGAAATCTCGCCTTACTGTTGCTCAGGTAGGATTTGGCTTGAGGATTTATCTTGCATGCATAAAATGTACTGTTCTGTTGTACAGGTGGTTGTAGGTGTGCAAGCCAACTCGCTTCTGACTTTTGATTTTGTCATGCTTGTCATCCTGGCTAGGTGCGGTTTATTGTATTCTCTATATGTGACGCCGCACACCGAAATGAGTCACTTGTTGCAAATGCTGAAGCTTGAGAAACAGCATGAAATCAAGGCTAAGGTCAAATTTAGTGATATTTTTTTTTTTGCGGATACAGATGCATCAAGATGTTAGCTATCTGTCAAATAACGAATGATAGCCAGATGTTGTTTGAGGCTGGTTTATTCAAGTGCTACGAAAACAGGAATGAACAGGCTTATAAATGTAATGAGATGAGGTGAAGCACTAAGTCCAAAATTGTACGAGTTGATGGAAATGCAATGAAGAAATAGAAATAGAAATGAATGATGAATGGATCGAGTTCATCAACATCCCCTCCTTGGGAGGACTTTGAGGCAGGATATGTGAGTCTCTGGGGGATGAATCTGCCGACCACTTTGGGCGTGTTGGGTTGTTGTAGGCTGCATCAACAGTCTCACGGTGGGTGGTAGACAGACGGCTCATTGTTCGGCTGAGGGCCTCGCTTTGCTGGAGGACTTTGAAGCATTCCTTGGTGGTTACATATTTGTTCTTATCCATTAGTTTCCGCTTAAATGTGGGATCCAGGCAGCCATGGATGAGACAGTCCACGATGAGAAATTTATTGACTGCAGCGGACTAAGTTGCAAAGGGTCTACCCACAATCCTCTCCACTTCCTTGCGCCATAGCTTGAAGGATGCATAGGCGTGTCCATTGATCATGACAGGGTTGCCATATGAAATAATGAATGATAACCATATCGATTGCACCAGCCATTGGTACATTATTTATTATATTTACTCTAAAGGTGATGTTTTACAACAGCAACTAAATGCATTAATATAGCTAATTTAGGGCACTTCTCTCCATGTCAGCACTGGCGTTGCCATGGTAACGGAGTGTCTTTCAGAGTTACTCTTGTCGCCATTTTTCTCAACTTTAAATTTCCAGACAGTTCATCACTTCCACTGATAATAATGGCTGTAACTTCACCATCTTTGCGATTTGTTTTTTGTTTTTTGATTTGTTTTTACATCAGTGTGTTGGAAATTGAATCTGCTACAACATGAAATAGATAAGTCATTTTTTTATTTGTGTGATCAGCGACTCATTTTGGTGTCCGGTGTTACATATGTTATTGCTGATCTTTGGTGCATCAACTATTGTGTACTCTGTTATGTGCAGTATATTGTGGCAGCGTACATAAATTATTTTGCACAATGAGTTATGCAGTTATAAATTTTTCTCTATCATATTATATTTTAAATTTTATATACAATGTAATAATTCTGAAGAATGTTGTAGTTATATGCATTTTGTTCATTTCAGCATCATAGCTGCCATGGGTTTAGCAGAGAACAGCTCCGTCGTGCTTGTTGCCAGCATGTTGGTCTCTCCCATCATGGTTCGACCTGATTCATTCAATTAACGTCTGATTTTGCTCACTTCTTTTCTGAAGGGTCCTATATTGGGCGGCACATTTGGCTTAGTCATCAAGCATCGTGATCTGTGTCGCTTGGGTGTGACCAATGAGCTGATTGGCCTCTCTATTTGTCTTGTTGTTGGATTCATTTTTGGCCTAATAACAGCGGCTGCCAATGCAAATGGGGCGTTCTGGGGCAGCACGGACACTTGGCCCACTGCTGAAATGTCCTCTCGGTATTGATCACTATTCACAAATGAAAGCGTTCACCATCATGTGAATTTTTCCCTTAAAGGGGAATGCTGCGCAGCTTGTGGGTTGGAGTTCTCATTGCTTTGCCGTCTGGAGCAGGGGTGGCCCTCTCCATCCTGGGAGGCAACGCGGGGTCGCTGGTGGGTGTGGCCATCTCTGCATCTCTGCTGCCACCTGCTGTGAATGCTGTGAGTCAATTAGATGGATCATATGTCAGCATCGGCGAATACACATTCCACAGGGCATGCTGTGGGCGTATGCTCTGGTCACAGCCATTCATCCCCCGGATTTCGATGTCTCTCTGCTTTCCAATCAGGTCAGCATTTGATTGTGAGATTCTCAAATATTTAACATTTCTTATTCTTACAGAGCGAACTACGTAGATCTCCTCCGAATTGTCTTCCGCTGGTAAACAATGAATACACATTAACCTACAGCTGTGATATGTCAAGTGAGGCTGGCATTCTGGGAGTTGTCAGCCTCGTTTTGACACTGCTTAACATAATTTGCATATTCATTATGTGTGTCATTGTCCTGAAGGTAATGATAACAGAAGTGTTGGTTTACTCTGATGTATTCCTAATATGCAGGTGAAGGAAGTTGCCCCACATACTGCTATGTCATCTGCCACAGAAGCCTTCTGGAAGACAGATCTCAAAGTATGTGCATTAAAATTTGCATATCATTGTGAAATTATTCCAAATCTTAGGTTGCTCGAGAAGCATACAAAACCTTGAAAGGCGGAAAAGAATCATTGGATATGGCAAGGATGGCGAAAGAGATGGCTCAGGAATGGAAGGTTTGTTCATTACATAACAAGTGTGTTTTGTCCTGCAAACTGAGCCAAGAGTTTTGTTCCTCACTAAAATACTCATAACCCATTCTTCTCCTTCGTATCATAGACCAAACAAGCTGATGATGTTGCCAAGGATCAGGCGAAGATGAGGCAGTCCCTTCGAAATCTCATTTCCGTAAGTTTTGTAACCTTCAATATCTTGATAATTAGTGGATGAAAAAGTTATCAATGTCAATTTCTCCTTTCATCTTTGTTTGTAAATAATTCACCTGTGTGTGTTGTGTGCTTCTAACAGTATATATCTTCCGACTCAAATTACCTGCTGGGCCATTGTGTTCCTGGTAGCACCAACCAACCAGATGTGAGTATAATATGAATAATCATTCTCATGTTCTGGTATATTGAAACCCTTAAATTATATGAGGCCGCCATGCTGTTGTGTTGTTGGGTTAAATTCCAATTCTAATTTTGAAATTTTTTCAGTTATTGAAAGAAGTATCTAAAGTGGGAGACGATCTTCTGAGTGATACACGAGCAATACACAGAGATCACTCATACCACACGATCACCACAGACGCTGCTGTGAAGGAAATGATGCGAGAGAAGTCAAGCATTTTACCTGCTCCAGATTCAGTGAGTGAACGTCACTGCCTCATCTGATTGAAACTCTTCTGGTTTCAGGTTGCGTTCAGGAGGTCTCGCAATTTGTCAGAACCCAGGCACAAAAGGCCTCCTTCCAGTCCAGCCAGCAACGCATCCTCCACTCCCCAGCATCCTCCCAGTCCCATGAGTCCTTCCTCCGCCTCTTCCGACGGCAGTTGTTTTGTGTTTGACCCAGATAAGCTTCGCAAACGCCCGAAGAAACAGCGTCACCCAAGGGGTCCAAGCCGCCTCATGTCCTGTCCTGATAGCATTCATTTGCCAAAGAACAGCAGCATTGGAAGGTAAATCATTATTTATTTGATATTATTCACAGTATTTCTTTTGTGGTTTCAGATTCCGTGTTGAGCCAATCAAAGAGGAGGAACCAGCGGAACCTCAACGCAGATCTTCAGAAACCTGATTATTGACATATTGTTAATTTTTTATTTTATGCCTGAATCTCGTTTTTTTCCTCCTATTTTATCTCTTTTCTCCTCTCAGGTATTCTTGTGAATGCATTTTTAGATATTGTTTCATAATAAGGATATTGAGATTATTATTTTTTTCTATGTAGAACAGGGTAATTGATATTTTCTATTATATTTATCATGCTCTGTGATTGTGATTCATTTATAGAAGGGATTTCTGTCTTATTTTATAATTTTGGAATAAATCTTAGCGGCGCAAAGTCTTAGCTCACCGCAAAGCAAGCAAAAATATGTGAGGCTCCATGGCAAAACCCTGGATATGTCAGAAGAAGAAGTTTAGGAGTTAGTCATCAATCAATAAAAGCATTGCGATGAGTCAAGTGGGCAACCTGGGACCCTGGATAGTGGTTGATTGAATGATTGACTGATTGCATTGATATTGTGATCTAAGTATTAACTTATATACCATCATGAAGAATGAATTTCACATCGAATAAGCTGAGATTCTCAGAAACGTTAAACATACTATCAAAATCGGCGTATCCCGAGTTTTGTCGTGGAGCCTCACATATGTTGGCACATTGCTCTCTACTATACCATGCTTGACAGAAATTACCACTGTGTAGTGTGGTTTATTTACCCAAGAACCAAGTATTTCAATTACAGATAAGCTGGATATGATTGAACAGTGATATTTTTGCTTTTATTTCCCAGTATTTGAAAAAGAATATTTCCTCATGATAGCGATAATTACCATTGAAAAACCCAATAAAAGAATAGTAATTATATTTATGCTGTGAACAAAAGAGCAATTTTATTGACAGGATACAACATAAAGAGTGCAGCAAAACAGGATAATTTATAATCATTTACTGGTGACGGCCGGCAGATGAACTTGATTGAAAAGCTTGTCTTTGATGACCTGTGACATCAGACCGTGGATTGCCTCAATTGTATTCTTGCAGCTGTGAGAAATGAAATCAGTATTTGCGGCAGAAGAAAATAAGCGCCTTTCTCACCCGTCCTTGGTGGCTTTGGCCAATTTGTCCTCGGACTTCTTCTCATGAGGATCCATTCCAAGGATGAAGCCACCGCGACCCAACTGAGCTTCAGACTGCTCTAGCTTATCAGCCAAATCAAAAACTTGCCCTGTGGTGTAATCAGCGTTCTGTAAATAGAAGTTTTGTTTTCTCAGAAATCAGATAAGCATTGCAGAACTGACGGTGAGAAGGCTGGACGAACTGAGGGTGTTAACCCAGTATTTATTCCACAAAGATTCTAACAAACGGCGATCAAAGGATGACTTGAAGTAAGAGACTTCGAGGGAGTAGTATCTGTGGAAGGTAAATTGTTCAATTAACTGTTTCAAGTATGCCCACATCATCTCTCACTGTTTGCAGTGGACTCCAAAATCCTCAATTTTGTTCAGAGGAATCGATTGATACTCGGAGGGACCCTCATCTGGAGGCTTGTAGCCCTGGAAGGAGGAGGAAAATATAAAATAGGAAGAACAACTCATTATAATGAAGGATGTACCTTGGGGTATGTTCGGAAAGCACCAATGTTCACTTTGCCAGCAGAAATCGTACGCACAGGATCAATCTAAAGAGAACATGTTATTCAGCCTCAGATTCACAGCGTTGAGTGGAGCACCCACCACAATGGCTACAAAAGGCTCCTGGAACTGCTGATTCAGCATTTGTGTGCTAACGTCAATGCCTGATAGCCAGCAGCCATAGCCAGGATGGCTGTGGTACCAACCGATGGCATTCTCCAATCTTCCGACCTGGTTAGCAGATTCAGTGTAGGCTGCCATGTACTCGTACGCCTGTGCCTGAGCGTTCACTCTGGTCTCTGTGCCCTCAACAGGCAGAGCAAAGCTGTCCATGACCAGCATGGTGTTGCCATCCACCTTGCCCAGGAGCAGACCCATCACCTCCAGATTGCCTCCTGAACGAGCGTGCATCACCATCTTGAGCAGCGACAGAGCTGAGATCTTGATGTGCTTGAAGTAATGCGGACTGAAACGAACGAATAAACAAACCCAGTGAAACCACACGGGATAGGAAACAGTGGGGATACGAAAAAAGGGAATTCAATTTTGAGAGAAGAATTTCGAGATGTGTCCGATTTCACATGCATGAGATCGCGTTGTCCTTTTTTAATCTGTTCACATCGTTGTCGGAATGAAGTGTTCATCTGCGCAAATGAATTGAGTTTTAAGCTGCATTGCAAATAAAAGTCGATTTTTGATTACTATTCCGAGAGCATTGATTGATGATACGGGTGACAGAACTCATATCGATAAATCCCAAGGGTTCTTTATCCTGCATACCACCATAGACAGTAGACTGAGTAGTACACAGCGCCCGGCCTTGTTACGCAGTTGGGCAGCACTGCAGAGTCACCGAAGAATTACAATTATAACGGATTACAATTATAACTCACAATCATAACGCACATGGCCTGATCGGGTCTCGAACCCGGGACCTCGACCCCCACGGTCGGCATAGGATTGCAGTCAGCCGGTCAAACCGACTGAGCTATTCGGTGCCCCTTGCTAAATGCTCATAACAATGAAGCTCTTGGCCCGAAAGCCACCGCCTTAGACCGCTGCTTTCGCCACCAATAAGGTCTGCGCCAACGCCAACCACTTTTCATGCACAAATGTATCATTTTCTATTGGATTATATTTATATTTCATTGGGCTTTTGATATTATTTTCGGCTCGGAACCTCTGAGGATAGCGAGAAACATGCAATGTCCGTGGGTGAAATCGACCTGCAACATCTATAAATAGCCATGAACGCCACGACCAAAGAAGTGAAATCGACAAGCAGAAAAGCAGACGGTTTTTTATTTATTTGTTTACCCTTTGGAGGGAATTATGCTGGTTTCTTCATGGGCTTGCATGCCGTATTTGCTCTATTGATTGGTTGACTATGAATATTGAAAATTCGTTAAAAATTCGTTTGCATTTCCGACTAAATCACACTTTCAACTGCAATAATAATAATTGATCTATTATTTCCTCAACGGATCAAGTAAAATAAGCGAGCAAATATTTTGTAGACCTGCGCTACTAAAGTACAAGTAGTAATGCCAAATACATGTACTAGTTGACAAACATGCAATTGCACTCAATTTACTAGCAGTTATGTGCGAAACTGCGAACCTTTAGGATGCATGGGAAAAATTCAGAAAGCGATGAATGTGGCAATCCACATGCATTAATGATACCACTCACATCACCAGTGATCACGCACAGATAATGACCTACAATTGCATGTATTATGTACGACATGTTGTAGCATCATTATTTGTTGCGAACTTGAAAGCACAAGAGCGGATCAATATAAAAACAGAGTGAAATAACTGAAATCACAATCCAGAAGAGGACCAATACATTTATGTTTAGGTTTTACGGCCCCACCCAACCAATTCAGGCGATACGGACGCCAGAACAGAAGCCAGGGACCGGGGTTTCCCCCCTACTCTCTTTATTATCCTGCGTACCACCATAGACACAGCGCCCGGCCTTGTTACACAGTTGGGCAGCACTGCAGAGTCATCGAATTACAATTATATTTCACAAGCATAAAGCCCGTGGCCCAGTAGGGTCTCGAACCAAGGGCCTCGATCTCCGCGGTCGGCATCGGATGGTAGTCAGCAAAAAAGGAGCAGGCCGAGCTCCAAGGCCAGCATGCGCTGTCAAAGGGAGCATCCATTATCTCTCTCAATCTCTTGTTCATACAATAATGAGTGCAGTTGGATTATACGCCCTCCGATAAACGGATCCGAAGTATATCATGTTTCGGCATTCCTCAGCAACAGGATCACCGAATGAACAAGCAGAGACAGGTCCCATGTGAATTTAATTGGTAATTAGTGCATTCTCGTGTTGCACCGCGGGAGCTCAGGTAACACAGGTGCACGAAGCAGGGTTTCTTCACACGTGACCTCTCCTTCCTCTCAGCGACGTTCGCCATGCTAATCGATGCGACATGACAGTCAATGAGTCATCCGTTGTGCCGTGCGTCGCGTCTCCATAGAACTCACGAGAAAACAAAAAACAAAAAACAACTGCATTGTCTTCTATGAATATGATCGCCATTCCCATGGCGACGAGAAATATCGCAGAGGGAAGCCAGAGACGGCGTGCATTTGCTTCCGTGTGCGTGCAACTAGAATTTCAACAAGTTACTCAATAATGAGTGTTTCACTGCATCTGTGTACGTAACAAGCCACTAGTACTTGAAATTTAATGCGTATTAAGCGTTGCATCAAATACAATTAAATCTACCGGCATATGCAATTACAAGCAGTGATAGAACTCGTGTGCATATCCCCATTACATGTCATGGTGTCTCCGCTTTGGACTTGTTTTCCTTGGCAAGTGCATGTATGCCGTGCAAAGGTGTTTTGCATAAGTCCAAATGTGCAGTCTTGATATTGAACATCCAATGTATGCCAAGTAGGCTTCACTCAGCAATTGAGCGGCAATTTCGTCAACATCTCAGGGTTCTGATCAAACACTTGCAGAGTATCTATACGGCGATTTGTTTAATTCCCCTTAGCGATAAAGAACTTCGTCAGCAATGCCGTGTGCAACAGCGCGACATTTGACTGTCGCTCTATGTTGATGCCGGTTGCCATGGCGACGTGCGTGGTGCAAATTACGCACAAGCCGCCTGCTATATAAAGCAGTGCAGGCGAGACGAGCGCCATTGCATCTGTCTCCATCTGATCCTCACCAGATCGCACAAGGAGCGCATCCCTCATCTCTTCCTAACCTTCACAAACGCATCTTCTTAACCACAATCATGGTGAGTGTTGGCTCATACTTCAGCATATCGCGTATACATGTATTCTAAAATCATCGGGGTTTTAGGGTCTTAGGAATTTATGGAGACGCCAGAAAAGGGTTTCGTGCAATAGCAATGGCGGCGCACTTCGGCTGTGTATTCTCGCTATTCAGTTTTTATGGTGCATATCAGAATAAAATTCAAGAGGAGCGATGGGAGGGAAAATTTATCCGGAATGAGGAGACCTATATTTGCTCTCAAATCGTCGTAAGGGCCACGGAGGCGCAAGCCCCGCCGTCGCTTTCCCTACTGACTCAGCCATCATGAGGGTATATAACACTATATTATGCTTCACGCCCACTGGTAAAATAACGTGTGAATATGCATGCATCGTTGCATTCGTGACACGCACAATATGAAGGATACGAACACATTTTGAATGTTAATTCTGGGCGTGGATGGTCACATGATATGCATCAGCTGAAATGGTGAATGGGGTTTCACGGCTTCCCGCACTGCATTTACAAAGTTATGCAATCAAGCGTCGTGAAGTAGACTGATTGAAGGTGCGGAATTCCCGCCTTTTGCTGTTGCAAATTATCACGCAATTAAGCTGGTCATTGATATGTCACGCACTGGATTGAAATCGTTGCTGTTCCATATAGAAAGTTCAGATCCAGGGCATTGGAATCCAATGCGAACAAGAACAAAAAAAGCGGCCCGCATTGATCACACCAAATTTGCACTTAATGTATCCATGTAACCAAGGCATCGAGCCCTTTGGCAAATCGTGCGTGCGATGCAGTCAATAACAAGGAATTATTTCGGAATCAATAATGGGGAGACAAAAAAAGGGCGCTGGCAGCCGGGAATACAAATAGACTTGAATGAACGGTCGATACAATTATACCCGGTATAAGGGGAAGGGTCATTCACGAATCCTCATCTCTCTCTTCTTCAGCGTGAATGTCTCAGCATCCATGTCGGCCAAGCCGGTGTCCAGATGGGCAACGCCTGCTGGGAGTTGTACTGCCTGGAGCACGGCATTCAGCCTGATGGTCAGATGCCCTCTGACAAGACCATCGGCGGCGGAGATGACTCCTTCAACACCTTCTTTAGCGAGACCGGCGCTGGCAAGCACGTGCCCCGTGCTGTCTTCGTTGATCTGGAGCCCACCGTTGTTGATGAGGTCCGCACTGGCACCTACCGCCAGCTGTTCCACCCTGAGCAGCTGATCACTGGCAAGGAGGATGCTGCCAACAACTATGCTCGTGGTCACTACACCATTGGAAAGGAGATCGTTGACCTTGTTCTGGACCGCATGCGTAAGCTTGCTGACCAGTGCACTGGGCTTCAAGGGTTCCTCATCTTCCACTCCTTCGGTGGAGGCACTGGGTCCGGATTCACCTCTCTGCTCATGGAGAGACTTAGCGTTGACTATGGCAAGAAGTCCAAGCTGGAATTTGCCATCTACCCTGCACCCCAGGTATGCCAATACACGCAATTGAGCCATGCTTGAAACATTCTCTGTCTCTCTCCTAGGTCTCTACCGCTGTGGTCGAACCCTACAACTCCATCCTGACCACCCACACCACTCTGGAGCACTCTGATTGTGCCTTCATGGTCGACAATGAGGCCATCTACGACATCTGCCGCAGAAATCTTGACATCGAGCGCCCCACATACACCAACCTGAACCGTCTGATCGGTCAGATCGTCTCCTCCATCACCGCCTCCCTGCGCTTCGATGGAGCCCTGAACGTCGATCTGACTGAGTTCCAGACCAACTTGGTGCCCTACCCCCGTATCCATTTCCCTCTGGCCACCTACGCTCCAATCATCTCTGCTGAGAAGGCCTACCATGAGCAACTGTCTGTTGCTGAGATCACAAACGCCTGCTTTGAACCAGCCAACCAGATGGTCAAGTGCGACCCCCGTCACGGCAAGTACATGGCCTGCTGCATGCTGTACCGAGGAGATGTTGTTCCCAAGGACGTCAACTCCGCCATCGCCACCATCAAGACCAAGCGCACCATCCAGTTTGTCGACTGGTGCCCAACTGGTTTCAAGGTCGGCATCAACTACCAGCCCCCAACCGTGGTCCCCGGTGGAGATCTGGCCAAGGTGCAGCGTGCCGTGTGCATGTTGAGCAACACGACCGCCATCGCCGAGGCCTGGGCTCGCCTGGATCACAAGTTTGATCTGATGTACGCCAAGAGAGCCTTCGTGCACTGGTACGTCGGAGAGGGCATGGAGGAGGGAGAGTTCTCTGAGGCCAGGGAGGATCTGGCTGCCCTGGAGAAGGACTACGAAGAGGTTGGAGTCGACTCCATCGGAGAGGATGGCGAAGAAGAGGGCGAAGAGTACTAGAGACAGAGAACCATTTAATGGCTCAGAAAGATCAACCATCGAGTTACATTTGAAATAAAGACCTTTTGATCTCTCACATGCTGTCTACTAGTTTCTTGACTTAATGAAAAAGTCCTCAAAAGATATTCAAGATATTCAGGGCTTAGAGATTCTGATACCTAGAAATCCAACAAATTACCTGGTAGCTGTACAGGGCTTGTTCAAATTGTCTCACAATGGCATCTTAAGTATACGGACGAATGCACAGCAATAGTCTGATGATGGCCTAGTCAGGCTGGTGCCTAACACCATAGAGGAAGAATAATGCTAATATATGTACATCCAAAATTGTTCCCCAAATAATGGCTGATTGCATAAGAGCATCACAAGAAGTGTCTTGGACTTTCCGGTTTTAACTATGGTCTAACACGTGGTCTTGAATAGTCTTGATCCTGGATGCCATCATAGACAGTAGTAACACACAGCGCCCAGACTTGTTATGCAGTTGCAGTTTATGACTCATCAATCGGCCTAAAACTTGGGACCTCGACAAAAACCCTAACCCTAACTCTAAACCTATTGCCAATCTGCCTATTCAGAGCATGATATTGTCAATGCAGAGGTACTCTATATAGAATATACAGGCCAAAAGATCCGTCTATTCCACGTTATAAACAAAACTTTTAAATTGGCTAAAATAGACAAATTATTCCCCAAAATAACTACATGTACCTGGTACAAAGTAAAGTAAAGTTGATTGTATAGTCTAGATCACAGACAAAGTCCATCTCTCTGACTTCACAATACTGGTTATCGGACTCATCAAACCGACACAAAGTCAACTCCCCGGGAAGCATACAAGCAAGCGATTGCAGTTGTGAAGGTGCAGCCTACTTGATCGAGCACACAATAATATCAATCACTGTACAACCAGGTATCATATTTTGACACAACTATATGCTTGTGTCATGCTGTGGTGAAGATGGAGGGTATTCAGGCAGCAGAATTCGACCCTGGCAAGTTGCCCCACCGGGAACCCACGACCGTCAGCACGCTAGGCGAGTGTCTTACTACTGCGCCATCACTTGGCATGTATTGACAGATAACAGGAAGAAAAGAATAGAAGAGGATGAAACGAAAAAGAGATAAAAGAGGAAAAAAAAAAGAGTAGAAGAAGATAGAAAGAAAAAGAGATAAAAAGATGGAAAGATAAACATATGAGAGGAAGAAAAGAATAAAAGAAGATGGAGAAAAAAAAAACACATTAGAGGAAGAAAAGATAAACAGATGAGAGAAAGAAATGAATAGAAGATGATGGAAAGAAAAACAGATGAGAGGAAGAAAAGAATAAAAGAGGATGGAAAGAAAAACAGTTAAGAGGAAGAAATGAATAGAAGATGATGGAAAGATAAACAAATCAGAGGAAGAAAAGAATAGAAGAGGATGGAAAGAAAAAGAAATCAGAGAATGAGAAGAATAGAAGAGGATTAGAAAGAAAAGCAGATAAGAGGATGGAAAGATAAACAGATGAGAGGATGGAAAGATAACATTATATGAGAGGATGGAAAGATAAACAGATTAGAGGAAGAAAAGAATAGAAGAGGATGGAACGAAAAACAGACAAGAGGATGGAAAGATAAACAGATGAAAGAAAGAAAAGAATACAAGAGGATGAAAAAAAAAAACGGATTAGAGGATGGAAAGAAAAACAGATAAGAAGAAGAAAAGAGGAATAGAAGATGATGGAAAGATAAACAGATTAGAGGAAGAAAAGAATACAAGAAGATGGAAAGAAAAACAGACAAGAGGATGGAAAGATAAACAGATGAGAGGAAGAAAAGAATAGAAGAGGATGGAAAGAAAAACAGATAAAAGGATGGAAAGAAAAACAGATAAGAAGAAGAAAAGAGGGATAGAAAGAAGATGATGGAAACATAAACAGATGAGAGGAAGAAAAGAATAGAAGAGAATGGAAAAAAAAAAAAAAAAACAGATAAGAGGATGGAAAGATAAACAGAGAAGAGGAAGAAAAGAATACAAGAGGATGGAGAGAAAAACAGATTAGAAGAAAGAAAGATAAACAGATGAGAGGAAGAAATGAATAGAAGATGATGGATAGACAAACAGATGAGAAGAAGAAAATAATAAAAGAGGGTGGAAAGAAAAGCAGATAAGAAGATGGAAAGAAAAGCAGGTAAGAAGATAGAAAGAAAAACAGATAAGAGGATGGAAAGATTGATAACAGGATAGAAAGAAAAATTAATAAGAGGAAAAAAAGAATAAAACAGGCTAGAAAGAAAAAAACAGATAAGAGAAAGAAAAGAATAGAAAAGGATGGACAGATAAACAGATATAAGGAAAAAAAGATGAATAGAAGAGTATAGAAAGAAGAACAGATAAAAGGATGAAAAGAATAAAAGAGGATGGAAAGAAAAACAGATAATAGGAAGAAAAGAATGGGCTTGAACAGGTAGATATATTCCATGTGTCATGTTGGTGCAAATAGTGGGTGTAGACTCTAAATTGTAGCGAGACACTATAAACATATTAGGCAAATCAATCATCAATCATTCAATGTAACACTAAATGACCAATCAATTGAATCATAATGATAATGATGATAATCATAATGACACGACAAGCGGCTAGTGAGATGGAAAAGAGCCCAGTCTGAGACTGGAGCACTGTCAATGTCATCCCAAGATTACAAGTCACAAATGTATAGAACTATAAGAATATGATAAAATACAAATAATAAATGTACACTAAGGTACTCACTCTTTTTCCCAAGGCTTCGCTGTGAGGATGTCCTGATGCTGTTTCTTGTCATATCTGTAAATTTCATCCATTGCAGCTATATTCTCTACATTGTTTGACATTTCCCATGTCTTCTGTGCCATGCTGGAATCCATCTCGATTGGTTCCAATAATATGTTAGCCTAAAAAGACGAACTGCGCGGCTGAAGAAGGGGAATATAGAAATTGTTTTGATTCAACAACGAAATCATCGGCCGGAAGTTGGAGGACTAATCGGAGTGTATCCATATGTCTTGATCTCCCAGTGAATATTGCAATTGATGTGAAAAGTGCACATTTAAAATATCAACACCGAAGATTTTTCAAATAAAATATATTTTATTGCAGGGACATAAAAAGCAAAGCGTTTATTTTTCTGCATTCTGCATACTACTTCGTTTCGATGCCCAACTTAATTTACAGATTTGTGCAATACAAGTATCACGTGACCAAATATACAATATGGCGGCCCATTGACGGCAACGCAGATGAGCTGTCAATGCTTCCTCGCTGATCGGAAGACTATGTGACGTACATTCTGATTCATGTGGACACTATGCGTGGCAAAATACAGCCCAAAGAAATGTTTCTAACCCGCGCTCTCGAGAAAATCCTTGCCGACAAAGACATCAAGAAAGCTCACCATTCTCAGCTGAAAAAGGCTTGTGAGGTGGCACTCGGTGAGGAGAAATCTGACCTGTCACTCCGATAGTAGTGTCAAAATCAGCGCTCGATCTGTGCCATTTTCTGCTTGTCCCAGTCCGACGTGGCTTTCAGGTCGCACGCCACAATATATGCAGGATTTGAAACCACCAATTAGAGTAAATCCATGTTTAACAGATATCACAGATGTTGATTTTTTTAGTTTGTCATTTCCCCAACATGAACTTCAACATGTAACACGCCCCCTCATCAATTCTGGTTCTCAATTAAGTCAATGAAGATTTGGTTTGAGGTGTGATGATCCTTTTCAAAATATAACCTAAATGCTTATGCACAGGCCCAATGAATGTTATTCATATTTAATCATAATCTTGTTCCAAGACTCTATAGTCTATTAAAATATGCATCAATGGAGCACACATTGCAAGCTCAATCGGAGTCAATCGCAATCTCATTCACTGGCTTCACAGCTCTGAACTATAACCTAGTGTTACCTTCACTCAGGAGGTTAACACAATGAAACAAAATTTAACGACACTTCTTTTCATTTATTTTATAATTCAGGCAATGAAAAATGATTACATAAAGAGCATAATGCACAATGCTAATTGCGCTGTGTGCTCGCTCATTTAAAGTGCATTCGAGCTTCACCAGCAGAGGGCGTGAGGTGGGGCTCGTGACAGTTTGGAGTGGGAGTTGGGCTTCTTGTTAAAGCTTCTTTGATTTACATTTGCGAGAAGACCGCATGTCAATTCTCTTACGATTACAGATCGCGTTATATGGAGGCTCTTGTTATTATGCATGAAGCAGCAGCAGCAGCAGCTAATCATCACTGAGCTGAGCTTCACTGTTCCACGGTGCGACTGGTCAATATATTTCTGAATTCTGAACAAATATCTGACCAGGAAACCAGCAAAGCTTCTGAGCGTTGATAGCTATGGTTTCTGTTTCGCTTTTTATCGACTTTGCGTTTGTTCAATTCCTTTGAAACAAGAGCTTTTGTTATTGTTTATGTCACTTCCATGGCACCAATCTTGAAGAGGGGAGATAATGTTAGTGATAATCAATGATTAACTTAAATTTCTTAATGACCTCTTACCTCCGGAAAAGGATGGTTTTGTGAGGAAAATGATTCTCTCCTGATTCTCACTTCATTTGTTAAAATTATATCTTTTTTTTTTCTTCAGAGGAAATTAAGAATGATTCCAAGACTGAGAGGTGAGCTGGATGATCATTGATCAAATCTCTCTATAAATTGTTTATGGAACCTGCTATCATTAATTACCATATAACTCATTTGGATAATTACTTGACTGCTCTTCAGACTGCTTTGGCTATTATTCTTTGCTATGCAATTTTTATTTTTATTTTTTTCCAGTGCCGCACCGCAACCAGGGAACTCATCATCAGCTCTCCCACTGCCTAATGCCAACACTAACCTCATAGAAGCTGACAAATATTTTCTCCCCTTTGAATTAGCATGCCAATCGAAATGCCCACGCATTGTCAATGCTGCGCTAGACTGCCTTCAAGTTAGTTACTCAGTTTTGCTTCTAGTACTCATTATAATGATCATTACCTCTCATAGAAATTGATTGCCTATGGCCACCTGATTGGCAATGTGCCAGATTCCACAACCCCTGGAAAGCGCCTCATTGACCGTATTGTAGAGGTCATCTGTGGCTGCTTCAGCAATGGACCTCAGACGGACGAGGGCGTCCAACTGCAGATCATCAAGGCGAGGGCTGCATGAAATACTCATCCCTTCGTCTCATACTCTCTTCCTCTGCAGGCTTTGCTAACGGTTGTCACTGCATCCACGTGTGAAATACACGAGGGTACTGTGCTTCTTGCTGTACGGACATGCTACAACATTTATTTAGCAAGCAAAAACATTGTTAACCAAACCACAGCGAAGGCTACTCTCACACAGATGCTCAACGTCATCTTCTCTCGCATGGAAAATCAAGCTGTGAGTGAAAGCTATGCTTGCTAATTAATAATGCCTTATTGTGATCAATGATCTGCTCAGGCGCAAGAAAAGGAACGAGAGAAGAAATTGAAAGCTGAAAATGAAGCGAACGCTCGCATGGCTGAGTCTGACATTGAATCGTATTCAGAGGTCTCTGAAGCTCCTCAGTTGGATGCGGTGATCCCTGCCCCAGAAAACGACACTGAGAGCTTAACCCCCTCTCAGGTCAGTGCCCTGGTACGCTCACATCTCCTTTCTAAAAGCTCTCTTCTATGCAGTCTGATGAGCAGTCTGACATCCCAAGTCCTGTTAATAGTGAACGCATGATCTCAGACACTGCATCGCAAGACACGATTGAAGCAGTCACAGGTACTGGGAGAAATTGTTTTATCTTTTCTGAATATTTTTTGTTGTTTAAAGATACGAACCCTGAAGCAGTTGCTAAAGCCATTTTGGAGGATGTGGTGAAACATGTGATAGGTATTTCATCTCTGTCTCTAATCATTCTTTTCTGTTCACTCTCTTGTTTATAATTAAGGGGTGGTTTTTGCTAATTATGCATTGCTCATTTCTCTTTTGGTGCTTAGGTGAGGATGAGGGACCAATTTGTGAGACACCTGTCACGCCTTCTAATGGCATCTCTCCTGTCACTCCTGAAGGTGTGCACTCCACTCTCTAATGCTGCTATTCACGCACAATGTTTTTTCAGTTCCTCATAAAACTAACGAAGAAGACACCAGTAATGAAATGCAGGAAGGCATTGGCGCCTTCTCTCACATCCTGCAGAAGGATGCATTCCTTGTATTCAGAAGTCTTTGCAAGTTGTCCATGAAACCTTTAGCGGATGGCCCACCTGATCCCAAGTAAGCTGGGTACCAATTGTTAAGCATGGGGCTCACTCTCTCCCTTCCAGATCACATGAGCTGCGTTCGAAAATTCTTTCACTTCAGCTCTTGCTTTCCATCTTGCAAAATGCTGGTCCTGTTTTCCAAACCAATGAAATGTTCATCAATGCTATTAAGCAGTACCTCTGTGTGGCTCTGTCCAGAAATGGCGTCTCAGCTGTTTCTCAAGTGGGTTGTGGTTATGTAATCTTTATATCATTGTAACTTTTGTATGTTGACTCCAGGTCTTTGAGCTTTCACTGGCTATCTTCCTCACTCTGCTCTCTGGCTTCAAGCAACATCTGAAAATGCAGATTGAAGTTTTCTTCAAAGAAATATTTCTCTACATCTTAGAAACCTCAAGCAGTTGTTTTGAACACAAGTGGATGGTCATCCAGGCTTTGACTCGCATTTGTGCTGGTCAGTTGCCAGTTATTGACCCTCTTGCTCACCAGACTGACTGCATCCATTTCAGATGCCCAATGTGTTGTTGACATCTACGTGAATTATGACTGTGATCTCACGCTTGCAAATATATTTGAGCGTCTGGTCAATGACTTATCCAAGATTGCTCAAGGTCGTCATGCCATGGAACTTGGTCAGTCAACTTGTTCTGTTGTCAATTGAGATTCAATTTAAGCCATCCAGGGGCCACACCTAACCAAGAGAAGAGCATGCGCATCAAGGGACTGGATTGCCTGGTCTCAATCCTCAAGTGCATGGTGGAGTGGAGCAAAGACCTCTATGTCAATCCACACTCTCACTCTAACTTCAGTCTGTGCTCCATCTGATGTTATTTATAGCATTTCTTCATTGTTGGTTGTTTATCTCAGGTACGGACCACAGCAGTGTGCACGGTGATGATTCTGACTCAGGCAAAGGGGCGTCGCCCTCCCTCACCAGCTTTGAAAGCACCACTTCCCTCAGTTCAAGCACTGCCTCCATTCCAAGTGCTGCTCCTGGATCTAACACCGTTTCCCAACAGGACAACCCAGAGCAGTTCGAAGTCCGCAAGCAGCAGAAAGAGCTCTGGCAAAATGGCATTGAAATGTACGTTTTGGTTTGTGGCATTCTTCTCTTATTGATTGAATTTTCCTTCCAGGTTTAATAAAAAGCCAAAGAAAGGATTGCTGTATCTACAAGAGCAGAGCTTGCTCGGCACAACCGCAGAAGACATTGCTGATTTTTTCCATAATGATGACAGACTTGACAAGGTCAGATTTCAACCCTCAATAATTCTTTTTTTAAACCTTTTTTTCTCTCCTTTTAATGTTCACAGAGTATGATTGGAGATTATATGGGTGAAAATGAAAAGTAAGTGAACGGATGATTTGTTATGCAGTGTGCTGTACATATATTTTAATCAGGTTCACCAAAGAGGTCATGTACGCCTATGTGGACCTCATTGACTTCAGTGGCATGGACTTTGTTCCTGGGCTGCGACGTTTCCTCTCTGGTTTCCGTCTCCCTGGAGAAGCTCAGAAAATTGATCGTTTGATGGAGAAATTTGCTGCACGTTATTGTGAATGCAACATCAGGTCAGGCAGTGCTTGCTCATTTTACTTGTGTATTAATTATTTTCTGTTCACTCTTCAGTAATGAGGTGTTTGCCAGTGCCGACGCTGCATACGTACTTGCTTACTCAGTTATCATGCTCACCACTGATCTACATAGCTCTCAAGTGAGTAGTTGCGGAGCCTTCTCAGATTATTCAATGCATTTTTGCCTTCTCAGGTACGCAACAAGATGACCAAAGAGCAGTACATCAAGATGAATCGTGGCATCAACGACAGCAAGGATCTGCCTCAGGAGTATCTCAGTGCCATTTATGATGAAATCGCTGATAACGAGATCAAAATGAAGGTCGTGGCATCGCAAGGCAAACAGGGAATGGCTGCAAGAGGTTTGTTTGCGCTCACTTCTCACCTGAGAAACTGCATATTTTACCCTCCAGATGTGACGAGTGAAAGACATCGCAAAACTCTGTACAACATGGAGATGGAGCACATGGCACACACGGCAAAGGCGCTCATGGAGTCCGTCAGCCACGTGCAATCAAACTTCACCACTGCGTCCCACTTAGAACACGTCAGGCCTATGTTTAAGGTAGGCTTGTGTCTCCCTTTTTGCGTATTATTTTAACAAGTGTTGTTTTCACAGCTGGCATGGACGCCCTTCTTAGCAGCATTCAGCGTCGGTTTACAAGATTGTGATGATGCGGAGATCGCCACAAATTGCTTGGATGGCATTCGATGTGCCATCAGGATTGCCTGCATCTTCCATATGGAGGTGGGTGATGTGTGCTCCCTGACCAGAACTGACTCCATAATTTCTGCAGTTGGAGAGAGACGCATATGTACAAGCGCTTTCACGCTTCACCCTGCTTACGGCAACCTCACCCATCACGGAAATGAAAGCGAAGAATATTGACACCATCAAGACGCTCATTTCTGTTGCACACACTGACGGCAATTACTTGGGGAAGTCATGGCTGGAGATCCTCAAATGCATTTCTCAGCTGGAGTTGGCTCAACTCATAGGAACCGGGGTGAAAACCCGTTACATCACTGGACCGGCCAGCCAGGCGGCGGGTCAATCTCATCACCATGAGTCTATGGATACAGACGGTTGGTACTGACACTGATTTCTTCTCACAATTCATCATTAATTCCATAGCAAGGGGAGGAAAATTGGATTCAAAGACCATGGCTCATCTGCAAGAATCAATGGGTGAAACCAGTTCACAGAGCGTAGTTGTGGCGGTCGATCGCATTTTCACTGGTTCAGTGAAGCTGGATGGTGATGCAATTGGTAGGCATTGTGGAAGTGAGGACCGTTTCTTGAGTTGTTAATCTCTCTGAATTGCAGTGGAGTTTGTGCGAGCGCTGTGTGCTGTCTCCATTGATGAATTAGCCAGTTTGTCACACCCTCGTATGTTTTCTCTGCAAAAAATTGTTGAGATTTCATACTACAACATGGGACGTATCAGGCTTCAGTGGTCTCGTATTTGGCGATGGATTGGTGATCATTTCAACAAGGTATTGATTGATAGATTAATGTACTGACTGATTTGATTGCTTGGTTAACAGGTTGGGTGTAATCCAAACGAGGACATCGCTTTCTTTGCTGTCGACTCCCTGAGACAACTTTCAATGAAATTCATTGAGAAAGGAGAATTTGCCAATTTCCGTTTCCAAAAGGATTTCCTTCGTCCCTTTGAACATATCATGAAGCGCAACCGGTCCGCTCTTCCTTCATTTTTCACTTCTGCTCATTTTCTGCTCATTTTCTGCTCATTTTCCAGGTCTCCTACCATCAGAGACATGGTTGTGCGTTGTGTGGCGCAGATGGTCAATTCGCAGGCGTACAACATCCGATCTGGATGGAAGAACATCTTCAGTGTGTTCCACTTGGCTGCGTCAGACCACGATGAGGGCATTGTAGAGTTGGCTTTCCAAACCACTGGCAAAATCATCTGTAAGTCATAATTCCCCTTCCAGTTCTAAACTTCTGTCATAATCAGCTCAAATTTCAGCCCCTTGGAGTGATGGTAAATCTCTGTTTGTATTTCAGGCAGTTATAGCATGCTCCTTTGTAAATGCCCCTTTTATGACAGTTTGAACCCTTGTGTTTTTCTCTTTGTGCCGGGTACCTGGCGGGGAATTATATTTCTTCTAATCCAGAAGTTGTTTTCATTGCTTCTATTAACCCACGAATCATCATTTTGCAATTTGCTTCTTGTCATTCTGTATAACGTTTCATGGATAATATTTGTTGGCATATTTTTGCCGCCGTTTATAATAAGAGTGGGTTTGTGGCAAGTTGTTGATAACTTACATAAAATGCAGAATGTTGTATTTTGAAGTAGAATTTAATCTAGTGGTGAATTTACCTTCAGTCTCAAGAACTAATATGCATGTTTTTCATCTTTGGAAAGTAATTTGGGTTCAGAGTCCAAAGAAAAAATTTTGCCAATATAACCTGATGATATTGCCATCCCAGGGTCCATTTTGACTTCATATAATCAGGCGTACACTTCAGAATTTAAATATGAAATTCTTTAATGGATACTTTGCAGCCAGCATCTTTGAGAAGCATTTCTCTGCGGTGATTGATTCCTTCCAAGATGCTGTCAAGTGTCTCTCTGAGTTTGCCTGCAACGCCGCTTTCCCGGACACCAGCATGGAAGCCATACGTCTCATTCGCAACTGTGCTCGCTACGTGGCGGAAAAACCCATGGTGATGCCCATTGTTCCTCTTGAGTCTATTTTAATCTGAATCTCATGTTTAGTTGTTCCGTGAACATGGAGGCGACCAAGAGCAGGTGATGAACGTCACAGAGGAAGATCGCGTTTGGGTTCGTGGTTGGTTTCCTGTCCTCTTTGAACTTTCCTGCATCATCAACCGCTGCAAACTGGATGTACGAACGAGGTAAGTGTCTTGCTTTTCAATTGCTGCATATCCTGACACATCTGTATCCTTCTCAAGGAGTTTGACAGTTCTATTTGAGATCATCAAGACCTACGGAGGCTCATACCTCCCTCATTGGTGGAAGGACCTCTTCAGGATTGTATTCAGAATCTTTGACAATATGAAATTGCCAGAGTCACAAAATGAGGTGGGCTCTTTATTCTGTCAGCTGTGTAGTCTATTTTTGGCTTACATTGTTGTTGAGAAGTGTCGTACCTACATATAGCGGCGCTGCCCAAACACAAATTGTAGTCTTAGCAATATTTTTTGTATATTGTGCCATTTCTGATTATGTGCCGTATTTTTGGGCATTTTTGTCTAGTTCTTAATTTTTATTCATATTTTGTTGCTGATTCTTTTTTTCCAGATTACGGTGCAGAATCAAAGTTTTTATGTTTTATCTGTTGATGGCATGGATGTTTTTTCATTTACGTTGAGAATCCTACACTTGATTTTTTGCACGTATTAATCCCTTGTGATAGATTAACATACATTTTTTTTACCATTTTTTTTGGGAGTGTCCGAAGGCTTCTTAGATGTGTTGTTTGTGCATGGTAGATATTCAATGTTGTGTTAATGTTGAATAGCAATACACTCCGAATTAATAGAAAAAGAGCTTCGAAAAAGGAAAGAAGAATATTATTATCGATGGGAACTTATCCTTACCCTCGCAGAATCCACTTTTTTCAAGCAATTATTTATGTTGGTAATTAAGGCCATGTGTTTTGTAGCATGAACTTGTTTCGGAGGCCGCACGCCATCTACGAACACAACAGCATTTGAGCCTCGTGAGAAAACCTTCAACCTCTGCTTATTGTCCTGATTTAGCACATTCGGCATGCGGCTCCCTTCTATGCACCCTATATCAGGGTTTTGTTATGTAACCAGCTGTGTTATTCTTACATCATGGCTCATCATTTCACTACATAGCGTCATCTGTCATCTGCTGTTTATGCACTGGATTTTTTAGAAGAGTTTCCTTATTTACTTTTGTACCTTTTCATGTTTAATTGTAGATGCTGGGTTTTTATAATTTTATATGTATGCATGATTTGCTCAGTGTTAGATTTAGTATTTAATTCTCCTGTGCATGTCTATCAAATAAGAAAGTTATTTGAATTGTGTTCCTCTCATTAGGAAAAGAATCAAGATTTTAGCTGTATATGGGTGATGAAATCCTACTTGCCCTCTGAGAATAATATCTAGCTATTACTCCCATTAGTACTGCTGTTATAAAAAACCCTGATATAGCATTAAATTTTCAGAGGATAACAATTCAATTAACCTTGTTTGCAGTTCATCTGCATGATCCTTTTACTGATTTAGTCATGAAAGATCTTTGTTGTGCATTGCAGAAGGCAGAGTGGATGACGACCACTTGCAACCATGCCCTGTACGCCGTAGTGGATGTATTCACCCAGTATTACGATGTATTACACCCAATTCTATTGGATGAACTTTATAGCCAACTCAAGTGGTGTGTGCAGCAAGGTTAGTGCATTGCTTTGCCTCGTGAGCATTCATTCCAGAATGTATTCTCTCAGATAATGAACAGTTAGCAAGATCTGGCACTAACTGTTTAGAGAACCTTGTCATTTCCTGTGGCACCAAGTTTTCTCCTCCGATTTGGGCTCAGACCACTCAATGCATCTACGGCATATTTGAAAATACCATTCCATACAGGTGATCATTGGCTATCATTCTCTTTGTACCCACGGCCTAGGGTTTCATAATTTAGCCTTTAAACTATTTCCATAAATTGCACACTCTGAATGAGGTTAAATTTCTCAACAGTTTATTAAGTTGGAAGCCAGACACAGGAGAAGGGGGCAGCAGTGCTCCCAATGCTGATGACCAGGTAAGATCTGATAGGAATTATTTCACATGAATTTAAATCTCTCTCCTTTGAAGGGTGCTAAATCTATGACGTCTGAAGGGGAAGCCAGCCGTAAGCGACTAGATAGCGACCAGAGCTCTGCGTCCATGGACTCCCAGAAACCGCCAGCAAGATTGTCTGCGAAAGCGAGTGAGTACCATTTCTGATATTCTTACATGGCAATGATCCATGTTTTCTGCAGGAGCCAGTGCAGAGCAACGCTTGTTCACTTCACTCCTCATCAAATGCGTTGTGCAGTTGGAATTGATACAAACCATTGACAACATTGTGTTTTATCCAACGACGAGTCGAAAGGAAGATCAGGAGAACTTGGCTGCTGCTCAGGTTCATAATCGTCTTGATTTAATGCATGTGATGCTTAGGCTGATATTCACAGGCGCTGGATCCAAATAGCACCACAGTGCTAGATACATATGCTAAAGAGGAAGACCAGGGCATGTACCAGTTCTTGGCCTCTGAACAACTCTTCCAGCTGCTTGACTGCCTCATGCAGTCACATGCCTTTGCAAAATCATTCAATGCAAATCATGAGCAACGCAATATTCTATGGAAAGCTGGTAATAATATCTGAAATCAAGAGTGCTGTTTCCATCATTTTTGGGTTTTTCCAGGATTCAAAGGGAAAGCGAAGCCAAACCTTCTGAAGCAGGAGACGCAGAGTCTTGCGTGCACTCTGCGTATTTTGTTCCGCATGTATTCAGACGAAAAAAGAAAGGACCATTGGCCAGCCGTTCAGGAGAAACTCATAAGGTATGCGCAACTCTTGATTTCTTGATTACTTCTCTTGAGGTTGGTTCCATGAGTACAAAGTATAACACAAATGTGTTGTAATGCATAGCCTCCCTCATCTCATAAGCTTGAAATTAATTTGGTTTCTTTTCATAATTTATTTTTCTCTGCTTCTTTTTCTCAAGTCTTGATTATGGTAGGTGAACTCTTATAGCGTAGCAGTGTTTTGCCTCTCCTTTATTTTCTGGATTTTGTTATTCATTTCTACTGTATCTGGCAAAGGGTTCTGCAGAACTTTATGATCATTATTTATTGGGTATCTCGACTTTACTTTCACCTTTCTATATTCTGGCTATTTCTTCTTCATGATCAGAGGAGTAAAATTGAAATATTAAGCCATAAAATTCAAATATTCCTTGTTCTGCTTCTTAACCAACCTCAAGAGCGGTGTAGAGAGGAGGCAACAGATTTCTACAATGCAACATTTTCCTCTTGTTACAGAGTTGGTGGGGAAGCCCTGGCGTACTTCCTGTCACTCCAATCCGACAATCACCGAGAAGCCTGGAGCAACCTCCTCCTCCTCTTCCTCACTAAAATCCTCAAACTCCCAGATGACAGAGTAAGTCCTCCTCCTCGCTCACCCAGAAATTTCACCGTCTGATATCTTGTTCCTCAGTTCAAAGCCCACGCAACAGAATATTATCCTCACATGTGTGAAATCATCCTCCATGATATGAAGCCAGAACTCAGAGCGATTCTGCTAAAGTTCTTCAAGCGGACCGGAGTCTGCTTCCAAATCATCCGTTCCGATGCATGATGATCCCTTCCTAAGCTCCACTGTGATCATCTCTCTGCTTGATATTAAATCCATTCCCTCCCCCCTCTTCGCTTCATAGCATTCAGTTCCAATCTATTCAATTAGATGATCAATATGATTGGCTGTGAATGGACAATTTGCTTTATCATCAAATTTGATCTTTGTCTTGTGAAGGTCACCAAAGTCTTTGTTCTCGATTCTGTCAATTTTTTAGTTATGCAGCAGTTTTTTTTTTCCTTTCTTTTCTTTCAAACATCATTCCATTTATTATTTTTCATGCGGTGGTTATATCAACTAAAAATCTGGTCTCTCATTTCTGGGATTTTATTCTTTTCTAGGAATTTTGTTTATTATTATTATTATTCAGTGTTGAGATGCAATATCTGTTTATTCTGTAGCTGTGTTAGTGGAATTAAAAACCATATTCTTTTTGGGGGATATTCGTGCTTGTTATTTCACAAATTAATGCACTGGACGATGAATATGAAATCTTTGGCTTTGTACATTTCGTTTTTCCTTTTGTGCTTGCTCTGTTCAATTGTACAGTTGTCCTAATACATGGAACCGAGGTGAATCATTTCAATAAATTATATAGAGATGAATGTTTCTTTGACTATTCTGTCCCGAGGAAAAAAAGAGTGAAATGAATGTGAAACCGTGATGTCGTTCCGCATATCCAGTCTTAATTCATACGATTCCATTAATTAGCTGACATGCACACTGGAAGTTCGTTACCAGAATCCTATTTTATTAGAGTATGTTTCGTCCAGAAGACAATATCTGGCCATGACCCCCATTCGGTGGACACAAGAGGCTGGTCAATCTCATCTCTCGGTTCATAGTCCATCTTCGTGTGCATGTACTTGACCATGTCATCGACTCGTTGCCTAACTCTAGAGCCTCCTGTCCATTTCCTTGCGTATTGCGTCCATGTCATGCAAATGACGGAAACTTTAACGTTCACCAGTAACCGTTTGGATTGAACGACGGACTCGAGAGCGAAGTCTGAGGTTCCCATGCGAAGCAACGCATTGTTGAAGGGAATCCAGGGCAGCAGTTCATCCAGCACCACAGTGGACACTACATCGCTGCACACGAATCTCTCATCCGATACGCAATCGTCGTCGGTGCCAAACGCCTTTGCTTGGTTGTTCCGCGGAATTTTGAATTTGAGTTTAATCCTAGAATTGGAGACAGCGTAAGGAACGAGGATGATGTTTTCTGAACATTCATTGACGATGGCAGCTTTGATCAGTCGTTTCTGATTGGCTTTGACCGGTTCAATGGCCACTACCCTCCGACCGATGGACGCTGCGGCCAAGGTGTGAAGACCAATGCTAGCACCGATGTCGATCAGGTCAAGGTCGTCGCGTTGGAAAAGGCGCCAAAGAAGCGGCCCCATTCGACTGCTCTCCCTATCGCTCTCAGCGTCTGAGAATTCATCCTCAGTGTAAGGACACGCGACGAACTTCAAGTGTTGCATCAGCGAAAGATGTGAGCAGGAGATGGATGAATGTCGATCGAGCAGAGATGTGAGTGCTCGCATGCGACCAATGTCCACGTTATCATTGCTCATACTCAGATTAATGGGAGCGTGTATTGGCCACGCGGAATCCAGAATGGTCTCTGATGCTGGTCTTCCTCCTTCAACTTCATCGATTTCAGAATTTGGTATGTCTTCAAAGCTGGCTTCAGCAGCCGTTTTCAGGAAGTCTTCCTTTACAATGTAATCAGTAAGCTCCTTTTCCATATCAGATGAAACCTCCTCGACTTTATTATAATTCTCCGGAATCGCAAACCCTTTTTGGGAGATGACATGCAGCATGGTCGAAAGAACACTAAGACCCAAGAAAGCAAAAATGGTGTAGCGAACCAATCGATTTCTTCCCCAACTGGGACCAATTTTCGAGCCTTTTATCCAAACTTTCATCTTGGTCAACGGCATTCGGACAGATGGCGGGTGGTAACGAGAGAGCCTCGTTTCTGAAATATAACGAGTTTAATCACCAGTTGTAACAGAAGATTTGAAAATTACAGTAATGTCGCCTACGAATTTTTTTATGTTTTAATTACCTGAATGCGGTTGGTAATGTTGTGTCCTAATTATAATCTGATTTATTGCACCCGAGGCTTATCGAAATATCTTAAACCGCTTAAGAATGACAGGACAATATGCTACAAATTAATGTTTAAGAACACTAATCACATACAAATTGACATTTACTCACGGCCGTAAATGTCCATTTTGAGGGCGAACCGATGTCTATTGGGCATGAGATCTTTGCTCGCCTATCAGGGATGCGTTCTCACGGTAAACACCTGCGGCGAACACTGATTGCTTGAGTAGTGATCGAAGGAGCATTGGTGCAGAAGGTGAAATTTCAATGCTAAATTGGAGCTTAAACCGATCGATTGATCACAAATAAATTTATACCATGCACATTGATTGTATTTGCATCTTAACATAATATTAATTAGAAAACATAATCGAAAAAATGATTAGGAAGAAGGTCATTAGACCACGCATGAATGCTGAATGCCAAGGTTTTCTGGTTATGACATTACCTGATTGCATGCATGTAATGAAGTACATGTACACAAAGTCGATCAAAAGAGGCACTGAAATTGAAACTAACATATTTTCTACTTAACATTCATTTCTATTTAAATGATTTACATGTAACCAGATAAGAAAACCTCATAAAACTTGAGAGTCCAGCGCATCTGGCCTATAAAGGTATTGATTGTACTTACATGCAAAATGAATGTGTTCAAACTGGGTTCGAATCGCTGTACTTGGAAGGTCTGTGGGTAACGGATCAAATCATACGAGGACGAAAGTTGCCTCAATATGTTGATCCACTCAAGTGGGCGCTCATTGTCTGTTGCAGAGTGTTGACAATGTCTTCAGTTTCATCTAATTAGCCTCGTTGAGATTCGGCAGCAGCTTCCTGCTCCCGAGGACGACGCAGAACAAATTTACCCAAAGCGTCCATTAGTGAAACAATGATCGGCGCACAACGATGGGGCATCGTCAGGAGAGGACCACGACGCCAAAGATGCCACAAGGGAAGAAGACGGTGGCCGTCATCTGGCTTCTCATGACGTGTTCCATGTCAGACGGACGCGTTTGGCGTGACTTCGGCATTGGTCCTCCAGATTTTGACAGCGACTGGCTGCTGATGAAGGCGCAGGACGACGGTTACAGCTACAGAATTCGACGCCATAACCTGGGAGAGATTCCGTGGAAGGTCCGAGTGTTCGTGATGATCCTGGATGGAGAGTACAACGGTAGCATATTCGAGGCTGCTAGTGGAGGCGCTATGTGGGATGATGACAATGGGATTCCGTATTGCGGTGTGGCGTATGTCTTCAACAATGAAAGCATTAAGATGTTCGCACCACATGCGACCAACTCCGAAGCCTCCGGTAGGATCGCCTGCGCAGGGGGATCAGCATGGGGAAATGCTCCGGAACAGTTCATGTTCGAGGCAAACGTCAGGGCGCTTGCGTGGAGGCAACGCTCCTTCCCTGAACCCGATTTTATGACTGATTGGATTCCAATGGATGAAACTCAAGGAATACTGGAAGTGCCGCACAACATCACAGGTGGATGTTCCTACATGATGGTCCAGACCAAAGGCCTTTCTAACACAAAGTCTTCGGGGGTGTGGCATGGAGAAGCCGTGGGTGCCAGTCAAGATCCGTACGACATTTACGACAGGGCAGCCGTTGTGTTTGGCTACAATGGCTCTCTGGTCAGAATCTGGAGAGCGATCAACACAAACGGCCAGACGAAACTACCGTGTTTCCTCTGCGTGAGGGATGGTTGGACTTTTGACAAGAAAATCACCGTCACCAGCGGAGAAGTGCGCATCATTGGCTGGTCATCGTTGTTCGTGAGTGACATCAACAACAGCATCCACCGTGAACTGCTCGTTGGTGGATCAGGACCAATGAGTTATACCGTCCAGCTGCCCGCCGAGGTGAACCCACAAGACTTTGTCAGCGTGCAAGTGATGTCGCTGGAAGGACCCAATGGCGCATTCAAGTTCCCTGCTTTTGGCATTGCCCCTGCGATACCACCCAAATCTTCAATCAAGACCTACGGAGGCGTGGTTTACTTCACGAAAGGATCGCAGATGACCATTTATCTACCCACTGGCAAGAGAGGCTACCCGGTGAACATCCTGTCTCCATGGGGCGGCGGTTTCCTCACTCAGACGTCCACTGTGGTCAAGATCTTGATCAATGTCTACTACGCGTCCACCATTGAACTAGATTCCTGCCACTTCTCGCAGTTAGACAAAGACCCAAGCATAAGAAGTGGAGTGGAGGGGGCGGGGAGGCACATCCACTGCGCCAGGCAATGCTGCCGAATCGAGGGCTGCGGCTGCATTGGCTTCCAAGTCGACGCCAGAGGAACGTGTACACCGCACGAGGATTTGCTTGATCTGCACATGAACAGGGACAAGCGAGCCTCATTCTTAAGATCTCTCTGAGGAGTCTCTTTAACAGTGCAGTCTGCACACTCCGTCACTTGCTTTCTAGGCAGCTTCATGCATCACTAACTGTAGTTGTGTAGCGTATAATTATGAAATAGTATTTCAAAAAGAACTTGTTTACACATGTTGCTTATCATTGCAATACAGTGTGCCAAATTTACTATGAAATTTTAAGTGCACAGCAAGTATTGTCCCTACCATCTGGTGTGTTCCATCGAAATACATGTACGGGTCATGTCAAGAAGATTTCTAGGACGTACAGTCACATCTCGTTAGTCCGGTCGTTATTCTAGGTTGATTCTTCCATTGATAACAGGTCATGTGATTCCTAGCCCTACCGTTTACATGGGAATTCAAGAGCCTGGATTAATAACGTGCGACTGTACAGGTATTATACATCATGAGTTCCTCTAGATTGTTGATGTGCTATGTCCTTGTCATGATTCCAATTGAAAAAGACAGCATTTGGAGATAAAAAGAAGAGTTGGATAGTATCCATGTACAAATAATGAATCAAGAACAACTTGAATATTTTAAAATATATGGAAATTTATTTATTATCAATAAATAAATCAATAAATGATCACCAGACTTTGAGATAAATTCTCTTGGAATGCAAGGTCACTGTGACAACAGATAGAAGCACCAGATACGCCAGCATGACCATAACAGCTTGCAAAGATGTAGCAAACAGAGTGGACATACTCATGTTGATCAGTCCTGTGAGTAAATTCACCAGCAAGAAGTAGAACAAACCATTGCGATTCATGGCTTCCAGAAGACAATGTTCATCGGAATCTCCTGAAGGTAGAACGTAATCAGAGGTTGAAACCAGGGAGACAAGAACTGACTAGAGTAAGGCAGAACCCCACGATGAATGAGAGCAGATATAAGCAGATCAACCAACAGAAAACACGGTAACAACTGCAGGTTATACGCCATCTAAAGAGAGAGAAATGTCAGATCTTTGATCAAAAACGCCAGAATATACGCACCATCCATATGACATAGGGTAAATTAGCAATTCTTCTGGAGACAGGATCAACATGGATCTGCGTGAAATGCAGCAAAATCCAGAAGCAGACGTCAGCCGCAATTAGGACACACAACACAACGATCCACTGCTTCAATTTGGTTCTGGAAGATATCAAAATCATCACTAGTTAATATCAGTCATCGGTTAAATTCAAAGGTCATTGAGCTGACCTTTTGAATAAGAAGAACTTTCCCAATTGTACAGATGCAAAGTATATTGCCAGATATCCAAAGGAACTGAAAATTCCTTCTCTGTTAGCATCGAAGATTCCATGGCGAGAATCTGTGCCATTCATCCCATGCAGAATGACGTCTTGTAAGCCCTGCTTCGTGAGCATGTATTGGTATCCAGTGCCGAGTAATAAAGCCAACAACCAACTGAGTTTTGGGCTGACGATGCACAGAATAATTGTAGAAAAAATCTGCAGAGCAAAGTCAGAAGGAAAGGATTGAGAGAAAGAGTAATTAACCAACCTTAACGATAGCAAGGGTGAAGAAGAAATTCCAGTGGACGCCATACTCTGACACGTGTTCATGGTAATCAACAGATTTTGTGACTAAGAGTCTCGCAAAGCCCAGAAGCCAAAGAGGGAGAGTGGAGATCACAGATTGGAGAACGAGATGCGATTTCTGATATAAAGTGCTGAATTGTGAAAAGAAGAAGAGAGAACAGGTTATTCAGGACCAAGGAAGGCTAATGGATAAGCTACCTAGATGAGGGCCATTTGCCTCTGGCTTCAGGAGCCACCATTCCATTGGCGACCACAAAGGCCCCAACCCCGATGTCCATGAGGCCGGTACCAAACGTCTCAGCTTTGCAAAAACGCCGAGGAAATATTGAAAAATCGACGGCCAAGATTGAAATGGCGGCTGCAACATTGACGTATGCTCTGAAGTGGCTGATGAATGAGTTTTTGCCGCTTGAAGAAGTGCATAAATAATCGTGTGTAGTGGGAGCACTATGCTTCGATTGAGTAAGAGTGGCCAATAGGGAGGCCGACAGTAAAGCCATGCTAACACACACAGCAAAGGCATGGTCCGCAAGTACAGTGAAACACAGAAACACGGGTAGAATGAGGGTGCAGAAGTCGATGCTGAATCGAAAGCTGCAAAATCTTACATATCAGTCACCATAGACATGGATGAAGAAAGGCTCACCTCTTGCTGGGAGCCCTGTCTCCAAACCACACACCAATCAAACAGCTCCTCAGGAGGACACCAAGAGGCGCAGTGCTCACAACACAGGCAATCTCCACTAGACTAGTTCCTTCATGGTTACTGACGAACGCCTCGTGCAAGGATTTGTAATCAGCAGCCATCTCCTGGGGAGGAGAAAAACAAAATCATATTTCATTAACAAATGATTCTAGAGATTTCCAATGTCACTATTAAAAACTAGCTGTGGTACATGTATATATTAGTGCCCTTGGTGGTCAAAGCAACGTCTTGGTTCGAGAAGCATTCAGGGAAGATCCCTGACAAGAAAGACCTTCAAGGAGTGTGAGTGAGCCTATAAGGACGCACATGGGAGATCATTCCATATTGCATGAAATACAAGTTAAATATAAGTCATAGTGTCGCATTTTCAAAGAATGCATATTTGTTGCAAGTTCAAGACAATTATTGTTTTGCTGCCCAGCATTGTAATGCATATACAATACGTTACAATGCCGGGCAGCAAAAAGAATTTTCACGCATAAATTCAGGCAGCATGAAAATGTTCAGCCAGTAAGCGAGCTATCAATACGGGTATTCATGAATACAAAATATGGCGGACGTTCGCATCTGTCGAGTGTGTTTTCGAAGGGGTGAAGCGCTCTTCGACAACAATGTGGCATGTAACTTTTTGAAGGTAGGTTGTAATGAATTTAATACAATTAGGGGTAGTGATGGGCTAATATTGTATTTGTCCGAATATCCGAAGCCGAAGCTTCGAACAGTATATATTCGTCAAAGCCGAATACAGAGCCGCAGCTCAATGTGATTGGTCAGGTTTTGTCACATGCTATGATGCCCTTGACCTAGCGTTGAACACTCAAGAGTGAGTTGTCTTTTCGCTACCATAACCTGGAGGTTTAACTCCAGCATAACAATAACAATCTCGTAATTAGCTTTATAATTCCTGCTGATTCTTTTATAGTTGACTGCGATAAGACAATGAATGACCAAGCTGTTACATGTATCTCTTTACCCCCGTTTAATGGCAAAGTCTAAGCCTGGATCGCTTGCGGAACTGACTTGGGCCTCGACGAGAGTGAGAAGTGACCTGTGCACCCGTTCAACCACAAGGACCAGGCATGTTCCATGGCTTGCTGTTGGGCTAACAACAAGAATATATACCCACTCCATTGCGAGTGAGTGAGTGATGGCGTTTTACGGCTCCACCCAATCCGATTGGATGATACAGGCGCCAGAACAGAACAGAACAGAACAGAAATTGTGGCATAAGGCACGGCCAACTGGAGAAGCTCTTCCTGGGGATGAATATGCCACCACCTCTTACCCGTTCATCCTACAATGACATCCAGAAAACCCTCTGGAAGTGGTCCAGGGAGGCATTTGACAACTGTGTTGCAGCTGCTGCCACCATTGTGAAACAAAGGCGTTTGGCTGATGACCCTTCTTTGGATCCTGATGACATTTTAGATGTTGATGTGTCATATGATGGAACTTTGCACAAAAGAGGACATAGCAGCCGGTATGATTGATTCAGTCTTGCCATGAACCCAATGTCAATCATCTTTCTCACACTACAGCTATGGTGTCGGGAGTTATAATTGAGCTGGAGACTGGGTTGATCCTGGATGCCAATGTGCTGTCAACAGACTGCCATGGTTGCACGAAAGCTCCGGCCAAGGATTCACCCCTGTTAAAAGCGTGGGAGATGAAGCACAAACCTGAATGCCAGATTAACCATAAAGGCTCGGCCAACAGTATGGTGTGTGCTGCAGCACTGGTCATATTCAAGAGATCTGTAGAGAAGCATGAGATGCGCTACAGCAAAGAGCTCTTGTGATGGAAATGCTAAAACCATTGCCTCCCTCAACAAAAAAAAAGTCTACAACACTGAGATTGAGAAAGAAGACTGCGTCAACCATGTGGCAAAGCGCATATTCAAAGGTATACAGGTAAGGAAACTAATGACATGAACCACTGCATATTTTTTATTCTTATTGCTGTAGACCCTGAGGAAGAACCTTGCTGGCACAAAGGACAAGATCATAGCATTAATCCGGCGTCTTCTGATCGGCGCCATCTTGAATTCCCTTTACGTTTGATTTAAGTCAGGTGGAGAGATCACTCAAGTTTTGCAGGGTCTAGAGGACTTAAGTTTGTTTCTGGAATCATTTTAGTCAACTTAACTCCTCCCAAACTTAGTTTTATCACTTAAGTTTCTTTCTGGAATCAGCCCCTGATTCGTATAAGAGATGATAGCACTTCAATTAGGAATGGTTGGAGTGCAGATGAACTATCTGCATTCCTTGAATATCTATGTTGTAGTTAGTGACATACCTAATTTATTCATTTTGTTCCTTTTGTTAATTCACTAACAGTCAGTTACCTTTTCTTTATATATATGTATTTATTTTTTCATTTTTTTTTCTTTCATTATTTTTTTTTTTTTCATACTGAATGCATGACTACATGTCTTTCGAAAATAAACGTATATATATAAAATACAAGTTCAAGTGGAGCGAACTCAGGGAAAGGCAAGCTGGAGGAGCCATAAACTATCATACGTTGACATGCTTAGGAGGAATACAGGACTTGAGTCAACTGAAGAACTGAGATCGCCAATGAATCAAAGTTTGGATGGCATGCCATGGCCGAAGGAAACTCAACCTGATGATGATGATGATGAACTCGTATTGTCAATCATAATGTCAGAACACAATTTGAAATCATAACGGTCACAACCTGTCCGTCGAAGTATCCCTAAGTCGAAGTATTTGAGCCAACCCCATGAACTTCGAGGTTTTACTGTATGTTTAGAATATTTCTCTTCAGTTATTGCTATTTTGTTGTCATAATTAAACAATGTATAAAAAAAAACAGAATGACAATAGAGAATGGGTGAAAACGTTTACCGTATCGTCTTGGTCATACGCGCAGTGCGCTAAGGCAGAGGCTGAGAGCACGTCAGTTTCACCTATGTAGAAGCGCATTCCACAAAAATCCCTTGTAAACTCAGGGAAGCGTGTCAGCGTATGACCAATATTTAAGTAATGCTTAAAACAACAGGCTGCATAGCCAGAAGAACCTGAATGTTCAATTAAATATAGGCCAACTGGATGCTTGGTACATTTTATTTTGTTTACAGCATTTGAGATTTAGTGACATCAGCCATTAATACCATAGCTCATAAACAAGTTACATAATATGGTTTGCGTGGCTATGAGCGGCGCACCACTGTGCGTGGCTGTGCATGCTCTGATTTAAGGCTGCGCATGGATTACGTTCTCTTACACTGAGAATTGATTTAATGTTCATCTATACAGTCTACAGGTCGTTTGAAGCAGCCTCATAAAGTCTTAAGTCTTAGTTTGTACATTTCCAAAGCATGATTGCTGATAGTCGTGCCACTCCTTTCGGCTGGCTCCTGTGTCGCTTCAGCCTTTCAGTCGTGGAAGCTTGTATTGACAAAACCTTGCAGATCCCAAGATCCAAACTTTCCCGAGTCCCTAATGAAAGGAGCAAAATCACCCCGGCCTCCCAAACGGTCTCGATCGATCCAAAAATACCTAAAGATAGTTAAAACACCTCGCACCTACGTTAATGCGCTCGATTACACTTATCAGACAAACTTTTCTCAAGTTTCAACAACAATTCCCGAGTTGTCGCCATTACGCCGGGTCACACGATAACTCTAGAAATACTCCGCAAAACCTTCACAGGCAACACCGCAATATAAGCCTCGTTCTCATTCTGAAAATTTTGTAGGGAAAATCGATTATTCTGGACGTTTTACCCTAGTCATGGCAAGTCCATTCGCTCTGAACAAGTTTAATTTCGCTATTTCTCACGAGGTGGACACCGCAATCTCTAAAATTATCAACAAAGATGACGTGCTGGTGGTTCTGCTGACTGAGGGCGGGAAATCGAATGTTTTTGTGCTGCCACCGCTACTCCTGGACAATGTAAGTGACTCAGTTTTTCATGCTTCAATTTTTATATTTACCCAAGTTCAAGTTTCGTATTTTTAAAAGATGTGATCATCAATGTCAGTGAATGTAATTTATTAGTGACAATTTGATCGCTGATAGATTACTTTTAACGTTTTATATTAACTTTTCATACAACCTGCAGTTATCTACTTCTACAACTACCATATCTTTCATATGACAAAGTATAAGAAGTTTCTACCAGCAGAACATGCTTAAATGTAGTGGTTGCTCAGCAATTGAATGTCTGCAAACACACAAACTAATTCAACATGCTTCCTCAGTGGAATGGATCAGATGATGGTTGCACCAATTAAGCATTGTTAAAGTTCTCCTTTTTTTTTTTTTTTTTCATGATCCATAATTAAGTTATAGACCGATTTATTTTGCAGTAGTATTTTCTTTCATTTGTTTTATCCTCTCTTGACTGCTAGTACTTACTAGTTATCATTTGCATTGCTATTTATCTCTATCATTCTTTGTTACAGTTCCATAGCCCTTCCATAAGTCACAAGCTCGTATAGTGAGTGAGTGATTGGGGTTTTACGGCTCCACCCAACCCGTTCGGGTGATACGGGCGCCAGAACAGAAGGCCCGGGACCGGGGTTTCCCCCTACTCTTATCGATAAATCCCAAGGGTTCTTTATCCTGCATACCACCATAGACAGTAGTACACAGCGCCCGGCCTTGTTACGCAGTTGGGCAGCACTGCAGAGTCACCGAAGAATTACAATTGTAATTCACAATCATAACGCCCGTGGCCTGATCGGGTCTCGAACCCGGGACCTCGACCCCCACGGTCGGCATAGGATTGTAGTCAGCGGTTTAACCCACTGCGCTATCCGGTGCCCCTACAAGCTCGTATATATATCACAAAAACACTGGACCCACGTCAGTTGTCTAATTCCTCTTCAAAGCACACTTATTTCAGGCCAAACATTTTTCTAAAAATGGAAAAATCCGCCAAATTAGAGACATCATTTACAACCTACCTGACCTATATAAATGAGGCAAAACAACATGCAAAACGGGCCAAAGTGTTCTTGCAAGTAGGTTACAACATATGCATACCATGTTATGCATGGATATGTTGTGCACAAAAGGTCATTGCATAAGTAAAACTTCAGAAGCATGAAGGCAATGGAAGACATATATGGCTACTTTTACGCGAAACTCAAAGAAGGTGGCTGCCAGCAGCTAGTCGACTTCTACCATACCAGCCTAGACGCGAAATCAAGCACGCAAGTACAAGAATTCTTCTGCGAAGAAAAACTCTGTACAAGCAGCTGTTTAAATGTACATTGCACATTATAGCAAATATCCTTTTTAGGTGTTTGGTTTCAACAATAATATTGCATTTGGGATTGGAGTTTCCATCCCAGATATTGACCTTATAATTCTCTGGGGCATGCCAGCCTCGCTGCTCATGTTCTGGCAAGAAGTAGGCCGCTGCGCAAGGGATAGATTCATAGAAGGCAGGGGGAGGCAACATTATTCCTGCGACCGTTTGCCACAGTAGGCGCTAGCCCCCAAATGATTAATGCTGTGCGCAGCGATTGCCGGAGAAAGAGCATCCTGAAATCGTTAATCATACCTGGTGTGTATAATCAATCACTCTTAAAGGGAGGGAGAACTGGTTAAAAATGGACTGAGTCGTTATTTGATGCACCAAAAATGATTTCTATGCCTGGCCCACACAAGGAATATCATCGCTAACGATTTCGAGGGGGATATATTGCTAATTAGGCGTGACGTCATGAGCTGTGATGAAACACCGAGTTCCCCATCTTTTACAATGGGCATCGTCATATCAGCGTGTCCTGCGACTAAACACCTGGATATATTTTCTTTTTCTTTTCGGAAATAGATAGAATAATCATTTTGCCACCAGTCAAGCCCAAAAAAATTTTTTTTTCGCTATTTTTCTTATTTTAACAAGCGATTTTCTAGGACACCTACCATGTTTCTAATCCTAAAACAGTAAAAAGGTCAGCCAGAGTCTTCCACGCATGCGCTTTCGCTTCGTAAACAACAAAGATGTCCTTTTATGGCGAAGATGATCTGCTCTGATTGGCTGAAATCGATAGCTTCACGAGGGGAACGGGACCAATCACGGCAAGCCATCAGCTGACGTTTGCCTCCTATACTTCGCAATGGAGGCCATTCTCCCATAGGCGCAATGCTAACCACGATATTCGGAATGCATTATTTCCTTACGCTTGCATCCAGGCATGGTGTTCTTGGCACGGAATGCTATCAATTGGTGCTATGAGTCAATAGAACATAACTTAAAATTTGGTTCCCGATCCCTTTAAGGATGCAATCGGGTAAAATATCTATCATTACAGGAATTGAAGAAGAGGAAATTGAAATGTGCCGTGGAAGTAGCAAATGCTGCTCTCTTTGTGCCAAAAAAAAAAAAAGAAGAGAAATTCTGAGATTTCACTGAATAAATTTATTCCTGTTGATTTCTAACAAAAAATAGAAAAATACATCACAAAGCAAGGCACACTGTATTGTACATAACAGAAAACAAAGATGAGATTAACAATCCGCATTTTTAATTTAGCCACAAATTGCAGATTTAATCCAGCCACATTGAACAGTATTGCTTGGCTCCAGGACAAAATATTCCGCACAGCTCTAATGAAGAAGGAGGGTGATTGCTATAAATTGAAATAAAGCTAATAACTCACATTCCTGCCAGCGCTTTTGCCAATCCCTAACAATTCTATGCCACAAAGCTTTCTCATGGCCGAGGTCTAATCCTTGGACCCAAAGCCTTAGAATCACACAGTGGCAACAATTTGTCAAACTCCCCTCCAATCTGGCTGCAGCGTTTGACCTGTTTGTCAGTGTACTGCCTGCTTGACTTTTTCAACATCTCTGAATGATAGACAAGAATCTGCTATATAAAAAATAGGCAAAAAATCATCACAAATCGTTCCCAAGTCAGCTCCTGAACCAGCCTTGGTGAGGCACAGCCTCCAACTGCTGAGGCAAGAAAAGTAAAAAAAATAAGTGATAACTGGTACAGCATAACTAATTTGACAAACAATGATGCCCTATAATAAAATATTTATGGTGCCTTTTGCTCCAAAAACCAGGCATCTGTTACTTCCACATGTTAAGCATTGCCAGTCCATTACTTTCTCTTACCGCATCCTTGTGAGTGAGTGAGTGGTGGGGTTTTACGGCTCCGCCCAATCCGATCGGATGATACGGGCGTCAGAACAGAAGGCCCGGGACCGGGGTTTCCCCTACTCTTATCAATAAATCCCAAGGGTTCTTTATCCTGCATACCACCATAGACAGTAGTACACAGCGCCCGGCCTTGTTACGCAGTTGGGCAGCACTGCAGTACCGCATCCTTGTTTGCTAGCAGTTGCAGGCCATGCCACATAACAAATTTGCTATGCTCATATATTCCATCTTTTACTAGAAAAGCCCTGCACTCATCGGAGCACATTCAATCATCAAGTTCTGTAGCTAATGCACAAACAAAAATTGATTACCACACTCAGATTGAAAGAGTGTTACCTTCGATCAGAGAGTCTGTGGCATGGATACAGTTTACATGATAAAATTCATGCTTTAAACAATCACTTGCTCTGCCACAGCGTATCATCTGGACTTTGCTTTGAGTTTGACACAAGCAGTAGATGTAATATGGTGAATTCCTGCATTTCTCAGAACAAAACCAATCCCCAGCAGGACACTCAGTCAGCCCCACACATCCCAAGTGAAACCAAGTTTCAGGGCAAGCACCGCTGCAACACTGTATCATATTGTTCTACTATTGCATCTTGAGTGATTCATTGAACTCATCTAATTTTAATCACTCATGAACTTTATTCTTTCAATTACTCAATTCTATTTCATGCTATTTCTTTCTGTTGGTTATTTCTACTCTGGTGTATATAAGCCCTCTGTTACAATTAAATACTTTGCAACTGGATTCGGGATCCGACTTGATTCATTCATTTAACTTGAACATGGTGACCCCGATCTTCTACATGCCTAGAAGTTTACTTCAATTGCTCGACCGACGACGACTACGATCTCCAACCATGGACTTCTACTACGTCCCGCAGACCAAGGTGGATTGGCGATCAAGCAAGGCGTTCTCCCAGTTTCAGCTGTGGAAGAGAGAAGTGTCCCGCATCATCGACGGCCCATTGGCAGCCAGCAGCAATGCAGTCAAGGTCAATCACATCTACATCTGGGCTGGCGCTCATGCAGAGTCTATGATCGACGCCAGACGACGAGAGCGACCTGACCTTGCAACTTCTACGTTGAACGGCTGCTGACGGCTCTTGCTGACTGCATCACTCATGAAACGATGTACCGTGAAGCCAGGGAAGAGTTCTACAGCATCACGCAGCAGACGACGGAGAACACAGCAGCCTACTTCTCCAGGCTGAGCGATGTGTATCAGCAAGCACAATTCCCCGCTAACACTGATTTTCTGATAGCAGACAAGCTCATCCACGGCTGTGCAAACCCTTCCTGCAAGCAGAAGCTGATGTCCAAGGGAAAGGACGTGACCATTACCAAGTGCCTCGACATCATGCGGGGATTTGAGGCACTCTCAGCAACCATTGAATGCATCAACAATCCAGCGACAAGTACACCTCCAGAGCAGCACGTAGATGCTCAGTACACAAGCAAAAGCAGAAGTCTTCAGCGCCGATGAGATGACAGCAGATCCTCCTCCTCGTCTTCTCAGCAGTGTCGATGGTGTGGAGGAAGGAGACACAGCAGACAGCAGTGCCCGGCGAAGGACAAGAAATGCAATGGGTGCTCTCGTATTGGTCACTTTGAACGTGTGTGCATGCAGAAGCAACGACAACAAAATGCTATGTCGTTGGACAGACTGAAACCCGCGTTTCTTCCGGAGGAAGAAAAAGAGCCAGTGGTGTCACGTGCTGGGAGACTGAGCCTGCCTCCAGAACGCTTTCAGGGGGGGAAGTGATGTAGCGTTTCATCTCATCTCATCTCATCTCTAAACTTCTCAACTCTCATTTCACTATCTATAACTCAATAGCCATACCTGCAAACCTATATAAACTCTGATCCCTCTTTTAATAAAATATATAGTGTTCAGTTCGACACAAGTCTCTGTGTCTCCTTCCGTATGACGCTATAAGAGCATGCAAGGTCTCCCACCCCACCTCCATCCCTACTGGAGCTTCAGAGACGAGGTGGCAGTGGTTGATGGACTGGTGCTCAAGGGATAACGAGTGATCATCCCTGCAACCCTGAGAGAGGATACACTTCGACGACTCCATGATGCCCACCAAGGACTGACCTCAACCCTCCACCGTGCTCGACAGTCTTCTGGCCTGGCATCAACCATGACATCACGATGACCATTGAGCTCTGCACAGAATGCCAAATCCATGCTAAGACAAAAAAGGTCAAATTCGCGTCAATTAATGGCCTCCCGACCAATGGAGATTGTAGCTGCAGATATCATGGCATTCAAGACTGTCCACTACCTGGTAGCCGTGAACTACTTCACTGGCTACCTCATGATTGATCGTCTGCCCTCGATGACTACCGCTGCTGTCATCATTCAACGGAATCTCCAGAAGTTTGGCCTAGTTGAGACCCTCCTGACTGACAATGGCCCCTGCTTCAGCTCCCATGCCTTCAAACGGTTCTCCGCCGCCACAGAGATCCATCACATCACCAGCAGGCCTCACTATCACCAAAGCAATGGGAGAGTGGAGAGCAATCCAGACCATCCGACAGCTGATGAACAAGTGCAAGACGGACTTGGAGTTCACCCTTGGACTGATTGCTTACCACGACACCCCACTGGGTGATCAAGTACCTGGACCTGCAGAGCTTCTTTTTGGAAGACGTCTGAACTCTCGCCTCAGCCCATTGATGACCCCATCCACACTGACCACTGAACAGAAGATTGAGCTCAACCAAAGACACTCTGCCCATCTTAACCCCTCTGGTCCGCAGCCGTCACTCACACCCGAACAGCCCATCTGGATTCAAGATCCTGCCAGCAAAAAGTGGTACAATGGGACTGCCCAACACCCTGACGATGCCCCTCACTCCTGGTGGGTCCATGATGATAGCAGCCATGGATGCGTCCGAAGAAACCTCCATGACATTCGTCCTCGCCTAGTCAAGCCACCTGCAGCAGAGATGCCTTGCACCGAGAGTGGACCTGAAATGGCATCGCCAGTGCTGACATCAGAACCTACGCCGACGCCTCCAGCTCCTCTGGCTCCTGAGTGTACACCTTCATCCCAACCCCTCGGCATAAGGACCAGATCAGGACGAGTACTTGATAGACTTCCATCTTCAAACCGGACATGTTCTACTATTGCATCTTGAGTGATCCATTGAACTCATCAAATTTTAATCATTCATGAACTTTATTCTTTCAATTACTCAATTCTATTTCATGCTATTTCTTTTTGTTGTTAATTTCTACTCTGGTGTATATAAGCCCTCTGTTACAATTAAATACTTTGCAACTGGATTCGGGATCCGACTTGATTCATTCATTTAACTTGAACACATATCTTCTTTATCTGAAACAAAACCTAAGTGAAAAGAAAAAATCACTAAGCACACGCACCGTTGTGGCAAAAACAAAACGCATAGGAACCAGGCTGTTTTAGATATTTTGCAGATATTTTAGGCAAGAGTGATCAACACCATTATCTCTCAATAGCCAGCTGCTGTGCCTGAACAATTTTTATTTTAGCCGGTCTTCAAAATCACTCTCCATAGCATCCCTACATAAGTTTACGAGAGCAATAAACTGCTCCCGTGCTATTTTCAAACGGCAAGGACTGCAACATGAAACTTATCACATGTAAATGCATTTAGCTTTTTTTTCTGGTAGCAACTATGTAAATCATTTATACCTAGATTTCATGCATTCTTATGAAATAATGGACATGAAAGTATAAGATTGGAGGGGAGGGATAGTGCATAATACATGTGAATAAGGAACATATATGTATGTTATAGTGTACATGTATTATGATTGAGGAATTATATAATACATGTTAACAAAGTATAACAATTAATTTAGTGTGAGGTATTCTTCATGCAGGAAGAGGTCTCTCCATCTACCGAGGTTAAAGAGATGATGCTTCCTGCAGCAACAGCAGTCGACGTTCAATAGATGAATGCACACATGTAGATTTCTCACAACTAATCCAAGAAGCAGCAGACAATATGATTTGTCCAAATAAATATACGCCATGCTTTCTGTGTTCATTTTATTTGATTATCCAATGTAAATGCACATATACATACATACAAAGCATATTTATACAGTCATTTACTTTAGATAATAGATGAATTGAATATGTTACATAATCAACATTCTGATTTCCAGGGAATAAATCTAAGTTCTGACTTAATGAATCATACATCCTGAATATTCAACCAGTTAACTTAATGTCTGGAATATTGATTTTGAATACTGGTAACATCTTTAGAATCTTCTGTAAGCATCCGTGCATATCTGTTTAGCATCTTCTGGGTTTCTTTTTCTTTTTTTCCATTTCCAAAATTCCTTCATTTTGCACAGTGGATCACCAGGGAGAAGAATAGCCAGTGTAATTCATGTGTAACAATGGCATGAAAACATCATTGCACCTTCCATTGAACGAATGAGAGGGATAAGGTGTTTGCCACTTCTCTTCAGTAAGACTTCCAAGGGAACATCTTCAAAACCAGTACATCAAGGGAGTTTGCATCTATATCAGTGTATGACCTCTCTTCTTCATGAGGTCTCAAAGTGAAATCTAACATGTGTAAACCATGCACCAGAACAGCATTTCAAAGTACAAAAACTGGTGAATGGCAGAGTTACATCTGGAAAATCAATTGTGGATTAATTAAATGATTCGTTTAGCAGTGTGTAAAGTATTTGCCAGTACCTAATATAATACTAGTTGTTACAATACCAGGATTAAGGCTGCACGATAATCGTGATAATATCGTTATCACAATATTTTCTTCCTACGATATCGATACACTAGGTTGGCGATAATCACAATATGTTTTCCCCTTACATATTGTACGCTTTCTGCACACTTCCCGCGACGACTACCGCCTTGCAATCATAACGCTTCCACTATTAGTTCGTAGCTGGATGTGCACAGCATGCACGAAGGCTGATTGGCCGACGGCTGTGCGTCGCAAGTCACGGAAAGCGCCAAGCGTTCCATATTTGGCGATCGGTAATACTCGGCAGCAACTGCGTTCGCAGGCTTTCAGTTTCGCTTAACGCTGATTGTTGCAGCTAGTGCAAAAGAAGCCAGAAAAAGTTAATCAGCTGGTTTTCCTTGCTCACAACATGAAATAATCAACTTTGCTGTCATCACGTAATAAATATGTTAGTCAGAGTTTTACACTGCGTGTCCAAGCTAGTATTTTAAGATGGCAGTGATAACAATGAATGTTTACATGCCTAGTATTCACATTCAGTGCTGAACTAAAGGGGTCATAGTATGCCTTACAAAATATTGTGATATTGTTGATATCATGATATTTTATAAAAAAATATTGTGATATAAAATTTTGGATATCGTGCAGCCTTAACCAGGATAACCCCCCAAATTGCCTGTTCCAGCTTGTACAAGTACCACTAAGTCATGCGAATCACCGAAATCCCAATATACATTTATTAGCATCCAGGAATAAAACACATATATATATGTGTTGTAGATATATACTGACAGAGCCTAACCAGGCATGAGGAATGTTCAGGAAACTCTTTAAATTAAATATATGCCTTTAGAATGAGTAATTAATAACACTGTTGAACAATAAATCAATACCTAATTGAGTCATACTACGATCTAGGTATGCCAGCGTACGTTGATCTAGGTACACCCTACCCCCTCCCTTCATTGACAAATATAATTTGTTCACCACAAAGAATCCTTAAGGGGTTAAGTCAGATGGATAGAGGGATGGTTTATGCACAATTTGGTATTTCAAAACCCATTTTACACCCTTTAGTTCTTTTACAATCGTCCAATTACCCCAAGAGTTTTGGAGTCAGGTCATCTTTGTGACTGAAGAAAATGCTAATCCGTGGATATGACAGGAAGCTGATGCCTCCCAACGACTTTAATTGAATCAGGGAACCCATCATCCCATGGGACGATGGGAGCTATTTAATTAAATTATTTATAGAGCTGAAAAATCACTTATTCGTAAGGAAATGGTGAATATCAATATGCATAGTTTTAGGCTGCGAAATGAAGCGTACTACGATGTAGGTACACCCGTACCTACTTGAGTACTTCTAGGTACGTACGTTGATTTAGGTACGTACGTCGAACAACGGTCCGCCTCGACCTTGTCACACACACTTCGCAGGACAACTTCATGACTCCTTCCAAGTTTTGGCGCGAAAGTGCGTTATGAAGATTGTAGTATGGTACTATGGAAAATGAAACTGACAAGTGAAATAGATCATCGTGTCGCCAAAACGAAAGTCATTGAAATGTCATTTCGTCCAACACGTGAGAAGCCACGAAAAATAATCTTCCTTCTGTAAGTTAATGAAGTGATAACTAACCAGACTGTCAAGCAGGGCAAGGACGTCGTCTAAGTTTATCAGGCAAAATTCCGATTGAAAAGTTCCAGCTGAATCACCTATACACCTAGCGCGAAACCTTTTTTTAGGCAGCTGCATAAATTGGCAAAACAAACCGATCGCCCCCTTTACTGGTGCTCGGCACTACTGGATGGAAGCACGGCACACACCGATGCTAAAACGGCCGGATTTTGGCGAATCCATTTCACTCGATTTCACATGACGTCACTCGGAATTTCTAATTAATTCACAGTATTTGTTGAATGCGACAAGTTGAACCTGATGTCATTGAAATTACATTTATTGAAATCATAGCTAAAATACTTGTGAATCTAATCTACTATATAAAAAACAGACAGAAACTTGTACACGGTGAACACAACAATAAATTCAAAGTTTGTGATGGCGTTCAGAAGCCTATTCGCTTCAGCTTTGTATTTTGCTTCCCATCCAGATGTAACATTGTTATTGTAGACATCCTTGTAAGCCCCAAAAGCAATAACCTCAAAGGATTTCACAATCCAGGTGTATGCAACGTAAAAGTGACTGTATGCTCTATGACAGGCTGCCCATCGTGTCCTGCATACATCAATCAACGCCATGCGCTTCTTCAATGGATGAGAATTCAATGCCATTACTTTGTTCAAGACGTTTTCACACTTGTGACTGTAAAGGAAGAAGTTTACAGCAGCTTTCATCCGTTCAAGGGTGTTTCTGATCTCGGGTAAGCTGCAAAACGTCCCAATAACCAGATTTAGACAGTGTCCACTGCAGTGAGTGTATATTGCTGTTGGAGAGGTTTTCTTTATAGATTGAGTGCCAAATTTGGTACTTGACATATTGCTGGCACCATAGCTGCCTTGGCCACGTCAATTGGTCAAGTTCAATCCAAGACGGCACATTGCATCCTTTATTGTTTGGGCAATATGCTCACCAGTGATGTGTGGCAGGGCGATGATTTTGCTTAATTATTCACGAATTTGGCGCTCACCATCCATGAACCGAATGCACAGTGGCATAAGTTCCTTATTGTGCAATGTGACCTCATCCACCATAATCGAAAAGTATTTGGCTTCCTTGATCTCATTGAGGATTCTGCTTTGAATTAGGGCTGGGGAGATATTCGTGTCCGATATCTGTGACAGCACAGATATTGGGGGTGTTCAGTACTATCCGTGATCCGTGTTTCAACACGGATAGTTAAACCGTTCTCCTTTTCTTTTCGGCCTCAAAATTTTGAACTTCATTTCCCATACCTTTCATTCTCTTCCGGACATTTCCTCTTTTAAATCATCTCTTCGCGAGTCATCATATTACATGCCACTCGCACAAATTTATTACTAAATATTCTGCAAATTTATGACCTGTCAAGAGGACCTCCTCATGACATGTACTGAATAAAGTTTTCTATTGAAAAAAAAAAACACAGATAGTGTAAATTATAAAAGTTTGTTTCGAGCGCACAGTGAGCGTAGCGGACAGCCATTCCGCACACAAGCGCTGTTCACTGAAGCTGAGCGATGTCAATTACAAGATTACATGACGTCAACAATGCGCTAATTCTGATTTGTTTTAAATAAACACAATTCCATACCCTTGAATCTCTTCAGTCATCACGCAAAAGTGACGTAACCACGCGTTGTTGACTATCTTCCTTAGTGCTTATTTTTCAACACCGTAATAATTTATTCAATTAGAGTGCTAGAACATATCTAAGCACTAGTACATGTAGGCCCCCCACTTGACTATCTAGCAACTTGAATTATTTCAAACTTTCTATAGAACAATATTTGCTATGAACTGACGTGCGCCTCATGAAGTTACTAAGTTTGTACATTTTCAAATCATGTTTATTAAAAGTGTACACTGTAGCACAAATTGCACGTTACTGTCATTCGGTCTTGGGCTTATAATCTGCAACTCGTGAAGTTTGGAAAAAATACTTGAAATAGCCTGCGCTGATAAGGAATTCACTTCTGTGAAATCGACCAGCAAGCGAGCTGTCTGCATGTGCGATGCCTCTTGAAACTCATTTTGAACGTTTTGATAAAAGAAGTGAGTGATTGGGGTTTTACGGCTCCACCCAACCCGTTCGGGTGATACGGGCGCCAGTTGATAAAAGAAATGTACAAGAAGCAAGGATGACAGCAGTAGGTCAATGTCATGTGTCTTTAAGCACTGCAGACAGAGCGTGGCTTTCGCGCTCACAGCGTGTGCCAGGCGCTGGGACATTACGCTGCAGGCGCATGCTCCCGTGTTTGGGCATAAATATTTGTATCCGTATCCGTTGGATATTAGTAACCCGGATATCCCTTATCCGTGTAGAAGCAATTTCCGCCCAGCCCTACTTTGAATCATGTAGTTTCCATTGATATTAACTAACTATTTCTGGGTGTGCAGAGACAGATAAATGGCATTTTGGAATTGCAGATGTTCAAGGTGCTCCTTCAATTGCATATCATGTGTTGATATCATCTTTAATGCCTCTAAAAAGTTTCTTGGATTGCCATCATTGTGCAAACTATCAGAGTCTGCTCTTCCTCTCAAACCAATGCATTGGCATGCACAGAACAAGATTGTCTCTGCAGAGCATCTGATGATGTGACGATTTTTCATACTGTTGGCTGCTTTTTTTATGTCAAGGGCAACTGAGACTTTGTGATTTGGATTCTCAATTGTTAGCATGAATTTCTTGGCCAGTTCTTTCGATTTCTGGTGAGAAGGCTGTTCACTTGGGTGTTCAAGTACTTAGATTTCTTGTGCCATTTAATGAACAGGAAATTAACAAACTTTCCTCATTGGGAACCTTCTCTTTCTGGAGTGAAAGGCCACAAACTATGCAAAAAACTGCACCCAAGCAAGTGTTGTACACGAGTCAATCGCCAAATTAGTCAAACCAAGAATTCCAAAAGGAACGATTGCATCCTTCAAGGTAGGTGACTGGGAAGATGAATTCCTTTGAAAGCATGTCATGGTGCGTCAGGAAATGGTACTTCTGTTATCTGTCATTGAAGTTGCTACTTGCTTGATTTCTTTAATTGTCATCGATGCATTTAAGAACAACCTTATGTCATTCCCCAAATCTGAAGCACTGCATGAATCTTTTATTGGTGCGCTCTGCTGGGGTGTGCAGGTATCTTGATTACTAATTACTTCAGGATCTTGACTGGGTTGGGACTGGGTACTAGTACTTGGTGACTCAGTGGGTTCAGCATCTGCAATATGCGGGTGGATTGTTGGCAATATACCTTTAAAAAATCCTACAATAATTATAACTCTCATGGCGAGGCTTTCAGCTACCAAAACCCTAATTACTTTTAGAGTGCTTGTGAAATTTGCTACTTGTGCCTGCATATTTTGCACGCATTCTTGATTTATATCATATAATCATAATCTTTTATTTCTTTACATGAACTTGGTACATGCATTATCATTTTACAAACCATTTTACAGAATTGAGTCTGTCACATCAATTTCCTTTACCTCTAGAAAAGACTTTTTATCTTGCTAGCCAGAAAAAAAAGATCCAACCCTTTACTATAATACTAATACCCAAAAAGACAGGGTTAAAGAAATAAGCTGACGGGTAAGTTTTGCATTAATGTTTTTTTATCATTATAAAAAATGGAAATTACTATAATACTTATGACGCATAAAGGCCTATTGCAGTACCTGGCCTAAGTTATCATTTATCAAACCTGTCGTTGATAATGAATTCAGTTGCTGGTAAGCCTACCGTCAGAGGCTTGTCTTCTCATAAAATGTAATAATTCAAAGTTTCCAGCATTAGGGAAAGCTAGCTAAACCGGAATGTGTTAGCACATTTACATGTAACACATTCACAAAACACTGTGAGCCTACTACGGATAAGAATCAATTAAGGAACTGACCTGCAGCATCTTCTAATTCTTTGACTCCAGGTTTCTGCCGCATTCTCTTCATCAGTGATAAAATATTTTGAGAGTGATGCTCTGCATTTCTCTTCAGTTCTTGCTGGTTTTGCTCATTCCTCCCTTTTTGTTGCTTTTTCTTCTTCCCATCCATTTCAAATTAGATGAGAAAATTAATATTGCCAAGTTATCAAATGGACATAGGACCGATTTCATGGATACAAAGCCTATAGAGCTCTATAGGCCTGTAGAGGTGCAGTGAAGTTTGAATTGGAGCAGTGCACAATCGCTGATAAATTCGCGGAATCGGCAAACAACCTGCGTACATTTGCATGTACGATCAGTGATCAGTATGCTATAAGCTGAATGCGATAAAAAGCTATGTTTTGCTCGAGTTGTTTTGACTACTCAGTGTGACAAGCATAATAATAATATTGTTATTATAAAAGAGCGCTATGGAATGGGAAAAAATTAGACCTACACTGAGATATGATAAATAATACTAGTAGGGCGTAAACATCATCAGCCATGCCTTGCAGTACTTGCTTATGCAGTCATGACCCCCTTTGAGAAAATGTGGATCCACGGGCAAAAACAGGGGGTCGTATGACTTGTCCGAACCCTCCCTTGCCTATGCCCCTGTCATATTTATATATGCATGTTCTAAAGCTTACTTTGCACACGAATACCCAAGGCAAAGTCATTATCCAACTAAATTAATAGTTTCACGATGAACTAACATTGAACCCGTTCTTCACCAATGGGGGTTGGTGACGGACATGTTGGCTTTGAAATCATAGAGGTTTGGGTAGTTTTTTGGGTATTTATCTAGATTGTTTTTTAAATTCATTCATGATTTCAGATGAAACTATTGATTATTGGGTAGCGAGTTCCAGTTATTTACTACTTTTAGTGCAAGTGAATGTGATCTTAAGGTAGTTTTTGATCTGCTTTTTGCTCTCCTTGTTTAAAACTATGTCCTCTTGTTGGGTTGTGTAAAGTCAATAGTTCAGAAGGATTGACAGAGTAATAATTCAATATCTTGTATGCCTTGATGAGGTCTCTTTGCAATCTGTGGTGTGCCAGAGTTGGCAGTTTTAGTTTGTGGAGCCTTTTCTCGTAATTGAAGTTTTTTAATTTGGTAGATAGATTAGTGGATCTTCTCTGAACACCTTCAATTTGTCTAATGTCTCTTTCAAGAGTAGGGTACCAAACTACTCCACAATATTCTAGGTGTGACTTGACTATTGTGGAATACAGTTGTTTGGTATTTTTTTAGTTAAATTTGAAAAAGAACGTCTTATTATTCCTATTGTTTTATTAGCTTTGTTAATTTTGTCTGTATTAGGTTGCCTAAAGGTGAGTTTATTGTCTATTGTAATGCCCAATTTTTTTTAAATATTTGTTTCATCAATTACTGTCACTACCCCTCACTCACTGGATTGAGTTAAGAATTGCTGATACATTATTTCAGTTTGTGTTAGATATTTCTTGCATCTTGTGTTGCATTGTCTGCATTCTTTTGATACAGTGTTAAATGATTGTAAATATTCATTCCTTCGTGATATCTATGTATAAGACATCCTTTAGCTTTTTGTTATATCTGACCATATAAAGGTCCTATTTGCCAAGTAGCAAAAATTCTTAACAATGAAAACCTTCAGATGTTTGGTTGTCATATAAGATAGTTCAATTTACAATAACGTTTTTGTTGATAAATATATTTCAAATCCGATTGCATTTTTGAATAAGACAAAAATAAATTTAATTGACTGAATGTATAGTTGACACCCCCAGGTTATAGTTGGACCGGGGTGGTCAACCAGAGAGTAAATGGACTCAGCTTCTGTAAATAAAAAGATGTTACGCTCATAAATTGTCTTTGCATGGAGTAGTAATTATGACCGGCGCCAGTACGTGGCAATCAACCCACAGATGTGCATTTTACTCTAACTCTTACTGGGATCCTTATATGTACAACTCTTTTCTCCAGATGCAGTTGCCAGCGCTTCTGAAATGGTCCTGGCAGCAAGCTATTCACACCTGAAGAGATGGCCAACATGAAAATGGACATGGCTGCCTATCCATATTGTGAGTTAGCTATTCCTAGTGATTTTTTTTTTCAACCTAAGTCTACAACGCAGGTGAACAGAATGTGATGCACCTCCGACTGGAATCAAGGTGTTTGACATGACGTGCAGTTTGAAGCTGAAGCGCCAAAAGAAGAGAGAGCATCCCTGAACTATCAACATGCATCTTGGCCTTCAAGTTTATTTATGGGCATGTATTGAGTGTGCTGTTGGCCCTACTAGTGACGAGGATAAAGGCCCACCTTCACCCCTACCCCCTAATTAAGCCATCTGTAAAAAGGACGAATCGAGCTTATAGAAATTCTTATACTAATAGTGAAATTTAATTGTTGTTAGCTTACATACATATTCATTACATTATGCTCTTTTTTTTTTCAGTTCCGATGCTAGGTCTGACAGTGACGAGAACAATAATGGCACGCCTCCTCCTTTTCCTCCTCCACCTTCACCCTCCACTTCCACCTCTACCCCAGGAGAATCAAATTTAATTGTTCTTACTGTAGCTTGAATATCAAATAAATTATATATCAGTTCTCTTCGGTTATCTTCAGTTTCGGATTCTGTAATTTTTCATGTTTTTCAGTCGGAAACTGGTGTCCCTTATAATTATTGTAATACATTGTAACTTTTTTTGCTGAAGCTCAATCTCTATGAAACTTGCATGTAATAGGTACCAGGATGAGGAAAACAGGCATGTCAAATTCCATCATGATATGATACTTTGGCCTGAAATATGCCTAAATGAATATTAATTACATTAATCTAGACTTTCAATCGCGAATTTCTCAAAATGATGGTTTTTGAAGTTTTGGACTTCAAAACGCCATAACTTTGCAACCCCCTGAGGCCTGTTTTGCCGTGGACCCTCACATAAAATGACACAGGCACACACCGATGACAGGTGGTGTCTCACTCGCTGCTATTTATAGTAACATTTAGTCAACAGGTTATATTCAGCACCTCGCCTTGTGAGCCATCTTGGGATTTTCGAAATGGATGTATCAACATAGGGGTGAGTTTTTCATTGGTGTGCTTCTTTTCAGTAGCGCTGGAGACCAGTGAAAACGTTTGTAGTGCTTTGAGTGTGTTATGAAAGTTCAGGCTCTGACAGATTTAATTCGTTTCGAGTGTAAAACGCTATAAACACCTGTAAACCTGATTAAGAATTAATCTGAAAGTATGTCTGACTTGATTCAATTGGTACCAACACAATCAGAGCCTAATTTCGTGCATACACATTGAGAAAAAATGAATACCCATGCATGTTAAAGGCGTTGTCAAGAAAACAAGCATTTTGAAGTTTTTGTCCGAATTTTTACTTGAGTACACAAAGTGATAACGTCACGTGAGACAAACGCCATTAGGTGTAAACTTCGTGAGTTTTGTGTTATATATCAAATATCATTATGGCTGATCATTAAAGGGATGGGGAACTAAATTTTAAGTGATGTTCTATTGACTCATAGCACCAATTGATAGCATTCCGTGCCAAAAACACAATGCCTGGATGCAAGCGTAAGGAAATAATGCATTCCGAATATCGGGGTTAGCATTGCGCCTATGGGAGAATGGCTTCCATTGCGAAGTATAGGAGGCAAACGTCAGCTGATGGCTTGGTTTGGCTGATGGCTGATTGGTCCCGTTCCCCTCGTGAAGCTATCGATTTCAGCCAATCAGAGCAGATCATCTTTGCCATAAAAGGACATCTCTGTTGTTTACGAAACGAAAGCGCATGCGTGGTGAACTCTGGCTGACCTTTTTACTGTTTCAGGATCAGAAACATGGTAGGTGTCCTAGAAAATCGCTTGGTAAAATAAGAAAAATAGCGAAAAATATTTTTTTTCGCGCCTGACTGGTGGCAAAATGATTATTCTATCTATTTCCGAAAAGAAAATAAAAAAATATCCAGGGGTTTAGTCGCAGGACACGCTGATATGACGAGGCCCATTGTAAAAGATGGGGAACTCGGTGTTTCATCACAGCGACTGACGTCACGCCTAGTTAGCAATATATCTCCCGCGAAATCGTTAGCGATGATATTTCTTGTGTGGGTCAGGCATAGGAATCATTTTTGGTGCATCAAATAACGACTCAAAGTCCATTTTTAACCAGTTCTCCCTCCCTTTAAAACTTGTTAAGTTTACATTTTAAGCCTGCTTTCGTCTACAAGTTGCGACTGCCTTTTCTTTTTCTTCATTATCATAACGTGTCGTTGATGTAACATAACGTTCTACTGTCTTCAGAATTTTTTGCTGTCGATCGAGCGATGTTCTCTGGATAAGAACACTATTGAAAAGAAAATAAAGAAAAAATAAATAAATAATGAAGATGGTAGTTAGTAATGATTGGAATGATTGGACATAGACGTGACTCAATATTTGAACCCCATTGCCCTTCTGAACCCTGTTAGCAGTGGTTAGTAGCGGATAGTGATCATATTCAATAATTCATAGTCATAGTGATGATTTATATTGATTAGCTCCCCAAGGGTAGTGAAAAGCGATTCGCTTCCCTGTACATACCTTCCCAGGGGTAGCGGAGCAGTTTTGTGTAGACTTCACTACGGCTTGGGGAGCTACCCTACACCGTACGGAGGGGCACCGGATAGCTCTGTGGGTTAAACCGCTGACTACAATCCAATATCGACCATGGGGGTCGAGGTCCCGGGTTCGAGACCCGATCAGGCCACGTGCGTTATGATTGTGAATTATAATTGTAATCCGTTATAATTGTAATTCTTCGGTGACTCTGCAGCGCTGCCCAACTGCGTAACAAGGCCGGGAGCTGTGTACTACTGTCTATGGTTGTATGCAAGATAAAGAACCCTTGGGATTTATCGATAAGAGTAGGGGGAAACCCCGGTCCCGGGCCTTCTGTTCTGGCGCCCGTATCATCCGATCGGATTGGGTGGAGCCGTAAAACCCCATCACTCACTCACTCACTTACACCGTACGGCGTACACAGTAGCTGCATTCTGTACCCATAATCTGTGGGGATGATGACCAACATAATAATATAGTCTTTGTACGAGACTACATACACGGCAGCTGTGTACGTATACAGTATGTATACAGTCGAAGCTCATTATTACAAACTTGAATATATAGAACTTCTAGTTATATAGAACTATTTTTGAGATCCCCACCAAATCCCTATCTTTTAACATTGCAGGTTCATCGAATACGAACTCTGCATTGTTCGAATTTCCGGTTATACAAACTAAATACCCAGTCCCCTCAGCAGAGAGGACTCCTGCTATTACAAACTCACAATAAAAAAGTTCTCTCATGACTGTTTGTGAGTTGATTCCTCGCTCGCCTAGCTTCGCTGATGATATTTCACACGTATTTTATATCAAAGCAGAAATGCCGCGAATGGCGGGAGCGGTTGTTTTGAATGCGTGGTTTGATACTTTTCCAGGCGTCTCCTGAAGCAGCTGCCTTGCTTAAACGCTTTTATGCTCTTCAAGAGGAACGTGTGGAAACATATCGTTTGTTTGACCAGTGAGTTTTTCTCAATCTGATAATTTTTTTGCTGAATACTGCCATGTATTTTTGTAGGGGATATGCCGCTTACTTGCAGAGTGCTCCCAACTACAACTTCCCTTTCTACCGACAATTAGTGCACAACATTACGCAAACCTTCAAGAAGATTTCTGAAGAAATGATTGAAAATAAATGTAAATTGGTTTCAGAGCACAACAGAGAGGATGTTGCTAAGTACATTGATAAAATCCAAGAGGAAGAAAAGAAGAAACTAGAACTGGTGAGCTGAGAACTTGAACGCTGGGCATTGGCATCTGAATGAAATCTGAAATGCTATTGCAAACATTGATTGAGCTGCATTGCAAAGCAGGGTACAAGTAATGGGTAATTTATTCTTGGAACTAAACTGGCAGCTCAGGCTACAACTAAATCTTATATTGATTAGCCTAATTACTGTAGTAAAGTGCTGTTACATGTACTAATAGTGCTCTCGCGAGCAAGCCCATTTAATTATGAAATTTATACCATTGTTGCACAACATAAAAATGCATTAAGCCTTCTTCATACCATTGTATAAAACCATGTGTGGGTAGGTTGTGATCTAACAATCATTAAATTTTAATGATTACATTGCTGCATATACATTTATTTCTTTTCACATTTCAGACAGCAAAGCTTCAACTTGCCAAACAAAATGCAGTTGATAAGAAAGAAAATGCAGCCAGCTATCAGGCAGAGAGCACTGAACTCAAACAACAGTGAGTTGAAATGTTCATTCTTTGTCAAGCTTTTTCACTGCTAAAACGGTGTGAATTAATGCAGAATTATTTATAATCAATTGAGACCAATATCATAATGTCAATAATAAATATCATTGTCTACATCATTAATTGATCATGTTGGATATATAGACAGTGGTGGCCGAGTGGTTACCATGCTCTCCTTGACAGGGCTTGGTACCGGCCACTGGACTTTTAAACAAGCCAACCACATTGTGTCTTTTGTAAGGCATTTGAGTCCTGCTTAACTCCTCAGAATAAATTAACCATGGTCATTTCAAGTGTTAAATAAGCCACCCAAAGAACCCCAATTATTAAAATAAATATTTCAGTAGTTGACAATGTGTGCTAATCAATTCCAGCACCAATTTTAATGCATGGATTGTATTGTTCTAATTTTACAGGATTGTTGACGTTGTTGAGAGAATAAATGAGCACATGGAGGAACTCAAGTATGAAGCGGAGGATTTGCTATCAGTCGCCTCATCGTGACTTCCCCTTTGAAATCTCAATGCTTCCATGAAAACTTGTGTGATAGGTTGACTTGTCTCAAGAAACCATCTATCCTGGATCTCTGTTGTGATCAATATGGATATCTCTTCTGTCATGTTTGAGGAGTCGCAGTATTTTGTGCCTTTGTAAAATCTAGCCCACATCAAGCGTATTCTTTGCCATCAATTTTGATCTTGTGACTAATAAAAGTGTTTATTTTTTAATTATTCTCTTTCTATCTACGTGAACCTGACTAATTTTGTAAGCTGCACAGCAAGATGACAAAAATTACAAATTTCAGTCAGATTGGGACCAAAACTAGTTATCGATGTAGCACATTAGCCCCTGGTTCTCCTGGGACAAACTTATGCAACAGGCAAAAATCTTAACCAGTATACAGTAACAATTCGACCATTTAATATTAGATGGCAAAAGTCTATCCTATTGTGGAGTCACAGTCTGTGCTAATGTATCATGTACTTATGCAAGTCACACCTTATTCATCCTTACTCTTCCGTGATTCCCATGGTAATAGTTGGATACATGCAAATGAATAGGTCTGATTTCATAACCTTTGTGCAATGGTACTACCTGTACGTTTTTTTTTTTTCAACCTACACCAATTCCTTTGGTATTTAGGTACAAATCCGGGCAGAACTTACAAGGTCCGTTCACTTTAGATGTAAAATTGAGCCAAAGAATTACAGTAAAACCTGTCTGTAACGACCACTCTGGGAACCAATGTCAAACGGTCGCTTAAGACAGGTGGTTGGTGAATACAGGGTGCACATTGAGCCAGTTCATGACAGTGCGGTATAATGAATCAGTGAAAAAAAAAAGAGTCGTAACGCTTCCACACATGTATACATATTAACTAGTACATGCTTGTGCATGTACCAAATGTATTACGCATAAAACGAAGTAAGGCATTATTCAGGTATGTACATAATTAATTGTACACTATTATTCAGGGTATCTCCATGATAGAATGAGTCTGCTTTCAAAATGCTTTGGCCATCTCTGTGTCAAAATTGTGTCATGTCGATTACAATGCTGAGCAGGCAGGGTGCGCGTTTTGTGTGAAGTAAGTTTGAAGGTCGGTGAGGGCCTCCTCGGTACAGCAAAGAGTGACATGTGGTGGATCTAAGCAGCATGTGTTCTTTCATCTGCTTTGTTCTTGTCATTAAAGACATTCTTTCATGTTCTTAACTGTCAGCAAAATGTGAGCTGGCGACCACAGCTCGCTCATATCAAAGTGTTATGTAATCGCTTAAGGCTTAAATGGAGCTTGACCGGTCGCCGCTGAATACAGGGTCACTTACACTTACAAGTGGTCGGGCAAATTTTAGGGTTGTCTCTTAGGGCAGGTGGTTGCTAACACAGGTTTTACTGTACTTGGCTCAGGTTTAAAGTGAAGCAACTGTATTTCTGGTTTTAGATTGATAGCCAAATGAAAGAAAACCAGAAAATCTAATGAAAACTATTTCATTTTGAATACAATTTTTTGACAAACATCACAAAGCAGAAGAAACAAAAACCCACTAAAAAACATCACCCTGAAATTGTATGTGCTAAAACAACCCACCCATATCTCCATTTTTTAAATGCATATTATATTTCCTTTTGAAAGAATAGTAGTATCATGTGACAGGACACCAAATACATTGCACCACAATCAGGGAATACCCCAGTTACAAGCCCACCATGACCATGCTGGATTAATATGATAAATAATTCCCTCCATGGGTCTGATCTAATAATTATACAAACATAAGAAATGGCAGTGGACCAATTTTTTTTTGTCTTCAAAAGGTTGAAAGTAACACTAGACAGAGCCAGTTAATACTTTATTTGGCAAAAAAAAAAACAGGAGAATCAGTGGGGAGTCTTTGTACACACCATCAGTTATAAAAAAAGCAAATAAGACCTCAGCCAATAACAAGTGTCGACCTTCACAAAAACTGATGTCCCAACGGCACACACAAGAAAATTTAAAACCAAGACTTTCAGCACTTCTTTCTATTCTTGTTCATGCTTTGCAGAGGTCGGAGAAGAGGCTATTAAAGGGAGGCTTGTTCGAGATGCATTTCACTTGATTTCAGCTTTGGAGGCTTCATCAAAGTTCTCCACCAACTCTGGAAGTTCATCCTCCTCTTCATCGATGTTGTCTGTGGTGGGCTTGTTGGCTTCACCTGAGACAGAGACACAACATTATGAGCCCACGTCATTAAAAATTATGAAATGCAGGCCAAACAAAGGACCTCCATGCAACATGAAAATGATAAATCAAGCCCTACCAGATACGGAGGTGGCAAGCTTCTTGAGGTTTGACAGGCTTTCAGCACCCAGCTGATTGAGAATGCCTGGCAGCATTTCAGTAATTTCTGAAGAGAGATACTCAGTTAGCACTCAGGAAGTTAGGAGTATTCAATGACTTACGCTTGGTCTCGGCATGACCTGTGATGGCAAATGTGTTCGCAGCTAAGGAGGCCTGCACTTTGGGGTTGTTGAAGTGAATAACCTGGCCATCCTCCTTGATCATGTTCACCTGAGATAAACAGAAAATTAGACAAGTCACAAGAGTTTGTGGTGAACCAACCTCCTCGATGCCAGGGATGTTATTGACTGACAGCTTCTTCAGGGAGGTCTGCAGCTTCTTGTCATCGGTGGTGGCAGTCCTGTGGACAACCTTCTTCTTACGCCTGGCTGAGCCCTTTCCGCCAATGCGGACCTGCGCCTGCAGCTGCTTCAATTTCTCAGCATTCATTTTGACCTCCTGAAGTTCAAAGAACAAAGGACTTGTATTTCAAGCTGAAAACTATTAATTTAGGCACGACCTTGGAGTTATGATGGAGTTACGGTTATGGAACTCTTACATGTCTTAAGGATTCATATAGGTCCATCCATTTAAAAGCTTTATTCAGTATTATGCACTTTGGACTGTCTTTGACTCTTTCAAAGGAGACTCCGAATGATAACAAACATAGATTAAATTGAAAGTAAGATACTCAATAAGACGCATCAAAACACAACGACAACCATGGAAATGCGTTGACAATTTGTATCAGTGACAAAGCGATAGCAGGCGCAGGCTGAACCGATTCAGCCATTCATTCAGATGATTCACGATCATCCTCGAGGCATGACTTTTCAGATAGTTTTGGGGACCCCGTGAAATCAAGTTTAACGGCCGATTCACGGCGAACACAAAATCAGGTAACATCTCTGGATAAATATTCCATACATCACCCACAAATTTACGAATGATAGTCGTGTTTTAGAACCTTAAATTTACCTGAAATGTTTTGTTTGACAGACCCACGAGGGTTCGGTGATGGCGGTACAGGAAAAGGAAGTAGTTTACTGAAAAATTCCTACTCTCAAAATACTACAGCGATATCTCAAGTTACAAAAAAAGCCATATTTACACAAAATAATTAAAAAATATCATTTAATAATCATTTATATATTTATTTTGATGATTAAACATAGAAATTAATGACAATTTAGCTCTCTCTTTTTCAGACCACCAAGTTTCATCACGTGGTCTGACGTCATTTCCTCTGAGAAAATCAGGGCGCGAAATCACTTGTCTTCTTTCTTCTGTTCCTGCCTGACGAACTCATTTCAACATTCACAGCTCATCATGTCTGAAGCCGTGTCAAGCACATCTGAAGTGCAAACTGCGTAAGCTAAATAATGTTTAGTAAAATTTCTCACCCTAGTCAATCGAGTATCGAAAAAAAAATCCTTTATTCACGATTATTGTGAAAATGAAAGTGGCCCCCGCCATTGATTCAATGAATGATTCAAAGATTCAAATAATTTAACTGAACGTCATGCCAATCGCCCAATGCCTTTGTGTCTTAAGTCATTTGTGCAAGATCGTTATTATTTATTGCCCAAACACCCACATTTCGAAGTGAACTCTTGTTACCTGGTGTTTTAATGGGAGCAGTTTAATGTACTAGTAGTCTAGTTTACTGTAAAATTACTAAATTAGTAAATTACGGTGTATACAGTTTGCCTTGACGCTAAATTATTTCACACCTTATCAGCCATTATATACACCTGTTTTTTATATATTTCCAGTGAGATGTTGAAGGAGAGCCAAGAAGCGTTGAACCTGGTCGCACAGGGTAAGAGGAACATGCTGTGTGGTGAGATGCCCCAGGCCATCAACCAGCTCCAGGAAGCCTGTAGGAAACTGTATGTCCTTTTGCTTTGCTTTTTTCCCCCCATTTCCATAATTTCTCATGGATTCGCAGGGCTGAAATTCATGGTGAAACTGCTGAGGAATGCGCTGAGGCTTACTTTACGTATGGCAAAGCACTTCTGGAAATGGCTCGCATGGAAACTGGTGTCCTCGGAAATGCTCTGCAAGGCATGAGTGAGGAGGAGGAGGAGGAAGAGGAGTCTGAATCTGGGGAAAGCAAAGAGGAGGAGAAGCTCTCTGGTGGGTTGATGCTCATTTGTTGTGTATTCTAGGAGAGGAACTATTCTGATCTGTTTAACTGAGTTCTTACTGGTTTGGCTCATTTCTTGAACTGTGGAATTTTAAGAATATTTGTAAATAACCTTTTATTTCTTGAATTAATACGTGCTGTGTGTGTCGACCTAAGTGGTATGAGGACGTTTTATGTTGTTCTGGAAACGTTCTCTGCCTCCTATGAGTTCTTGCTGGTCGTAGATCTCTCGCTTTAATTCACATGAGGTAAGAGTTTTCTTTATGTGATGCAGCCAAGGAGAAGGAAGACATCAGTGACAAGGTGATTGAAGCCATGGAGGAGACTGATGAAGAGATGAAGACTCGCTTGGAGAAGGAGAAGAAGATGAATGGAGAAGAGAACAAGGAGAATGAAGAAGTCAAGGAGAATGAAGAGGAGGTTAAAGAGAACGGAGAGGAGATCAAAGAGAATGGAGAGGAGGTCAAAGAGAATGGAGAGGAGATCAAGGAGAAGGGAGAGGAGATCAAGGAGAAGGGAGAGGAGATCAAGGAGAAGGGAGAGGATATCAAGGAGAAAGGAGAAGCTAAAGGGGAGGAGGAAGAAGAAGCCATGGAGACTGACTCAGCAGAGAAAAGTAAGTGCTAAGATTAAGTCTGTTGTTGCTAACTCTGGATGTCACTTTCTTGACTAACACTATTAGCTTGGTAAGTTTTTGCATGCTCTGTTCTAGGTTATTGGGTGTATGTTTTTTTTTTTTTTTTTTATTATTATTATTTTATTTATTTCTCAGAGGAAGAGTCTGTTGTGGAGTCTGAGGATATTGGTGATGAGAGTCAAGAAGAGGAGGAAAAGTCACAGGAGGAGGGTGAAAAATCTCAAGAGGAGGGTGAGAAATCTCAAGAGGAAAGTGAGAATTCACAAGATGATGCTGAGAAATCACAAGATGAAGACGACAAGAAAACTGTGGATGAAGATATCTCCAACTTGCAGCTTTCTTGGGAAATGCTCGAACTTTCAAAGAACATTTTTAAGAAGTGAGTTGCTTGTGAGAAATATTTTTAGCTAATCACGAGAAGAACATTGGCTATTGTTCGGAATTTATTTGAAATTCTCTTGCTTAGTATTATGTTATGCCTTCCAGGAATGAAGACAAGAAAGAAGTTAAAGTGAAGCTTGCTGAGATCAGCCTGCGTTTGGGAGAGGTTGGCCTTGAATCTGAGCAGTATGAACAAGCGGTGGGAGACTTCAAAGAGTGCTTGACCATCCAGAAGGAATGTCTGGAAGCGACAGACCGTGCTCTGGCTGAGACATGTTACCAATTGGGTCTGGCCTACACCTTCAAAGGTGATTACGAGGATGCCATCAAGCATTACAAAGACGCTGCTTCAATCATGGAAGCCAAGATTGGTGTGTGAATAGTGTGATGTCGGATGCATGTGTTTTAATTATTTTTTGTTCTATAGTTGCATTGGAAGCTATTGTTGCTGAGGGTGAGAAATCTGGCAAAGGAAAGGAGTCGGCCAATCTTGAGGATCCCGTTGTGAAGGCACAGAAAGAGATCGCTGAGTTGAAGGAGATCATTCCTGATATCATGGGAAAGATTGAAGACGTCAAGGATGAGCAGAAGAGCGGAGAAACCGTGAAAAAGATGCTGAAGGAGAACCTTGCAGCTCAGATTGGAGGAGTGACAGCGGCCGCCACCTCCTCAGAGGGAGCCAGCGCCTTTGGTGAAGCCTCATCCAGTGAAGCAGCTGTCAGCGATATCAGCCATCTTGTTCGCAAGAAGAGGAAGACAGAGTGCGAAGAAGAGGAGCAAGCCAAGAAGCCCAAGGTCGAGGCCAACGGTGACAGCAACGGACATTCCAACGGCACCAGTGGAGCAGAGGAAGTCAAGACCAAGACTGTTGAAGACGTCAAGATGACCGCTGAACCCTCGACAGCGTAGATCAGTCTGATAAGGCAGCCCCCTCCCCCCTCCAGATCTCTTTTAAGCTCATTTTCATATCATGTCGTATATATGTGCGGGTTAAACTTTTTCTACTCTTAAAATATGTCCATCCCTGTGTTTGTGTCTCGATCATTTTGCATTTTTTGTTCTTACTGGTACTTCATTATTTTGGAACTTTCACCGTGTGTGTGTTCATCTTTCTGTAGACCCGAATAAAAGGTGCATTTTCATAGTACTATCAGAAGTTTTTTTTAAGATAGGGATTGGGTTGCTTATGATTAATGGATGCATCTAGGGAGAATTCTACTGAATGCATTGTGCTTTTATTAGACCCACTCTGGTCAGGCCAGGGAACTACTATGACAAAGCATAGAAATACTAGAATGCTTATGGGCTCACGTGGCTGGCCAGAATTGAAGCCAAATTTATGGGGAATATTTGCTTGAATGCTGAGGCGTCCCGATCAGAATGGCTCAATGAATGCACGACAAATAAGAAAAAAAGATGGCTTCGATGATTGAAGATTATAATGAATTCTTCTAATGTATATGGGGCCTGAAGGTTACAGATTGAAATCTTAAGAATTGAAAAACCGCTTTAAGAACGTCTGTATTAATTTCTTGGTTTCCTCGCCTCAATGAATATGTAAAAAGATTAAGATGTCGCGTTAATGAAGTTAAAAAAGCTTTGCAAAATTAATCGTAATTTGATGTTTCTTTTGAAACAAGAACCATAACGCTCAGTCTTCTACACCCGGAGCACTAACATGGCCATTTTGGGGCTTCGCCCAGAGCGCCAATTAATGAGGCCGTATTCGAGCATTCAGGTGCTTACTGCTCGGATACGGGCGCATTTAAGCTACAGTCAGCTCTCGCAGTTATGCTGAAGTTTGTTTTTCTAGTGGGATATAATAATGTTTGAAAAACATGAGCTACGACAGGTGCGCCTGTTGCATGCACCCAAATAATATTGTGCTTTCGCACATAAATTTATGGTTGTGATGTCTATCTGTGAATACAAAACATATGGAGACAAAGAACGCTATCTGCTCCGATCTATTGATCTTAGAGAAGAGGCTGAATCCATTGCATTGCATAGAAGATCGTAGCATCGCTTCGTTTATACATTCTTTGGGGTATCTCTGCTTTCTGATGGAATTGTATTTCGCTAAAAGTCGTGAGGTGAAATGCTGTTTGCTTTATCAAAGATGCAAAATCAGTCTATTCACCCGTCACTCTGTTTGGCAAAACACATGCTTCATATTACATCAAAATCAAAATTTAGTAAACATTATGGACCTAAAACAGAATAAGGGCTTACTTTAATATTTCCTTTTTCGTATTCCTTCAAATTATTATTAAAGGAGGATTTCAAATTTTACAAGAGTCCGATTTGTTGTTTTTGGAAGACTGTTCAGGCATTTGAGATCACCTGAACCTGTCGTAATAATCATCGTGTGCGTCTCTTTACGACGAATCCGATGATCTCAAAATCGTACGTGTCCGTCGTGTGCAACTTTGTGTGTTTGGCGCTGCTCGTCGGCGACAAGGCTGTGGCTATATTCTACCATTGTCTCGTTGTCATCATCAATCATCAATCATCATTAACATGATCCACTATTCACGAGAAGAAATCTTGAACATTAGGACAAGCTCAACCGCTATGTGCAACCTGGACTTCATACATCTATCCAGGAGTTCGCCGCCTATCTTCTATCAGTGCAGTGTGAACAAGTGAGAAGAGGAAGGCGTGGTGGAATTCGAAGGCGACTTCGACTTCGACGTGCCAACAGAATTCCACTCCCGACCATCATTTGTGGCAATGTGCGATCAATCTCACCTACTCGTGGTGAGAACATACACTGCATACACTGCATACACTGCAAAAACCCTACCCCCGATCGGACGCTCAGACCATGTGATGCTGCACATGCTCCAAACATAATTTAGCTTTCTGACATATTATGTCAGAAAGTTAAATGCGCAAAAGGCAAGGAAGAAGACCATCTCAGTGTGGAACGATGACGTGGCCGCCAGGCTGAGCGACTGCCTCGCCAGCACAGACTGGGATATGTTTGTGCGTAACTGCAGTGACATCAATGAGCTCACTGACACAGTTACTGACTATGTAAAGTTCTGTGAGGAGATGATCATTGAGAGGAAGACCATCAAGATCTACCCAAACAACAAGCCATGGGTAACGCGTGAGGTTATCGAGGCAGCCAGAAGGAAACGTCAGCTGTGGGTCTCTGGAAACCTCCATGAAGCGAAGCGCTGTCAAGTGGAACTAAATGACTTAATCAAAAGAAGCAAAGTGGTGTACAAGAACAAAATCGAATGCTGCTTCAAAGAGAATAACTCCAAGTCTGCATGAGAGGGCCTCAAGACCATCACAGGTTACAAGAAGAAACCTTCCAGTGCAGGAGAGCGAAATGACAACGCAGAGTGGGCAGAACAACTAAACGAATTCTACTGTCGATTTGAAAAGAATGACAATATGCTCGATATTACTGAAAACCCACTGACAAGACTGCAGGTATCAGCAAATGACGTTCGCAAGATCCTGTCATCTGTTGACCCCAACAAAGCGATGGGCCCAGACAACATCAGCCCCAGACTGCTCAAGACTTGCGCGCAGGACCTTGCACACATTTTCAAGGTGATTTTCAATCAGTCCCTTCACAACTGCGAAGTACCTGAACTGTGGAAAACATCCATCATTGTCCCAGTTCCAAAGAAGCCGACAGCACACGAACTGAATGACTACAGGCCCGTGGCACTCACACCTACCATCATGAAGTGCATGGAACGCCTTGTGCTACGCCACCTCCTTCATCATTGTGAAGACCAACTGGATGAACATCAGTTCGCCTACAAAAGTCGCCGAAGTGTGGACGATGCCACCACTCTCTTGGTGCACAAAATCTCTCAACATGTTGACACTCCTGGACATTATGCTCGAGTTCTTTTCGCGGATTTCATCTCCGCCTTTAACACCATGCGGCCTTCCATACTGCTCGACAAACTCCAGTCTATTGGCGTGGACGACCACCTCCGTCTATGGATCCTCAACTATTTACGCCACCGTTCTCAATGTGTACGGGTGAGTGCATCCATCACATCAACAAAGCGCTACACCAACATCGGTGCACCACAAGGATGTGTGTTGTCGCCTGTGTTCTTCACGATATACACCAATGACCACAAAGCCCCAATGAGTCCAGCATGATCATCAAGTATGCTGACGATACCACTGTGCTTGGTCTCCTTGGTCGCGAGCCAGGTGACACCGCTATGTTTGAGAGAACTGTCACCCACTTCATCAACATGTGTGTGGCAGATGACCTGAAATTGAATGTAACAAAAAAAAAAAAAAAAAAAAATGATCGTTGACTTTCGAAAACAAAGAACACATGAATCAACTATCATCAACAATGAGGTCGTCGAAAGAGTAGACACCTACAAATACTTGGGGGTGTCTATACAACAAGATCTCAAGTGGTCTGTACATGTGATGATGTGAACAAGCAGACGAAAAAGGCCACCCAGCGCCTCTACCATCTGCGCAAGCTACGGAAATTTCGCGTGGATGGCCGCATCCGGGAACTTTTTTACAAATGTACCATTCAAAGCATAATGCTATTTGGCAGCGTCGTTGGGGGTCAGTCGTGCACCAAGCAAGAGAAGAAATGCGTCAATCGAATACAAAGAAAAGCGAATCGGACCATTGGCTACACCACCACGCCATGGAAAACAACAATGACAACTACAATTCAGAAGCAGGCAAACAAGATCATACGTGAGCAACATCATCCACTGAAGGACAACTACAGCTTCATGCCTTCTGGAAGACGACTTCGATTGTTGAAGTGTAACACCACAAGATACAAGAATACATTCGTGCCATCCTCCATTCGACTCATAAACTCAAGTTAAACATCCATCACCTCATCATTGCCATTCGCCAAAACCATCCCTTCGGGTCCAATAAAGTTCCCTTTATCTTTATCTTTATCTTTATAAATTATCATGGTTCCAACATGGAAAAGAAAGAAAGAAAAAAATATTAAAATCTGAAATTCCAGTTTTCACAAAATTTGGTTCACCTTTTGCCCTTTGGTTGAACCAAAAACAATAGTTGGATATGAAAAGTAAGAAATAATTTAGAATTTGACGTAAGAATTGAGTGCGGATATTCTTACCTTTTCCAGCCTCTCCTTCAAACAAGATCTGAAAAGAGTTTGGTCAGATAAAACATTCAAAGTTCGAAATTTCTTACTTCTTTTCTGTTTTGGTTCCTGGGTTGTTGCCTGTTTCAACCACTGATGCTTCTAGTAAAGCAGCCTCCTCGTGGCAGGACGCGCGTTCAGCATGCGCTGGTATTCTGTCATCCTGCCAGGGTTCCCGCGCCGAGGCAAGTACTGGGGCTTGGGGCATACAGTCACCCGGGGCCTCCGCCTCAGAACTGGTGCAGGCAGGGTTGGGGGACGAGGCACTTTGGGTTGAGGAGGTCCAGTTGGTGGCGCTGGAGCAGGCTGGAGCAGAGGGAAGTTCTGGAACCTCGCCAGCCAGATGGGGTCATCAAGAGGGTCTGGACTCTCGGGTCGAGACTTCAAGCCAAAAGAAACCACATCGAAGTCAGTGCTGCAAGAAGATGAATCCTGAAAAGAGATATCCTCACTCACTGAGGAGGCTGAAGACGATGCCTCCGAAGGTGAGGACAGGGCACTGACACACGTCAGAGAAGAGCTGTCAGTTGAGGCAGCAGAGGAGTCACCGCAGGGGGACAGCAGAGGACCCGAGACCTCCCCGAAGGGTTGGTAAGGGATCAGGAAGTGCTCACTTGAGAGGGGTTTCTTCTTCCTTTGGATGGGTGGCAGTGGCTTCTTCCGCTCAGCGGATGGGGACCACGTCAAGGCCATGTCACGAGGAAGAGGAGGCAGCCTCCCAACTTGAGAACAAAGCTGAAAAAAAAATTCATTCAGGATTCCCAAAAAGGAGAGAAATTACTCACTTTTTCAATCGGCATAGCCAAGCAATCATCAAAGCACGCGAAAGGCAAAAGAGACAATGTCTGCAATGAAAGAGCTATGAAAAATCTATCAAAACAAGAGAAAATCTAAGAAAAATCCTAAATCCACAAATAAAAATATTTTTTTAACATCTGGATGATCCATAACAGTCGATACATATGATGATGGCAAAATAATGACTCAAATATGGACTTAGAAGGCAAAAATGGAGCGAAATGGGAGAGAAAAAAGAAAGCAAGTCTCTTACCTTTTTGATTTCGAGCGAGATTGGCGCAATTTTCGACTCCGGAGCGTCATTAGCGACCACGTGGCAACAGCATCAACATCATTAACATAATGATCACGTGGTACATGATCACGCGCTCACCACGCGGTACGTGCTGTACAGTGTAAGAAGTGACCTAGAATAAGAATACTAGTAGTTATAATCGCGTACAACATAAATATGGAGACATGATGACATGATTCTTATATAAATTATAATAATTCATATATATATAGAGAGAGAGAGAGAGAGAGCGAGAGAGATTAATTTATTTGGAAATAGATATGTATACAATAACAAAATGATTATGTACAAAATTCAGTCTTTCCAGGAGACAACATAAAGGGCCCGTGAGGGCCCGCTGGCATGCTGCCACCAATATGAAAAAAAAGAAGTAATTAATACAATAAAATAAGATAATGATCATAATAAACTAGAAAAGTATAATAACAAGAGAGAAACACGAAAAAAAACCAGAATAATTGTATCTCGTAAATAATAACATTTTTTTTTTTTTTTTTTTTTTTTGGATTTTGTGGGATGAAGGGGAAGGGATAGAGAAATAGAGGATGAGAATGGCGGATGGATAGAGTTTGACATATCTAAGGGTGGTAAATTGGATGGGAAGGGGAGTTATCGATTGTGACAGATGTAACAATTTGGTATAGTGCATATTGTGGAGTATTGGTTAATTATATGTGCTTTGGCTCTTTTAGTGAAAAAAAGCTGATATATCGTGTATATCATTCTATTTCGTGAAAAAAAAACCTCTCATATATTAATGGTATTAATGGAACAGAACGAACAAAAACTAAGAAAAGTTGAAAGAAAGGTGCATACTGATGACATTGTATTACAATGCTGGAAAAAAAAAAACAACAAAAACAAACAAACAAACAAAACAAAAACAAAAACAAAAACAAAAGCAAAAACAAAAACAAAAACAGAATCAAGTTAACCGCTTCACAAGACATACCTGCCAAGCTTTTCAATGCCCAGAGATGGAGACTTTGGTGTGGGAGGGGTGGCCCCCTCGGAAGCCCCTGCTGGGAATTTTTTTATAAGACTCAACGGGGCACAAATAATCAAACTAAATCCCGAGCAACAGGGTTCATTACCTATTTATCTGAAGTGTTATTACTCGGTACTGCATGTGCGCACGCAAAATCCTTCGTATACTAGTACTCATGTTTAAAATGGCATAAATGCCTTAAAAAGTGACATTCAAGTTCTACAACAAACATGTCCAAAGTGAGTCATAATGTCTTAAGTGAGTCATAATGTGATCGACAGCACCGTACATGTATGCAGGCAAGGATGTTAATGATAGTAGTGGAGATCATTGTATGCAGGTTGCCTTTCTCAAATTAGTCTGCATGCCGCATATTATCCACCTATATAATTCCTCAATTACATGTACTCGGAAACCACCCGAAACAAGAATATTCAACATGTAGACGCAGTACAAAGTGCATAGGGCTAATTAGTACTTACTAACGTAATTAGTACTTACTTAAGTACTTAGTACTACGCCCCACCGCCCCCCCCCCAAAAAAAAAAGACAAACCCACCCCCCACACAAAAAAAAAAAAAAAAACACGCAAAAAAAAAAAAAAAACAACAAAACAAAACAAGAAACAGAACAACAAAACCAACAACAACAAATATACAAACAAAACCCACCTTCATTAAGTCTCCTTTTTTTTATCTAAACCGAAACAATATTTCCCGGAACACCTACTAATAATTAAATCTAGTAATTAAACCAGTAACAATAAGATTTATAATATTCACGACGTTACGTAAAGACTCGAACACATGTGTTGAAAACACTCGAGAATGAGGGATCGACTATGTTTTATTTTCAAAGCGCGCATATGAAATCGACAAAGCAAAAATCGGTCATTTCTGCGAGTTATGCAAAATACAATAAGATCAATTTTCCCATAATCAGGGGTGCCGTTTGTTAATTACACGTGATTAATGATAATTGACATGTAAGTTAATATCACAATTATATCTACCTTGGAGAAAAGGGCATCGCATTTGGTACAGACCTTTCCACAGACATATCTATGGATTCCGGTCGTGGTGCAATGCAATGTACGAATAAGACCCAGTTAGTACCGCGTATTGTCGGAATAATTATCATTATCAGAAATGTGTTATAAAAATTAGAATCGAACAGTAGCAGCTTTGCGTGATTTTATGCTGCAATGCTATTCAGAGAGGAGACTGGGGATTTTAATTAAAGCTTAAGCTGTATTATATCAAGCATCTGACCACATGCTAACTTCTTAACCTGTCGATTCTTTAATCATCATTCAATTTTGATATACATCTAAATATTATATGTTTATTTATATTTTTCATTATTAATTTGAGCAGCATTTTATGTCAATTATTGCTAAGCAGACTGGCCACTGCTGCAATCGGATAAAATCTAATGCTTAAAAATTACGTTGCTATTTGGTGTTGTGAGTTTTTAGCCAAGGCGAAGGATCCCGCATAGGTTTTCTCACATGCTTAAACACCCAGCAATAGATTTTAGTCGTTATACATGTAATATTGCATGTATATGCGAAATAAATATTATTATTATAAACTCATTGGCTCAGTCGGCGCGTTCCTCGTGACCAGAAGTTTGTTCAACTTCTTCGAGGTAATGAAACCGTCCGTTTTTATCTTTAAACTGTAGACCAAGTCATGTTACCCTTTTTGAGAGCGCGCTATACCAAGGATATAATTTAAATTATGCACAGTGGAAATCATTGACAACATCAATCAGCGCGCCCAGCGAATGCTCCTCTTTTCGGGCCAAAATGCGTTATGAATTTTTTCGTGCGGCGGTACTGAGCGATATGCGTTATGATTTTGCACGCGAATTCCACACGTTCGGCAAACCGACGCTCATTTTCTATGACGTGAGCGTGACTGTTATGAGTTACTTATGACCTAGCTCCCTAAGTCCACTCATTAGCCTCATCGAAATACATCACAGGGCTTACAGATCAGGTCGGGTCGAATGATTAAAGCCCTTATGGACTCTTGAAAATTAACGTGTTTCTCACGAAGTCGACTCAGACGTTATGAATCCCTCCGATCAATAACTAGTGCAATCCTCCGATGTGCCGACTCGGGGCTATACTCCCTATATGCATGTAATGCAACAACCGTACAAGTAGGCCTTCCAGCTGCCATGTAGTCTGGTACGCATGCATGCATGTATACGTACCCCTTTATGCGATCAACTCACGTTGCTTAACAACGACTTACAGTATTCTACTCACATTCTAGGAATGCGTTTACAGCGAGTTCTTCGATTCGTTGATTCGCCACCATTCTCCCTCCCATTGTCCATTCCACGCCCTACAACCACTCGAGAGCTCTATTCGGGTCTTTCGTGTTCACCATTTGTCTCGGTATCTTTCAACAATCGCCGCTGCAGCATTAGAACACAATCCGAGTAATCCGACCTTGGGGATCCGGATGCTCAGCAATGGGATTTTGCGGATCAAGGGGATCTTTTACGCCCCGGCATTTCAACGGTGGCTGCAGCTGGCATGCGAGTTTCGCGCTCAATCAACGCTGGCCATTGTTACTTTGCTTGTGGACTAATGCTGGGCGGGGATTTCGGCGGTAGGGAGGGAGGGAGGGAGGGGGGGTTAATTCATACAATTTGACTCACAGTCTTCTGCGGTCTTTCTTTCCATAGGCATTTGGGGGAAAGCAGGGACTGCATCGTCCGAGGCATTGACTGCGTGAGTTGTAGTCGTCAGCAGTGATTCGGGGTACTATAGGTCTAAATGCATACTTTAGAAGTCACACAAGGAAGCAGGGCGTTTGTCCGATCTGTTGTCAATAGGCCTAATTATTATGCACATAACGATCTGCCCTTCAGCTATCCCTGGGAACCGAGAATGCCAACACGGTGCACAGACCTGTGTTTCCTGCAGGCGTCATCGAACCCAGAACCCACCCGGTGGTCCCATCGTTTATGCTATACCCTGTTACCCTCTCAGGTTCTGATTACATTTGCATATAATTGAATTTGTTTGCGTGAATCACAAGAGGCACCTAACCCAGTCACAGCGCTTCCTCTGAAGCCAAAGACCTTTAATTCGCTTCCTCCACACATTTGCATGCAGTAATTTCAACCCTGCATGAGACTCGACATCAAAGCTGGATTTCAACGTTCACTGCTCACGGTGCTCAGATCCTCCTCCTCCTCCACCCCCTCCTCCCAGGTGAGTTCGCTCACGCGTGAAAGATGCGAATATGCCTCCGTGTATTGATCCCGCACAAGACTTCTTCTTGCGCCTCTGCGTTTTGTGTTCGTTCATCAAACGATGAATCGAAGAGAGTGCGGAGCGGCGATAACGAGACTCGCTCGCAGATCAATGTCACTCGTAGATGATCTACGAAGCGCGCTTGCTCTACTTAATCACTTCTCTGCCTTGAATTCCATTTCAAGCGCTTTGTGATTTAAAGATGCTCTCCGCTTCTGGAATCCGCATTACACGGGTCAGTGCAAAGGATACCAACGTTTTGGCAGTTGTAATTGCAAGGTGCACCGTGCTGCACTCTGTGGGGCCGACAGGTCTGCGATTGGCATCTGGGGATTATGGTATCACTTGGCATTTGAGTCCTGAGATCGGTATTCTGATATTATGTTGTTGAGAGGTGTATTTTAGGTATACTATGCAGAATATACATAAACATTTATGAGTACCGTTTGCATTTCCATTGGCGATGAGGGTATACATATAAATATTCAATGCAATACTCATCACAGTTAATGTGTAGTTGCACGTGCATCGATGTATATACAGTATACATGTGCAGTTGTGAGCCTAAATTATACAACCTCCTCTGATGCACGTGTTTTTGTTTGCAAGCAATGCATGTACTTTCTAAACTGATATAGATAGCTATAAAACTGAAAATAAAAATATAATAAGTTTGTGCTTAATATCCATGAAGATTGTGTGCAAGAGTATAACTCACAAAACCGGCAATGAAACTGTCCAGCGGGAAAATATACACACTTTCACTGACATACATTGAATCCAAATGTGATTCAGTCTAATTAGATTGAGATCCGCGCCAATTTTTAATTATTTCCCTGCCCATTCCTTGAAAGGGGTCGTCAAACTCGCATTCAGCGCTTTGAGAAGGGCTTTCCCATGTCACCTACCACATTTCAGGTGTGGCATCCGGTGGTGATTTAAATGCCACATCCATCGCTCATTAACCGAAGTATCAACAATTCTGAGTTCCCTTCTTGCTCTACCAGAAATATGCGTACATTTCAATATATGAAACCACGCTCAGCATCCTGATGCAATATTTATTTTAGAGACAGGTGTCCAATCTGATTGACCCTAAGATGACCCCTAATCCCTACACCGCAAACATCAAAGGAGAACGTAGTCTTTCTGACACCCTGCGGCTCGTTTGACCACGCCCCTCAGCCCGGTTACTTTCAAAAGGGGGCGATGTTTTGCCCTCACTCAGCTGCCATGCACCGTGGCCAACGATGGAACAACACGCGCTGTGGCTTCGTTTTAAATGCTGCTCACGTGATTGATTAGTGACACGTGCGTCATATGTTGCAGGCCAATTAACCAAAGTTAGCATTTCACTTTGTGTTTTCTCGTGTTGGGCTGTGCAACACGATTCTCTCGACTGGATTAACGCTTGTGATGTAGGTAAGTCCACTCACCTATGAGAATACAGATGCACTTCCAGAATTGCGAGTAAGCCGCTGTGGTGTCTACTTTAATCGATGAGATTTTCATCACATTGGGTTCTGTTATCGAATGCTCACCCGCTGTGTATATATTGGTATATAACTTAAATCCTTGGCTCTCAATAACTTTCCACTTAAACGCTGCAATGATCGACTTAATAGACTCAGGATAATCAGCTTTATCCGCAATAAAACGTCCAGTATATGAAGCCTTTTATAGATTTCACACCGAATTGATTTCAAGAATTGTTGCAATCTGATTAAATGGAAGTGAGAAGACAATGATCTTAAAATATATACGCTGGGATAAATAGCCTGGAGGAAGGTTGATGCACTGTGCATGATATATACACGATAGCTAGTCTATTGCCTGCCAAGTAATTTAACTGGCCCTTCATCAAAGCAGTCAGATCTCCAGAAGCGTGACTCGTATCTCCTAGCGGCGAAATATGATCGAACAAGAAGCAAAGACGAATACTCCGCTGTTCCCTCTGCGGCATCCATCTCTCAATTTGCTCGACTGGAGGCTGACTTCTGAAGCCACAACTGCCGAGTGAAACAAGATATATTGGAGGTGCGGCACTCTCCTCTAATGAGCTATATTTCATCCACCTTTTGTTTCTCCTCCTCTATCGAAAGCAGTAATCGTGTTACTTCTATCAGCGTGAGCAGCTCGAGATTTTTCAGTCCCATACAATGTATTGCAGAAATGAGCACGTAGGCATATTATAAATGCGTCTACAAATATATCTATATACTGTACTATGAAGATGCTGCATACCATTGCGTAACTCATAAAAAAAGAGCACGCCGTTTATGCGACTAAAAATAATAATGGCATTGCGTTACCGGGAGAGGAAGGGTAGGGGGGTGGGCTGGCTTTAGCCTCGTGGAAAGCAGGTTCGCCCTAAGGCACGCAGCTAACCCTCTCGGCATCCGAGACACCTTGTGTCAACACGTCTGGCGCTCTGCCTTTGCACGTATATTTCTTCTTATGCGATGTCATTGTGAGCGACTGTTCTCTTTGCAGCTTCGCAGACCATGAATTTTTCAGCCACTGAGCTGTCCAGCAGGACCCTAAAGGCCAGGACATAACACCGGACGCCACAGGAAGGAGATGGTGTGAAGTAGAGAACGCCATGCTGTTGCCTTGCTTGGATTTCTTAGTGTGCGGATCCGGTTGAAAGGGATATTCCGGATTGGGATGTGATCGTCATGGTTGGATATTGTTCTGCGTGCTTTGCGTGTGTCGTGTGTTTGGTTTTGTTGTGCGTGGAACCGGCAAATGGAGAAGAATCCGGAGTGTACGGTAAGAAATAATCGCCCTCAATATAAGGAAGATTGCCCTGCACTAATGGATGTGCTTCCCCGCCTCTTATTACCGCTGTGACACCATATAATCTGATAGTGCTGTTATTCCATGTCATATATGCATTATTAACTGCTCCATATCTCCGATTTCCGTGTTGATATCGCTCGCACAAATTGCTTCCGAAGCAGTTGGCAAAATTTGATCACGAATGGCCGATCGACAAAGATTTCCCTCGAGGCTCATAATACTTGACATAAGTGTAGAAAAAGGAAAGATGACCTGTTGTAAATTGAACAAGAAATATATATAAATATGTCAGCGTGCATGCATTGGTCTAAACAGACGGACACTGGGTTGACTAAATGATGGAAATATGCGAAACATAACGTGATTAGGGACAGACTAATGGACTGGGAGGTAACACTTGCATCGGTGTCATTCAATCTACGGATGCATTGTTGGCGTACGAATGTTGTATACACAGTTCCACATTGGCTCACCGACAGGCCTATTTTTGATAAATGTCCTATTTGTTAAATCGATTTCATGAATTATATATACATGGATGCATGTACCGTTGTACATGGATACACTGTGCACGGTAGACCTATATTTAATATAGGTCTACTATATATAAATAAATAATTTGCCATGAAATGCATCAGACTGGCGAGTGCATAGGTTGCCCGTGTACAATGTATCTATTTGAGCGGGTTGGGTTGACCACCTTGGTCCATTTCTCCGTGAATATTGCTTGGCTGACCACAATGGGCACACGCGGGGCATATGCTTCTCACGTGGCTGCAATGAACCAGGATCTCGGTGCTCGTAAATTGCGCAGAAGCAGCGACAAGTTGAGTCCCCGGGATCAAGGAGACAAGGAGACACGCTACGCGGTTTACCTCCATTGTGCGTTGATTGGAGGAACACATTTTGCATTCGAATAAATTATGCCAACACAGCGGCCATGCACATGTATATCTCATGGTCATTATGACGTCTCTCTCCTATTGATCATCTTAGTACTTGCACGCATTCCAGAGATCCGTCCTTGGAGGCCGCTTCTGTTTCTCTCATTTCATTTCCCTCCACGATCCTCGCCTACAATCGGCGCACTTAGTGCATCGGTATTCGTCCCTGGCGATGGAGGAGCACAAAGGACTGCGCTTACTTGCAATGCAAATTCAGGAATCACTCGCTTTGTGCCCTCTTCGGCTGCATCCTTCGCTTCCCCCAGGCTTTCTCACCCCCATTTCCTTTGGCTTTATCGCCATCATTACAGAAAGGCCCCTTTACTGCACGCTATCTCCTTTCACATGCTGTAATCATACGCGATGGGAAATTGTGAAATCAAGTCACAAACGGCGATGAGATTCCTCCACAGAGCCCCTTCGATGGGATTAAAAGTGCAATGAGGCAGTGATTTTGTTTTCATCCTCTTTTTGCCTCCAGATGAACCAATTCCCACCCAATTCTAGGGTGTAGATGTATCCTAAATATCACTATATGTTTTGCTTATTTAGTCTTTTATAAGCCAGCTAGCCATCTGCAAAGCAACTTGATCCACCCTTTATCAACGTACGTAAAACTACACGTTTTCTCAACAATGTACATGAAGATGCAGCTGACAGAAGCCCGTCTCCCAAATCCTTCACGGCCTTCACATAATCCTCAAGAGTTTATAACTCTGCGATAAAAGGCCAACGAGGAGGAACCCTCATCTGGAGATCTTCGCCATCCATCTTCTGCCCTGATTTCCTGAGCACATCTCACACGCCAGTGAAAGACGAGCAACGAAGCATGATGGCTTCTACGAGAGCTAATGCTTTAATTGAATCATTGGGAATTTATCTCTGCTGGAAATCGAATTCCATTTCGTGATGGATGCGTGAATGGTCAGCTCAATAGCAGGGCTTTGGGTCACGTTCGTGCTGGGTCTATGGTCTGGTCAGTAGCACGATATCTCCGTGCGTGCGTGCGTGCGTGCGAGCGGACGAAACCTGACAGCGTATACTTTTTTTCTGAGTTCAATTAACCTGATGGATAAATAGTACTTGGAGTTTTCCACGGAATTACGTGTCACGGTGACACGTATACGTAGACCTGCTAAGACCCCCTCAAGGGGTTGAGGACTAATCACTTTGACAAGGACCCCCCTCCCTTTCCCCAATCCACCTGCTTCGGTACCATTTTAATATGGATAACCATTTCCATCAGAGTTCGAAATTGGCATGATCAACAAATGAGAACCAACAATATTTCGATTCCTTAGAAAGCCCGAGCAAAGCTTCTCCGTTCCCCAGCCATTCGCAGAAAACGAAGTGCTGTTTTGCGAGGATAAAAACTGATCCATGCCAAAGTCCTCTTCTAATGAAACGGAATAAGAATGAATACTTCTATTACTTATAATCATTTGGTCGAAACTATAGATCTTTCCTTATTTATACTAGGTGTAGTTAGGATGGGCATATTCACTATTACGGTGTATAATAATCTAGAATACATGTAATTAAGTATAATGATTGAAAAACGATTTGGCTATGTGGATAAAAACCTAGCACTTTTTTTATGGGCCCCGTGACACCCTAGGTGACATTGATCCAGGAGCTGTTTGATTTTTCTCTCACTTTCAATACTATTTGTTAACAGTTTGCGACCCTCTGAAATGTAAATCCCGTGATTATGCAAGTCCTTCAATATTTGGTGTGAAGAGAGGTCACCTCGCGAGAATCCAATAATTTCACAGCTCACTTCACCAATAAAGATCAAAGAGCAGATATCCACTGCTGTAAAGTTTTATTGAAGGCTGGTGAAATTAATTTCTTGTAAAATCTGCCTTCGATAAGATTAAAGAGGGACCGGCTGGCCATCTTATCTGTCATCCAACCACATGGAACCATGAGGGTACAATGTGCTTGTGTGTACACATTATGTATCGATTGACTGATGCCTAGAATGTAAATTCATGTGGAATATAATGAATTTGAATGATTTTGTTATTTACTATTGTAAGACGTTGATAATTGCATGACAGTGAAACGAACAGCAAAGAAAAACATCATTCCCACACATTGCAAAGGCCTTCTATTATTGGTTGTAAAAATGTTGTCAGACCTCCCGCGTGGAAATTATCAAATTGGTTAATGGTTAATTGGTTGTGAGGTAAAAACCAGAAAATAGCGTACTAGTTCTCTTTACAAATGATTTCAGCCACTTGAAATACAATGTGATTCAACTTCATAACCACTCGTAATTGTCCCTTCGAGACACAATTAGCAGATATATTGCTTTTGACCCGCATTGTCCGATTCCATATTCTTCCGAAGCAGCGTTGCGTGGACAACTGGACGTCAGCGCGGTGATTGTGCTCTGTCTGCTTCGGGCGGCTGCCTCGTCTGTCTCAATTTGTCCCTCTTCAAGAGCCGCGCACTTAGCGATGTGTCATCCTCATTTCGCACATTTTACGGTCGGCCTTGGGATGAGAGGAATTCCGAAAGGAGCAGGGTTCTTAAATGCTGTATCCCACGCCACTTTATATATATAGGCTATACCATAGAATTACTAGAATGCTTATTGGGGTCACGTGACTGGTCAGAATTGACACCAAATTTAAAGGGAGGGAGAACTGGTTAAAAATGGACTTTGAGTCGTTATTTGATGCACCAAAAATGATTCCTATGCCTGGCCCACACAAGAAATATCATCGCTAACGATTTCGCGGGAGATATATTGCTAACTAGGCGTGACGTCATGAGCTGTGATGAAACACAGAGTTCCCCATCTTTTACAATGGGCCTCGTCATATCAGCGTGTCCTGCGACTAAACCCCTTGATATTTTTTATTTTCTTTTCGGAAATAGATAGAATAATCATTTTGCCACCAGTCAGGCGCAAAAAAAAATATTTTTCGCTATTTTTCTTATTTTAACAGGCGATTTTCTAGGACACCTACCATGTTTCTCATCCTGAAACAGTAAAAAGGTCAGCCAGAGTGCACCACGCATGCGCTTTCGTTTCGTAAACAACAGAGATGTCCTTTTATGGCGAAGATGATCTGCTCTGATTGGCTGAAATCGATAGCTTCCCGAGGGGAACGGGACCAATCAGCCATCAGCCAAACCAAGCCATCAGCTGACGTTTGCCTCCTATACTTCGCAATGGAAGCCATTCTCCCATAGGCGCAATGCTAACCCCGATATTCGGAATGCATTATTTCCTTACGCTTGCACCCAGGCATGGTGTTTTTGGCACGGAATGCTATCAATTGGTGCTATGAGTCAATAGAACATCACTTAAAATTTAGTTCCCCATCCCTTTAAGGAGAACATTTGCTTGAATGTCGAACTCAGCTCAATGAAAGCTCGACACTTTATAATTATGTTATATATTCCCCTTTAACTCTAAGCTATTGTGAATATAGACGCTTATTAACATTGCACAGTCATTATATAGTTACTCTTTCATACTTCAATGGGCTATACCACGCGTGTTGTGATCATACTACCTTAATCATCATGGTACTATATATAGATCGGGTACTCCGTATCAGACCATTCATTGAAGCCCTTCTCCTATACACATGGCTCTCGTCGTCGTTTGACAAGATCTGATAATCCGCAGCATAATCTGAGCATTTTTACTCCTCTTGCTAATTGCCGCTCCATGGCCGCCGACGTCCCACAAAGCGACCACAATCTCCAGAGAAGTGCGAAACTGCTCCGAATACTAGTAACAAATCGATGCCCTTTGCACCGACGCGCCGGCCAATCGGAAACCATGACGTCACTGGTGACGCAATATGCCCGTCTCCTAAGTTTCTTCGACAGCTTCGATCTAACATGATGGCATTGTGTCCATTTCCGGCTTCCTTGTCGATGTCACCCAGACACAGTGGCGCATATAGCTTTCGATATCTTTTGTTTTGATAGTTTGGGAAAAATCGCCGAGGGGGGCGGGGACACAGAACCGTTGAAACAACAATGTACATCCTCACCAGATCACTGCATTAATGCTGACCAGTTCAGACAGGGGTCTTTTTTCTTGTTCAGCATGGGGCGCGCATACTAGTGGTTCCATTGCAAGTCGTGCTGCAATGGCCTCCGGGAGAACATTAGTTGACCCAATTGATTCTTCCGTTTAATGTGAATTTCAGGTTTAGCAACAAATGTGACGGATGTCAAGAGGCAAATGGCGAAGCCATCATAGTGTTAAGCCACCATGAAAGCCAAAGAAAGTTCACTGCCTCTGCAGATGATTCACGCCTTGGGAGTGATGGGACATATCTGGAAAGTTGATTAGATGAGTCAACAGATTGCTCTGTGGTCACTATACAGGAGTCCATAATTCATAAGACGAAGGGCCTATTAAGCACAGGGGGCCCCTGGATAACAGATTGCAAGCTCAGCTGTTCTACACGCACTCAACACTTTAGCAGTTGTTAGACAGGTTGTAAAGATTCAACTTAGTACAAAAAGCCACCTCGCGTGCGTGCGTGCGTGCGTGCGAGTGAGTAACTGAGTGTCCACCGCGATCGAAACGGTGACCGCCATCCCATCAGATTGTCCAAATAGAGACGCGAACGCTGCTCCATTCATTCACTCGGAAGAAAGGACGCATGCCTACACACCCTCCGCCTCCACAGCGCGCACACGTCGGGGCTTTTATGGCTCCGCGTTCACAGCGGATAGCAACCATAAGCAAGTGAGGCGCAGTGAGTGACACACGTGCAGGTTATCAAGGCTCGTATATATCGGTGCCATGTGCGTCTTGCAAACAGCTTTATTATTGCAAGGAGGAAACCTGTGAATGAAGGCAAGCTGCATATAAATCGCGACCCTTGAGACCCGAAGCTCACTCGATCCGTGCCGAAGATACACGCCGTGAATCACGATGATCGCAGGCAGACAATGGCTGCTGTTTTGATCTGGAGTTATGCCTTACTGATCGGGATTAACGCAATGATCGAAGGAGCCACTGCATCGGATAATCCGTACAGACATAAGCATCCCGCCTTCGACCCGGATAATGGTGAGATAGAGTTCATTTCATGGTGTGAGGTATACATACGGCGATGCCAATCTGATGAAGTTGTGCTGCTATAGAAGTGTGAATGTTGTGATGTGTTTGGGCGCCGTGGATTTCTATACCACCCCTGATGATATGTAACATAAAACACATTGAGAATGCCGTAGGTACGGCAGGTTATCGATCTAGGCTGCACTCGTATAAACCTTGGAAGATTTTATACTTTCGTCTGAAAGGGTGTGCTTTATATCTTATCTGACGTGCAATTAAGACTGGTAATTGGAATATGAAACCTTGGTTTGAGTAATCCACAAGTATCTGGAACATAAAATTTCAGGCACGTACGTAACGTCTGAATGTATGCACATGCAGTTGGTTTATCACAAATCAACAAAGAAGTTAATATAATCATCGGACTAAATGCCTTTTGTGATATCAGCACCTGCCAATTAATCACCTTTGTTGATACGTGCTTCAGCGGGGATTTCAATGATCGTAAACCTGGTGAATAATCCGCATCTTAACACCTGCAAATGCTCGAGTACCCACCAAGTACTTGTGTGGTTATCCTTAAGTGGTTATCAAATAACTCTGCTTTGACTCAAATACATTGTTGCCAGGAATGGTGAACAACAGGATATCGGGTATATAAAAACTTCGCAAGTATGTTGAGGCACCACAGGTGTGTGCGGATTGTTTTCATTCATTAACCTTTCCAAGTGTCATTAAAAGAGATTTACAACTTCTACCTAATACCCGTATTGTTCTCCTCGCCATGACAAATTCCCACATTGAGGTATTGTAAGCTATTCTCATTAATTTCTATTTAAACTTAATCTTGACACCTGGGCCGCGCGGGCCAAGTCTCCTTTCAACCACGTTCAAGTCCAGCGCTTGCATTTCTTCCTTGTTTTGTCGGAGGAAATAGACCGCTCACAATGCAGATGCAAACCGTTCGCTCTTCTATTGTTTCCATTCAAAACCAATGGAAACATTCGACTTTTCATCAATGTTGACGCGCTTCGATTCAATGGTTTTTCATCGGAAGGCGTTTGTTTGATTACATCATTGGAATTGGCATAATTTGTCTGTATGGGGGCGATTCGCACAGCGGTCGAGTAAGAAAATCTAATTGAGAAATTGCATGGAATAACGCTTATGAGAGGCTGAATGTGTGACGTAACAACGAAGCTGTGGTCTCCGATTATATAAATATGTTTAAATTCAAGTTTAAAGTTTAAATTTTAAATAGATTTACTTTGGAATGTCATTTGAATTACTGACAATGAAATTTTACAACAGTTGTGAAGTAGGCTCAATGTATTAATATCAACGTTATTAACTTTTCATACCAATGATTGTGCATGACCTCTCGACCTGGTGTAAATGTATTACGAGTCCTATCATTGATCCATCTGCAATCTGCATGCACAAATTGCACCATGGTTCCATGCATGACATTAATATCATAGAAACAAATTACCAAGCCATAACTCCATAGGCAGTGGACATAATACAGCTACCGTCGCCAAAGCTCAAAATATATATACTCACAACAGGCGCATATACGGAGTTTTTCCAATATATGAGCGACGGCGTGAATGCGCCATCAATAATTCACTGGTTATTAGCAAGTAACAAGCGGCATCTTGGCTGATTGCATTCCCACCGGCACTCCCTGCTTGTCCACTTTACTTGCAAATACTGGAGGCCATAATAGACCGGACACTGGTCGAAGGGTTAGGCTCCGCCGTTTTATCGCTTCCAATTTGTCTGCGGAATTGATTCCGCGGTCATCCGAAGGAGTGATATTGGTGTCGACGCTTACAAAATGCCCGTGGCACGCCTGCGAAATTACCACTCGCTATTCCTTTAAGGCTAAGCCCTTAGGGGAAAGGGTGCGTTGTTAATTACAGTCGACACTCCCTGTTAATATTATACAGTAAACAGATACAATTTCCTTGCTCTGAATTAGTTTTATAAATATAGTACCGCCATTAACGTACTTAGCGTTATGCTATAAATCTGAACTTCTGACTTCTGAGGTTTACAGAAAGTCAGTGACGCCCAGTTCCCATCCGCTGCCTGTCGGTGTTCGGTATCAGAGTATATATCAGTATCGCTGTCAATTTGTACACACGCCATTTGGCGCTGAAACCCCTAGGCGCTGAATTGTCACTTGGGGTGCCGTCAGTTCTCCAACCCCCGGCAGGATTCTGACCCGGGTTCAAACGCCGCCTAATGGACGCCCTGTCTCAAAGGATCCCAGGTCATCAGAGGCCATGTCTTTGATGATCAATGTTGAAAAATGCAAAGGGATCAGTGATAGCACAAATATCCACGGGGTGTATCACACTGCATGACTTCTTCTATCACACGATGCTTGGTTGCAACGAGATCCTCTTCGGATCTGACTCGGCACAACTGTAGCGTTCTCCATTGATAGCAGATGTTTGATCGTATGCCTCAGCGCCGATTTAATTAGCACATTCTAAGAGATCCGAATCATCCGATAATCCGATCCTTGCCGTAATTCATGTCGGAACTGTTATCTGTTAATTATTGCAATCAATAAGTATGCAAATGTAATAAATCTGACCCTTTTGATCGATAGTCTGAGCAAAGTGGCGATTTGCACGCAATCTCAGCCGATTACATAACCACGCTTCTTGACAACAAAGCAGACAGGAGTTCACAATGGGCAAAATAGGGCATTCCCCAGGGAAAAGTGAAGTCGAGTTAATATGGTTGAAGTTTCCAGCAGTATATATTATTTCAGGAAGCAAATGTCGTGATAGCATAAAACTGATAGACTCATAGAACGAGGGCACGAAGAAGAGATTTGAGTGGAAATGTGATTGTCTCTCGTATAATGTAAACAGCGGTTACATGTACACAATGCGAGAACAATGATCACTGATTGCAGGGAGGAACAACATAGCAGAATCTCCAATCATTGCACCGTATTCGCACGGAGGGGTGCAGCCAATCAGCATTGGGCGTGTACAATTGTTCATTGGCCCTGTGGGACGGACCTCCCTGATTGGGGCTTGGTCTGGAAGGGTGTTGCATTTGACGCTTGATTGATGATTCTGACAACCATTCACGCTATCACAGCGCCCCATTGCGATGCTTGCGTATTTTTCCTTCACAATTTGACGTGGCATCAAAGCCATTTTGCTATATAAAGCTTCTCCTTTGAGGAAATGCAATGTTTCTCTCAATGATTTTGATGACAAATCCGATTTGTCAAACTTGAGCTGTCTCTCTGTTCATTTTCCTGCCTTGAAGGCTTCATAACTCATTCTGTTTGGACTCCATTATATTTTAAGTATCGCCATGATTGATAGAAACCACACGCCGCCTTTTAGCAGAGTACTTGATGTGTGTGGCACTTATTAGTTATCGCATGCATGTGCACGTTATGCAGCTCCAATTTTGAGTGCCCTAAACACGCACCGATGAATTTAATGATTTTTGCCACCGGTATGTTTGTTATACGTTCATTCCGATGCACATCGGAAAGTACATGCACATTCAATTACATTCTCTTGGAATACTGTAACATTGCCAGGTAAACGCGGATGGTGCATCAATGCATGTAATGCACATAATGAGAATCCCTTCCTTGATATGCCGACATAATAGCATTATTATAACCACTCGACATACTAGCACATTAGGCTTTTATTATATACATGTAAATATTATATAAGTGTATAATATTATGGCGTATAACATTATACAAAAGCTTCCTTTCTCTTGCAGAAGAGTGCATCGACCAAGCGAATTGGTGTTCCAAATTAGGACACAAAGTCGCCTTGTCTCGATGTTATCGGCACCACCGCCGTTGCTGTGCTTCGTGTAGACGCCTTGCCCTCAGCATCCCAGGTACGTGTGCTCCTTTCATCTCTGATTAGCTTCACGTTTCTCGTCCACAAGGTACTGATGCTGTGACACCTGTATTGGTTCTGTGTGCATCAGTTCATGTCGGGGATTCTCTGTATACATGCAATTAGGTATCCTTAATTAGGGGATCTTTCGAATGTCCCACTACAGTTAAATGTACCCGCATATTGTGCATAACACTAGCCTGTTATTTTGGGCAGGTAGTAATTTCACTAATTAGACGATTGTAGTGCAAAATGTACGCGAAGAACTACTTTCCGCATGGTTATGGTTCAAGCACTCAAGGCGGTTCATTATTTTGACAGCTGCAGGAAGTTCCATGGAAACAGTTTGAACTGAGTGTTAACTCGATTGATACGTGCTAATGGAATTTGTTATTTGTTCACAGAATGCCCATTTGGAGACAAAGATAATTCGTGCCAATCTCTTGGGATAGAGCGGCCGATCTCCGACTGTTACTCCCACAACAGGACGTGTTGTCAATCCTGTCATCTCTTTGACAGCGGGCGTAGAGGTTAGTGCGGAGAATGTAATTTTAGACAAGGAAAGATTTCAACAAACAATTCCAGACTGCCCGTACGGTGACAGGGAGTCATGGTGTACGGGAATCGGACACCGATACTCCGTTTCTTCGTGCTACGAACGCGAAGAGAAATGTTGTGACACGTGCTCTCGCTTCAGAAGACCGGACGCTGGTGGGTAATCATAACGCACTCCTGAATCATAACGTCACCCGTTCTCATCATTACGCTCTCTCCATTACAGATTGTCCGTACGGAAACAGAATGCAGTGGTGCACCGGTATTGGCGAATACTTCCCCAAATCAAGCTGTGATTCCAACCGTTTCGATTGCTGTCAGACTTGTCGTGCGCTTGACCACGTTCCCACTAGTGAGTATTATCATAACGCACTTTCGCGGATGAACTGAATGTATGATATTGTCATTATCAGTTTCCAATACGCTGCCACAAATATGACTTAGTAGTTTTGATACATTCTGGTATTATTCCAGTTGGTCCTGATGTTCTGCGGGAATTCTTCAACCAGGACCCAACCCCATCTCCCTCTCCATCATCTCAACAATCCTCCTCCTCCTCCTCTTCTTATTCTTCCTCCACCAACCAGTCTACACCAAGCACCTCGACTTCCACCTCGTCAGAAGCTACCTCAGTCAGCACAGAGTGGTCGCCGTCGTCATATCAGCCGTCGAGCATTCCGACTGAGAGCTTCAGCGCCACTGCCTCAGAAGCCATGAACGTTTCAGTGCCAACATCAGAGAGCTCCACGTTCAGCTCTCAACCAAAGACTTCTTACGAATCCTCCTCAATGAGCTTCAATTCTTCTACCTTCGAGACTGTAACCAGCAAAGTTTCGGGCACTACGAGTAGTGCAAGATATAAGGACAGTATTAGCAACCACACAGTGTTGCCATCACAGACAGTTGTTGCTGAGGTGACCGATTCACCAGAAGTGACGTCAGTGCCACCCTCAACCACGTGGAATAATAAACACAAAGAAATTTCGTACCACAAACCGAATTTAGTCAACGTGAGTACAATGTTTGGTCAAAACAATAAGATAATTCATGATTTTATTCCAGGGATACTTAGAAAACCAAGGAAAAGAGTTGAGGAGTTCCAGCACAACGCTTCACATGTCTCTGTTACTCCTCACATCATATTACTCTGTGTTTTCTTTTGCTTTGAACTATTTATGTGTCAGGTGACACACACCATTATAACTGTTTTACAATGCACAATTTTTGCTTATCGTATTTTTCATTGATGGAATCAATCTTTCCATTAAGAAGCACTGATATTAAAATGACATAATTAGTCTCATTTTAATGAGGTACCCCCCCTCCTCCTTTTTCTTTTATAATTTCCAGTGAGCCCTTGATTTATACTGGGATCTTGTACAGTGCGTCATAAATGCAATATTATAATATATAGATCCGCATACTAGCACTTTTGTGAAAAGTAATCTTCATTTATTTTGTTTCAAGCGTCATGTGATAATAATTGAAGTATTATGATTTCAATACTTTTGGAATTAGTAGAACAATTTAGGTCTGAATTGTTTGCTGCGAATTACACGGATGAGAATGTCTTATTGTACATGAACTGCCATTTGTATTGTTTGATGAATGTGAAGAATGTATTGAATCTTGAATAAACTGATATTCGGGGAGGATTGATACTAGCTGTGCTACTGATCATCCGATGGTGTGGGCATGGACAATGGAACGGTTGGAGGAAGATCAAGCAGAAACCCAAACTCCAGGTAAAGGTGCTAAAGCTCGAAAAGAGTGAAGAAAGGAGAGAGTGAAGGAAAAACCCAACACTGGCGAAGAAACTACGTGTGAGTTATTGAAGAACCCCCTCATGAAGCAGATGGAAGAAGTATGTCCAAGAGCCAGGAACACAAAGAAACAATGGATAGACGAAGATGGAGATAATAGAACGACGAAGAGGAGAAAAGAAAACAAGAATCAATCAGAGATGTGACCAAGGAAAATTTTTAATTGAGCTATTGATGAACATTGATCAAAGAAAAAAAAAAAAAAAAATGAACGCAATCGCAGCAATATTAGTATGCCAAGCTATATGCTACAAGCTACGATTTTACAGCAGAATTGCCCAACCAATGAGCTAGATATGCATTTCTACCTGACATGACTTTACATTATCATTTAATGTATGATGAAAACCATTGCAATCCAACACTTACAAGGATTGTTAATGCTACAGCAAATAAGCTGTGCAGAACCATAGAATGCGCCAGGTGGACTAACTCAGTCTGCATGTTGACAGAAGTTGACATATTTATGGCTCTATCAGAGGTCAGCTGGGCTCAGCCCAGTAGACTTGCTATGCGCAGTGAATTTATCATATTGAAATAGGCTATGCCAATTGCAGAACCTCTGCAAAGACGCTCAAGGAGAGATGAGAGTATATATTGACAGAACAACACCATTCAAGTTCGAGAAAGGAGTCAGACAAGGTTGCCTAGTATCACCCATTGCATTCATTTCTGTCGGTGAAGTCATCATGAGACTGGTAGAGCAAAAACTGGGAGAACAGCCTGCTGGGTACAGTGCAGGAGAAAGGCGCATATATGTAATCTACATGTTGTTACTTGTTATGCAATGAGTGTTCCAAGTTCTATTAAATTTACTTTATCCTAATTGGATGAGAGCCGTGCGATATGCCTATCTTTGAAACGTGGGGCCCAAAATGCTGCATTTCTTGTTATTTGCATCCGACGTGCAATTAATATTTTAATCAAACATATAGTCAGTCACCAGAGTTTCATAATTTTTCAGCACACAAGAAAAGGCAGATAAACAGTATTATTTAACGAAGAATTAGCGATCAGACTTTTGAAGTATTATGGGAGGCTATAATGCGGTGCAGTGTGAATATTCCTGCCTTGTTATGCTTTTATTTGTTGTGAATATTCAATTTCCCTGCTGCAACGTTTTCCCTTATGATCGTGATCATAGCGCACAATGGAGCAGAGATTTGCCAGAGAACAGATAAATGAGCCGAAGAGGAATGTGCACAGCTTAGCATTACCAGCAAAACGGTTGCCTCGCCCCTGCTATGAACCCAACAGACACCTTCTTATGGAACTACACTCAAAATTGCGCATCACGTTTGGCTCTTAAGTGAAGGCAGATAATATATTATGTGAGTCATCTGCCCAAATCTATGCGACCAGCTAACTCAATATGAGCACCATGTTAGTTAGGTACGAGTGTGTGATTATCCTTCATGACATGACATGACATGACATGACATGACATGACACGAATGACACTGCAGTTATTGGAAAGTAACGCAAAACATCCTCGTCAGCGTTGTATTAATTTATTACAAATCTATATCCCAACACCCGAGATATTGTATACCGGCATATTAGCATATCACGGCATATTAGCGTTGAGATTGTTGACAGCCATCTCAGTCGTCTCGGCGATGTTTTTCGAAACAGCGCGCGACATCCTTCTCAATTTCTCGATTCCAGATTTTGGAGAGATGCTGACCAAACGACTAAACTTGCGTTTCGTGCCCTTTTTCTGGGCAACTCCAGGATCAGAGAGGATCTTTCCATGTTGTTCATCATATGGATGCTCATCATTTGCAGTTCCATCTCGCCGGTGATCGTCAGAGGCATGCAATGCGCTATGTTCCCCTCGTTCCATTTGAGCTGGATGTTTGGGTGCTTCACTAGGGCGCCTCAGTGCCAGATCGCCATACACCTCCATGGTTCTCCCTGTTGGAAGGTCAAATGTTAGGCTGAGAGGATATAACATATAGAAACATTACCATCGGCGAAGTGGATTGTTCGTGTCTTAGTTACGGCGGAGTGTTTAATTTCGTGGACGATCACATCGATGTCGATATCAGATGGTTCAAGGTCGGCGTCAGTAGTAGGAAGCAGTGAGGTCCGCTCGTTGTTCAAATGGTCTGAATATACACTGCCCGAAGATGCTGCATCATTAAATTCTCCCTTATATGATTTTCGGTTTTTGCGGCAACTGCAGACGACCCAAGCGACGAAGACAAGAAGAAGTAATGCCGCCCCAACGCCGTAAGATATTAGAAAATTTCTCCGCCCGAAGAAAATGCTGGTTGGGGTCGCTGAGGACGGGTGGACGTCCTGGCCCCTCACAGCGTTAAACAGCACTGCGCGGAGTACAAAGCAATGAAATTGTATTATCGTTGCACATAACTGTTTAATTAGAAAATATAATTAATCATTTGCTAAGCAGTGGAAATTTAATTGTTTTAAACTGCACAATTTTACGAGTTTTAAAGTTTTCTTCAGAATTCAAAATCACTTACTTTATGTACTTGTCTTGCGTTGCCATGGCAACCAATTTTGAATAATCAGGACAATCTTCACCTATGTTATTTCCCGAATGCCTCTTAATTTCACACAATTTTTATTTCTCTCCACATGCACATGACCCGGAAATGCGAATTATCTAAATTGCACGTACTTGAATTTTTTTCCTTCATCTACAAACCTCTATACCTACAAATGCTATCCCCAATTTCCGAGCATAATTATACACCTGCTCAACATATTGTACACAATTAAGTGCTCCGAAAGCAATGTACGTACCATGCAAAGAATGGATGTTGATTTCGGATATTCATTGCATGGCGAGGAGCCGCCATCTTCCTGGTGGACATTGGTCTGAAGGTTGATCAATATGCATGCAAAAAACTGAATCGCAGAGTATGCAGCAGATTGATTAAGCCTGACACCTCGCACTTGGCGCATGACAGCCAGAGGAGTTTATCGCTCCCTTCCGTGCCGAATGGGCTCCGGCCAGTGGTGGTCATTTGCCGGATTATCGCGACCTTCGCAGTGACCATAAATCGCCTGCAGTCGGCGCTTGACCCAATAACGAGGCCACGCGGCCTCCTTGCGTCGAATCTGGAAGAAGAACGAGCAGAGCATTCGAAACACGGATCTTCTGAGGACGCAGCACGTGCCACCGACCGTCATGTTTGCCTATGCAGCAGAACATTATGTTCAATGACCATGAAATGGACACGTGGTACAGGAGGCTGCTCATTCTGCGTAATGTGAACGAGATAAATAGTTATACATTCATTAGTTTTGGTAATATTAATAGGATAAAATAATAATAATAAAATAAAAAAAAATTAAAAAAATTAAAAAAATTAAAATAAAAATAAAAAAAGAAGCTCAGACGCGCTGTACAGACTAGTTAGTATACAGTACATTAAAGGTAACATGTGTGTTCACCAGGGATAAAAATACCATGAGAATACAAAATTTCGAGGTCGTCATCTTCATGGCTAAGAGGGAAGCCAATTCATGAGAGTAGACAATTACGAGCCACACACCTGAATAAATTATCTACAAAATTTAAAATACCATTTCATAGAAAGGTAATGAATGTGCCTAATGATGTCTGAATGCGTATGGCGGGGGGTTCCTTTGTATGCATACAATCCGAAACAGGACGATTATAGCTGACTGAACAAGCGTTTTCACCGGTACAATGTCTGGTCGTATCAGCGCTTTCATTAGTTAATCAGTGCGTTTCGGGGCAATTTTGATTTTCCCAGAATCGGTTCCTTTTGTGGATCCATCAGTGCAACCTCACAGGCTGATTTCTTTACCCTCCAGTAGACGGAGGCACCGCGCCTTTGTTTCCATAAATGTTCATTTGCATCGCGCAAAAAGGAGATTGCAGTCGAGATTGGCTTGCCTAATTGCCTCAGTCGGCCCATCGTGTTCGCTCGGTCAGTCAGATTTTCCCTTCCTTCACCCTCGTTGGCGATTCCGAGGTCACGTCCCAGGATCTCCTCCGGATTCGAATCCCCAGCGAACACTTGGGTGATCCCTTGACCCGAGGAGAACATCACGGATTCAGAGCTTTGATGTTCTGAAGAAGACGGGTTCAATGACCTTACTGGGGGCATGAAGGGTCAGGACCACGATGCTGTCGTTCCGAGGAGGTCATCCTGATGGATAGATTCACAGGGCCGCGTAGGGTGAGGCTAACTTGGAAGAAAACGAAGTTCTAGTCATATACTAGTAGATAAGAGCTTGATTGATCTTATGAAATCAGCCTTGCTTCCAGAACTGGTGTCAATTTCACAGGAGCTGAGTTTTGTGAGGTATTTTACGAGCCTTTGACATTCAATAGCACATATTAAATTTTCATTGGTTCACTTTCAACTTTCAAGTTTCAACAAATGAATTGAACGTTTTGATCCCTCATTGTATAAATTCCATCCTCCGGAATTCGATCGAAGCCTTCCAACAACTGCACCGCACAACCCCATATTTATAACAAGCATAGATGAATAACCTGATGACCTCGGTATGTAACTACACCTATTGACATGACTCGTTTCATTGATACAGCCATGTCGCTTTGTCAGAGGGTGAATTATTGCTCAAGGGTGTTGTCACAAACTCTCCCAACGAGGTCAAGTAGAGAGGTCCACCTAGACAAATATCCGCCATCTCAAAGTCCTCCATTGGCTACTTGTCCATTACGTCTGCACTACTGATCCCTCTCGACACTTTGTGAATTCTCTTTGTCCGTGCACCTCGATTCCAAGAGTGATTATTTGTTTTGTTTTGCTTAATGGGTGGCACTGGTCTTCTGATTGGATGGTCGATGGCTCGAATCCCCTTTAGGCGACTTTTTAGTGACTCATGGGGAGATTTAATACTTTTATTATTTGATTTTAAATTTCGTTTTGATATTACCACGGTTGCCTATAATTATATCACACAGGCTTCTTGTTCTGAAAAAGCGACCATAGGCATGATTCGGTCACATCTGAGAAATGATATATTATTTACGTAGCAAGAATCAATATTTCCATTATGATCATACCCTGCGGTCAATGTCGATCAAAGGAATCCTAAATGAGCGGTTACGTGGTGTAGTGGATTTTTTTTTTTTTTTTTTTTTTTTGGGGGGGGGGTATATGACACAATATGTACCTCCTGATTAAATAGGGCTAATTAGGCCTTACTTAGCCAATTCTTGAAGGTGGTTGAATGACTGGTATCATAGCGAGTGCTGCATCGACTTGTTCGTTTGGATGAACAGAAGCAACAGCAATGAAAACCCCGACTCTGATATAATGGACGAAAGAATCAACGCTGCGTGCCGCATGATATCGATTAGCAATCTGCTTCAAGCTTGATAAGCTGGTTATCTGTACTGCTATTAAGCAATCCTAGTTAGTATAGTGATGAGTATGCCCGCTTCTGACGCAGGTGACCAGTGTTCAATTACCCGACTAAAAGGGCTTATGGTGTTTCTTTTCTCTCTTCTAATAATTCTATCATTCAAAGTACAATACAGTGGAATACACCTATTATGCATAGAAATCCATCGGCGATTTTGAATTTTTTTTTATTGCTATATTCAATAATATTTCTGGCTTGGGAGGGAGGGGGGGGGGTGGGGGCAAAGTGGAATTTGGCCTTAAAGTTTAGTTCACTGTGTAAGTTTTATAATAACTATAGCAAATTATAAATGTACGCAAATTTATTACGCATGATCAGTTGACAATCATTGCTTCAACATTGCTGTAGATATATGTGATTCGAAGGATGCTTAGGTTAAAAAAAAAAAAAACAACAACAAAAAAACAACAACAGAGAGGAATACAATCGTTTGCCAGGCACAGGCTGCTGTGCTTTGACTGCATGATGGCGTCACTATCCCTTGAAGTTGTTTCCGGGTGCAATGACCGTGATAACCGGCGCCATTCTCTTAAAACAAATGATCATATTTAAACTTATACAGCAAGATATATTCCAAAGATTCAAAGAAGTGTGTTTTTCTTTTCTATTCTCTTTTGACACATTGTCTCGAATTTTGGTTGCATTTTTTTCAGAATATTAAAAATGATTCCGTGTATGTACAAAACATCATCAAAAGCAATCATTAAGCAATCATTAAGACCAATCAATAGCAATCAAGTGTTTATTATGTTATAAATATTTTAGCGGCTATTTCTATTTCTATTTCTATTTCTATTTCTATTTCTATTTCTATTTCTATTTCTATTTCTATTTCTATTTCTATTTCTATTTCTATTTCTATTTCTATTTCTATTTCTTGTATGTTTTTCGAAATTTTCCCTTTGCTTCTTCTGTTTATTCATACGAACAATAATATTATTATAATACATATATTATTCGGTGTGTCAATCACTTTCTGCAAAACAACTGCTTAAAAAAGGCTAATTAAGCCCTAATTAGTCCTTTTTAATAAGGAGGTACAGATAGCATAGACAAAAAGTTGTTTAGTCTTTCTTACTTCAGTGCAAGAAGTATTCTAGAGTAAATTTGTACATAACTTTTACTTTTATTTCAAGGCCGATGATAGGCAAATAGGTTTAAATACTAGTAATATTAGAAGGAAGAGAAGAAGAAACAAGAATTAAGTCAGTCAAAGCCTTACATATAGAATTTTTAGGGAGAACTCCAAAGAAGAAATCAAATAGTCAAGGGGAGAAAACATTCTTAACGAAAAAATAATTCTATAAACAAAGTTGAGAAATGATGCAGAAATTGCGAAAGTGTCGCCTAAAATGGTTTTTGGCCTAAACGCTGACAAATATAATGAAATATGGCATTACTTTCGAGCATACGCTTTACTCTACTAAGAAGAGTATTAAAATTCACAAAATTCGAAACAAACATCAATTTAAGCAATTAATTGTGTTAATTACCACCATGACTTTGATGTGTACTTTTTAAATCTCAATGCCACAGCTTGCACAACAACTGCGATGTCGGCTTTGAGTATATGACAAATACAACTGCAAGATTACGCAAGAACGGTGCTAGATGTTGTTGCACTCAATCGTTTGGTGTGAACTACGCAAGGCCGTAGCTTACATGATGAATGAGTTATTAGCGATCCGGTTTGAAACTTTGGAAATTGACTGTGACATTGACCTTTGACCTTCAGCCTCAACATTTCCATGGGGGATGTATAAAACCTGACTTTTTTTCGCCCCTGTGTAGTTTGGTGCTATTCGCCGTTTATTCAAGTAGCTATCGCGCCAACCGATTTCGGCACAGACGGAAACACACACACAAAGTGAGCGACATAATTATAGACTTTTTATAGATATTTTTGTTGTTGTAAAAAACAATCTTCAAATCGCTTTGTTTGTTTGTGAGTGTCAAAGGTCAAGGTCAAGTGAATTTCTAAAGTTTCAAACACCTATGCAACAGGATTACGCAAGAACGGTGCAACCTAGCTCATTCATTATTCGGGCTACGGCTTGTAGTTCACAACAAACGATTCGGTGCGACGAGATGTACAACAAAGCATATCTCTCTATATGTATAACGGCGCTAGGTTGCACCGTTCTTGCGTAATCCTGTTGCATAGGTGTGTAGGTATGTATATGAGTGATGGTGTGTGTGATGGTGTGTTTGTGTGTGATATGATGCGTGCGTGCGTGCGTGTGTTTTTATTTATTGTATAAAAATTATATAAAAAAGGAACCCTCTCAGTCAGGGGATTGAACCCTGTCACCGGCGTGACAGGCGGTCATCACTCACCACGATACTAACCAGGATTTCTGAAGTCGTAGCACTTATAAAGAGGTTATCACGCTTTGAAGCAGCCTTTGATTTTCCATCGTACCAAACAGAAGTCAACTCAGAACATTGGGGCCGCATTGTTCGCCACATTACGAGTATTCATCGCATGTTCTTTGTGGCTTTGGTTTAATTAAACTTGTGTTGTACATCAATTCTGATCAACGTACATGTATCAGACTTTGTATAGCTCTATTGTTACCTCAACACTGATTAAATACAAGACATGCTCTTGACCAATGCAATGTTTATCCGCAATGTCTCGGCGAATCGGTGTTCTATGCCGAGAAGGCATACAAAACGACCATAATTATCGCATGTGGATATATATTAAATCTTATTATCATATATCATCTTATACCATAGCAGCATAACCTATACATAGACGCAGGTCTTATATCTCTAAGTAACGAGAGGTGTGTTCCCGCCTTAACAAGGAAACTTCGCGCAGGTGCTTTGCAGTCGGATCCTTGCCGTCGACCTCGCATCATCAAGGACTGCACTTGAATCCAGATTACTTCCGGCCGATTATTAATTAATCTGATGGTTTCTGGATATGTGAGTTAAGGTAGCGAATCAACACGTACGGCTTCTGGTAGCAGCTATAATTATTAATTATACATGTAAAAAGTTAATAACATATTACTCGAGTCGTATGCACGTTCCAGTTTCGCGAATTAGTTGGACGCGAGAAGCCCTTTAGGTGTTCGATCAGATACAGTAGACCAGCAATATCCCATCCTCCAAATGACCTCTGGACCAGATTCCAAACAACATCCGCTGTAAACAAATGAGTCAGCGCAAGTGTTCTACCTGGCGGCTGTGATCAATCAACCGAATCGATGCCCCAATGAGAAAGGCGGAACGGATGCTCTTCTGACAGAGCGACTGAATGTCCATAGCTGTCCTCGCTTGAACCTTGAATGATGTCCGATATGCGCGATTCCTAGAAGAACATCATGGATTGTATGTAATGCAAAAATATTAGTGTGTGATGGAGAGTATGTTGACTCAGGGCTCGCCCAATCCAATTAGTGCCTGCCAATGTCGACCTTGTTTGGCGAATGTGAATAGCCGTGAATATCAACATGTACTGACATCGATTGGCACTGACCACCATCACTATGCGTGCGACATGCAGAAAGCGAACATCTGCCAAAACGTCGAAGCCCCTCAACGACATCTCAGAAACACTAAGTCTCTGCTGCTGTTTTGCACAAAACCAGCTCCGCGCTTGGGTTTTGTTTTGTGCGGCTGCGCACACGAATCTATTTGCGCAATCAGGTTTAGTCGTGTAGGGATGCGCCGAATGAGCTTGCGTAAACGCGGCATCGGAATGCGCATGACGCCGAGTAGCGAGCAGTGCAATCCACTCAGTTTCACCTGCGAGGAGCGATGCCTGCAGCAGCAGGATCTCAGCCTGTCGCAATAATCCTGATTCATGGCACTCGTGTCCTGAATACGCCACAAAGACTGCGCTCCAGCAACTGCTCTATCACCGTATTTCAATCGCTTTGTGTGGTTATGTCGAACAAAAGAATGTGGCAGCAACGCCGATCCGGAATAAACGACGACATTTTTGCCTTTGTGCGACTCATTGTCAAAAGGTCCCTAACCTGAGGGTCATGGTGATATGCAAGTCTCTCTGTTGGGACCCAGATAAGAAGTTTCCTTATCGCTATTGTTCGATGAAGTGTTTTTATTATTGCTGTTCGATAAACACAGGAAGCACTTTAATTAACTGGGTATAATTATGTACAACTATTTGCCCTGATTATTGTTTTATGAGTTACACAAAGTCCAAGCCAACGATTTCTTAGGTTCAGTTAGAACGTTATTCAAGGCTAATGCCTTTATTATAGGCGCGTGATAGCCACACGAGAAAAGAGCTACACCTATTTATATTTTATACTTTGGAAAATGTACATGATTCATGATTTTCTCAGAGGTGAGTTACTCGGCGTATTTTCTTCTGTTGCGCTGTGTGAACAGATCTCATTAATTTGTTGTGGTGCTTGTTACAATTGCGTCATAGTTGCGGCCGATATTATTCTAATAATTCAGGTTAAAAAGTGGTTATCAATAATGCTTTTAAGTTGTAACTCAGCTCAACTCGTTTTGTGTGGAATTGTTGCTCAGAGCCAGTCAATTGTCAACCATCGCATACCGGACGAACGAAAATTATACCTCTAACACTCTACACATCACAAAGCGCCAATTAACAGGTGAAACTATTATGTAATAATCAATGACATAATGATAACCACTCATTGAGGTAAATTCTCTATGGTAAAAAAGTTAAAATGTGCACACAAAGATGAAATTGCCTTTTTTTAGGACAATTAAGTTGAGTTGAAGGTCAAAGGCCCAGGCTTCGTTGAAGAATCTCTTACACAAATCGCACTGCGCAGTTCAAAGTGCTGGGCACCCCGGGCTTAGGTTCAAGGACCTGCACCGTGAACGCACTCAGAATTGCTGCCAGGACACTTCATTCTTTATCGCAGAATAAATAATTATCGCCACGAAGTGACCCTACATGATTTATTCATAATATCCTTCCGAATTCTCACGAAAAGGTCGAGGAGAGCCATTCCTCAAAGTTTTCCTGGATATCAACAACCGACAATAATTCCGAGACCGGCTATAAAGACCGCACTTCCCGCACTCAGTATCTTATGTTTGCAAACGATGAAATACATAATTATGGTTGTAATATGTTGAGTTGATTAGTGGTAACGACTATAATTATAAGAAAGCATGCTTGATTCAAAAGTCCAGTTCGTTTGCGTCTAAGAGGAATTGGATGATGACAATTTACGAAGTACAATTCCCATAAATGCTTTCTTTTCTTGGGGACATTTTCTATGACAGCATGTCGGAATTTGAATCGATGCCACAAAACTTGACAAGAAACCTTATATTCTTTCCAACACCAAAATATTCCGATTACATGTGCATATCAAAATGGTTTCGCTTTGGATGAAACCCTGGACGTACGTCTCTGATGTGAGGCGGTAACCACTGAGCCACGAATCCTGTAACGAGCACACCACGTTCACAAGGTAAACATCTCTTTTACTCTTAATGTACCCTTTACTCGTGTGCCATATGTTCAAAATACCGCATTTAATCATTATGCTCTTCTTTTATGGAATGATTTCACCAGGTTCGATCTGCGCGCTCCCTCGTTATCTATTTTTAATGCATGCTCGATTGATTGTCTGAGCCTCATCATGATAGTGGATTATGATTATTTCTAGCCCATGCAATTTTAATGTAAATCCGCGTATACCTTGTTTAGATGAGATTAGCCCACCAACGACGACCAGTTTCCAATGAATTCACAGCACCTGACCTGCTGACTATGTCAAATGCTGAATGTTCGAAAAAAAGAAAAAAGAAAAAAAGAAAAGAAAAAATGTAACGTATCTCTTGTTTACACAAACCACACGAAAGATCGCTAATTAATTATGAATCACCCAAGGGAGGAAGCTATTACCTCATAAAAACTACAGCAATACGTTAACACATTTCACGATAAACTACGATGTTCTACACATCTTGGCATCACAAGGCTCACTAAAATTTGGGTAATGTTTTGAAACCGAAGTGGATCTAATAAGGAATCAGCAGTCGCCTTAATCTAGGCACCTGCTTCCGTGCATCGTGGTGCAAGGAGGGACAGTCGTCCACCTGGTATGCAATGCCGCTTGCGATAAGGAAGTCAAGTCAGAGAAATGATTCACAGCAAGACTCAAATGCAGCTGTGGGCTACCAAAATAGGTTGTACCTCTCAACCTCCGCAATAAACAAGTGTGATTTTTCTTCACTACCACAACCCCTCCTAAATTGGTGCCTTCAACGGAACTGTGTAATTTTCGCACCTGTGATTTTGGCCAATTGTGCATTATCGACCAAGTGCACACGTGGTGAAATGGACATATCTACCGGAGTCCTCCGCCCACTCTCTTTCGTTATTAGATTTTACTGCCCACGAAATCTGCTGGTTCACGGGGAAGTTCTTTTGTTAATCCTGATATTCATTGCTGTACTGCTCATGTGCATTGCGCAGCACAACGGGCTTGACGATTTATATGGCATTTCTCTACATCGATTGCTATTTGCCACTTACAACCGCGCGGTTCTCTACACAATCACTGACATGCAATATCTGCAGAGGTTGGCTCTTCTGGACTGGAGTTGATTATTTCGATTGAGACATCTTTGTGATGTGAGTCACAGTGGGATATGGATTGGGTGCCATCTGAAGCCGATCGACATCTCTGAGGACCAAACAAAGAGCTCCGAAGCAAGAATAGCTTATTGCCACATTAAAAGCTGAGAGCTACACAGCCTTTGGTCAGAAGAGATACAATCGAGTGGGATCGAAAGCACATGCATACGATGAATATCCGTAATGTGGCAAATGCGGTGGCTTCAGTGCACTAAGTTAAGTGGACGACTGTTTGATGTGATGAAAAATCAGCGGCTGCGTGATATCGATCAGCAATCTGCTTCAAAGCCACTTATGCTGGTTATCTTTGCTGCGACTTCAGCAATCCTAGTTAGTATAGTGGAGAGTATCCCCGCTCGTCACGCGGAGACCAGGGTTCAATTCTTCAACTGGGAGGCTTTTGTGAGTGTCCTATGCAGAATATCTGCCTGTTTTGAATGTGTTGGTCATGCAGCCTATAATTATAGGGAGGCCACGGAACTTAAATGCTAATATACAGTAATGCTTATGATTCATTTTACACATTGCCTTCGATGACAATATCCAAAATCAAGAGCTAGGTACTCAATGGCAATGTCAGATGTCCCCATTTCATTTTCTGACCAAAACACCACAGAGTCATAAAATCTTATGCCTGTCATGTGAAATAACCTTTAACCCAAAACGGAGTAAAATTCTAACCCTATATCTCAAATTATATAGTTGCTCGGAAGTTATGTTCATTGATTCATAAAATCACTCTGTTCTACCCGTGTGCCCCACTAAACAATAATATTTTTGTTCACTCGAGAATAATTGAAAGATTCCACTCTCCATCTGAACCCTCAATACGACTGATGCAATTATCTTGGTGCATGAGTCAGAGTGGAAATGGGCATTTCTTTCCACAGCGACATTGCTTTCATATCCGCCTTCACTAACGGCACCTGCGATGTCACATTTCGAAACCATCTTAACCTCATTTACCATAATCACGGAAGAACGCATGCGCAAACCAACCCTTACAACTGACTCCATTAGCTAATGTGTCGGCCTACAATTCCTTTTACAAGAAAATCTCTATGATAATATATTATAGTGCTCACTAGCTGCTTACAAACACAAACGTTGTAATATAAGACTATAAGTAGATGTGTGCATTTGGAGAGATTCTGAATCTAATCTTTTGAAGGTCACCGCGGTGTTCTCAGAGAGGTGTCCTTCAAATACTATTCTTGGAGCCCCATTAGGAGTTTTGCATTAGTGATAAGGCGGTGCTTGTCAGCTGATGCCGGAGCACGTCACTCGTACGAGGGACAGCTTGCTCTCAACTTTCCCGCTTGCTCTGACCGAGCATGTAGGCCATATAAAGCAAGTTGTGTTATATTTAGCAGTTTTCTGTTATATCAATGCAGGTTGAACCTTTAGGCTTTAAAACCCCTTCGCTTTTCAGTGATTTGTTTCATTGACGTCTGTAAAAAAACGTGCGAAACATGGTTTGGCTTCAGGCGTTTCGCAAAAGGCAACTGAAAACATAAAGGGATTCACCAAAAGGGGGTTTCTGTGAAAGCAAAAGGCGTTCCCAGAACTCAGTAGTCTTCCGCCTTCCCAAGCGATCGTGTTTTATAACGGGGCTGTACCATTCGCCCACCCGCTACACTTCAGCGTAATAGATTCTGCTGTGAAAATCACAAGATAATGGGACGGAATAGGCAAACAAGCCACCGCCCCGTGGGCCATAAACGGGAATGAAGTATCGGCATGAAACCTAATTGATGGTCGGTTCAGGAGAACGATCGCCCGACACTCTTATAGCGCAGAGGATTAGCGTAATCCCGCGTGCACTGTTATTCATGGCTAAATTAGCTTCCCGGCGAATTTGGCAAGCGGTTTATTGAGAAGTGCGCACGTACTAATCATGAACTTATCGAGCGGTCGAAATCGATGCATTATAAATCTTAGATTGCGTCGTTGGCTCTTTGATCGAGTAGATTATATTTACTGGGAACTGTGTTGATGGCGAACGGGGTAAAAATGTGTTTCCCGTGGATCAGGCGTCCATCTGAAGCGGGTGTCGCAAATTGTTGATGGCAGGCTTCACAACATCCATTCGCATGCCATTAGATCACTCAAATTGTCCGTTCAAGGTTGGACGTTGATGCTATCGAGTCCATTGGCCCGAGGCCGCTTGTGTGTTTGCACGTGGGGTTTTTGTCAGGAAGTAAAATATCCATCAAGATCGACATTTATGGAAATAGACGGCGACCACGTGGGCAAATAGCAGGTCATTGTTTCTAAATTGGAAATAATCGATCATCGACCCAAACTAATAGGGTTTAATGTTGCGGAGGCCGGGTTGGACAAGGTAATCTCCGCTCGAGGTATTGACTCTCATTAATCATAGCTTGAAACTCTTAAGTTCCACACTTGATAGCAAGGGCGTTGTCATTTGTACAGTACATGATTTCACCTGTAGGTGTATGAACATCGCCTTGAATATCGTCACAATAAGCTTGAGTGGATTGAGTTGGGTATTGGATTGATTCGGTGCGGAGTTCCTTTCGCAAATCAACTTGAATTTTTGCTGGAAAACCCAATCGTGTTGGTAACAGTTCATTTGAGTTAGCATGGAAATCAGAATAATTAAATTCTAAACGGCGTATACATATATTTATAACCTGATATATAATTCCATTTAATCAATGTACATGTATCCTGAGGAATAAAATATTTGAGTTTGTCACAATTCCAAAACAGACTCTCCATACGCACACACAACAGTCCGTAGCGCTATAACAAAGCAAAAAAAAAAAAAAAAAAAAAAAACCACCAGCAAATTTGGATGCTCCACCCACGGTTTTTCTGGTCACAAACAATCAGAGCGATGGAAAGGCAGACTTAAATGCTGGCCTTGTGGGAAAACCGATGCCACTAAATCGTGAATGTCAGGGAGAAGAATTTGGCGCCGCACACTCCATCAAGACAACATGAAAGAGCAAGGACTGAGACAAGACTGATGCCCACTGACGGCTATTAGCACAAAGCCAACTGTGAATAACAAGAATGGATCCCTCGAGAAAGGTTGGGAATTGGACTACAGGGATAGATGCCGGCACCTTTAGTGCCCTTTAAGAGTCATGTGCAGCCTTACAAAAGAGAAAAAATTCACTAGATGCTACCTCTAATATGGGGTACAAGTGATCTTACGTAAAACTGGCGCAATGAGTAACAAGGCGAGATTCGTTAACGTGTATTATGAAAGCAATGCAATAGTGTCGTGTTACACCGTATTGCCAAATTAGAGGCTGTTATGTAATTTGGTCGCATGCTTCTTATTTTGGGATTACATCATATGAGGTCCAAATGCTTGATCACTTATTTCGTCTGTCTCAAGATGCCGGTCAGAGGCTTCTGTTGTCACTATTGACGCTGCCTCGTGTTGTGTGAAGTTGGGTTGGAATTAAGCAGATGGGGAGATCCTGGCTCCACTTTATGGCCAGGGACGTGTGTCGGGTTTCTCACCACCAAAAGCAAGAACAATATCAAGGAGCAGTTACTGCAGCCTCTTGGCAAGTACTCCAATCGTCCCTAGACAATGTAATTTGCAATGGTTGTGAAATAATTATTATGGGAATACGTGCACACGTAAATAACGGAACACTGAGCTAAGGGCAATTTTTCACATACGTGGTAATATTTTGGGCGCCGGTATATTTTATTTATTGCATGCATACTACTCAAATGCTAATAGCAATAAATCGGCAAAAATCCACCAAGGGAATAACGCCCAAATATCTAATTCACCTAGTTCCGGCCGTGGACAAGTGACCTCATTTGAACCGGGAAACAAAACATCGAGGAGTATAAGTGCTAGAAAACGACATCATTTATAGACATGACCTCCACTGCGGGCGACTGTCAGCGTCAATAAAATAAGGCCTACGCGACCCTATATAGGGATAAAAGATACGGCGAGAAAATTACAGTAATACAGCCTTCATTTGTATTGGTGCACTGCCTCGTTATTGCCAGGTTTCACGCTACGTCACAGCCATATTCACCATGCACCAAACACTTCCTCCTCCTTCACCATGCAATTCATGCATATAATAAAAAAAGTTTAAGTGCTATATATAAAAAGGAGTTCCTCAGCCAGAAGCTATAAATATCCACGAACTTTCTTGCGATATTAAAGTACTCACAATTAATTCAACAATTTTAAAGTACGGTCCACGGTACACTAAACTGATTATTATGTCTGTATTGACAAATAAAATATTTAACCCCTGGTGCAACCACGTGTTAATAACTCCATCCCCTAGCTCTATTTTTCCCTTTTCCTGAAAAAAAGAAAAGAAAAGCAAAACAGAATTAGAACATTCCATTTAGGACGAATGAAATCATCCTATTCTATCTTGTCTATTTGGACATTAATTACATGAAAACTTCCACCAAAGAATTTGTAGACCAAAAAGTGTAACATCTCCCCTATTGTTATGGATAAAAGCGACAAGAAGCACATATAACATTCCCCTATTCTGTGACCAGTAGCGCCACTCGCGCAGCCGCAAATTTGATTAACAAGGGCTTCACGCATTGCTGTACGCCCCGTTAGCAATATAGAGAACAGTGAGCGTTCTTGATCTGCAAATTCTTTTCTCCCACAGTGATAGGTTTCACGAGATATACGAGTAATAATTATACTAATTGCTATACCAAAACCACTTTCAAAGCACCGTCACGCTATTTTGTGTGTCTATAAATTCAGCAACAACGACTGTCAAGAAGAATGGGTCATTTCAGAGACGAGTGTACTGGTCCAAGGTCGCCAGCACACTGAAAAGTAGCAAGAACTGAGCCATCTTGTTCAGTCAAGCATAAAGATCCTTTTAGAGATGATCAGAAAAAAGGATATTGACGTGTGTTAAACAGGTCCTGGCAGGGGAACCGTTTGGGTTTGTACCTCACACGGGAACATTGAAAGACATAAGAGTGTTTTCGTATCATCATTAAGCAGACAGTTGCACACAGTTAGGAACGAAATCAAGACCGCAACCGTAAATTCAACGTCGAGTAAACTCAGTAATACTTGTTGGTCTCAATAAATAAACAGAAGTACAAATTGAGACCCAACTTGCAATGTTTCTCATTTGGTCTGCTGCGCTCGGATGCGAGAGCTGGTCACCTAAAGGTTTGTTGCAGAGAAGAATATTTCTGCTTTTGAAATATATGTAAGTATATAGATATCTATTTATTTATATAAGTTAGATACACAGGTTATGTAAACACCGGGAGAGCCTGTGCTAAATGCTAATACACAAAAGAAATACATAAATATGGCTGTTGTGCAGGATTCTACAACATCTCACCAACCAGCTAGTCTTTGAGAGAAGAGATAAACTTCCATCGACATAAAGGATTGTTGGTCCTGGCAGTAAAACCACGTGTACTGCCACTAGAATAGAATATCAAACAGCATTTTTCTCAACATTATTACATGACGGACGGACTCCAGACAAAAGAATTTGGGAAGAAAGAAGGCTCTCTTACTTAACCAGGAAAAAAAAATCCAATGGTCAGCGGTTAGTTGGGAGGAACCCATTAGCGCTTTTTACCTTCTTCCTCTCTCGTTTTCCCTTCAGACGTTCATGCAGCATGACTGCACCAACCAATGTTCCGACGACGTCCGTTAGAGAATAATGCTAAGCCTCCCGAGACAAGAGAGAAGGACAAAAGACCCAGGAACGGTCGACAAAGAAGCTAAAAGCCTCAGACGTAAGACGTCATGCTACGCCTGGGAATTAGGAAACCGCTTCACGGTACTTGACTGTCCCGAATCGTTCTGTAGTCAAATTGGACCTTCTGTTTGAATTGGACATTATGTGTAAGATGCAGTTTATGCCTACTGAATTGCTGTTGTATTTTGCGATGCAAAAACATTGATGGACAAACGTTGTATTATGCAACGTACAACACACTGATCGATTGTTTCATGCCTTTTATATACGTTTCTCATGCAATTTTCATTGTTACAATGTTATGTAAAAAGCATTGCTGAATATTTTTAGAATCATAGTGAAAAAGAAGCACGTTACTTTGTTGGTTAATATTCATAAGACGGGGCATTCGGGTCATTTGCAATTTGGAAAGAAACGACTAATCACAGCCATGGAGTCAATGGTCACAAGGACAGAGTATAGATCTCATTTGACACCACGCACAGCCCAAGGACATGCGGGATCCTTATTCACGGAGGGCTGGCAAAGGTCAGTGCGTGTTTTCTGGTTGGGTCATCAAGCTGTTCAACAACTGGATGAAAACCCTAAAACAAAACTGTAATGGATCCTGGATCTAAATGTGATTTATCAGGAAAATTAGCGCAGCTGCGGCGCAGAGAGGCACGCCAGATGCAATAACTAGCAAATGGAGAACGCCGCATGCATCTCTATAGCAAGACCTCCCAGTTGCCTAACGAGATCTTCCAAGAAGCGGAACACGCAAAGAAATATCCGAAAAAGTTTAAAATGACAGCATCGTCGCGGAGTTCTCCGGAAATAGACGTAGAGAACAAAAATGAGCACGAAAGACACTACTGCTTATGGCAGATCACAGGAAGGAAGCAAGGTGCCCGGAGCAGTCTGCCTGCGTCATGAGCTCTTATCAGAAAAGCGTTTTCCTTACAAGGTAAATGGGTTTCCATATATAGACTGCTTGTCTATGTTAGAAGCCCTTTTGGTGCGATTGCTAAATGAAGAAATCGGTCACGAGAAAATCGGTCTAATCTTCAGAGCAAGTGTCACGAAATGCAGGAGCACCAGGCACCAAGCAGAAGGAAGGGAAAATGTCGTGCAAAAAAAGTGCATGTTTAAGGAAGAAATTTTGGCGGAGAAAAATTCGGATAAAGTGGTGAATCTTTGCTGCAACAGCAATCTGAAACCGTAAGCGTGCTGCTGCTGTTGTTGTCGGCCGATCTGCTTCCTTCTGCTGCTTGCTGCGTGGCTTACATGGCAGCAGTGGCTGTGGCGGTCTGCTGGCAGCTCTCTCGGATCCAATGAGGGAGGTATTGATCCTAGGAACCGCAGGTCAACATCGAATGCAAGGAAGAGGCAGCCAACCCCTCTCCTGCACTCCGCCAAAGCACATCTTCGACGACGCCTCAAGAAGTTGGTGCAGCGGCCGTGAGCGCAGAAGAGAAGATAGGCGCTGAGGAGATGCCCCAACGGACCCTGAATCAGAAGCAACGTCAGCTTTCCCAGAGCGCCTCCTCTTTCGCTCACCATGAGCGCTTATTTTGGATAGAAACTCTAGTTCGTCACTCTTATACGCTTCGTCTGTTACAATGATGGTGCAGTGTTCTGGATTGCATTGAAGATGCCGCTCTGTGTGCCTTAGCCGTTTACAAGTCAACCATTCAGCGGATACCAACGGATTATTTCAATCATGGCTCGCATGCAATCCTTAACCGTGACGGACCATGTCCACTGCAATGGAGGCTCTGACCGACCCTACATGTACAGGAGGTTGAGCGGGATTGGCCACGACCCAGAGGAATTCACAGGTACGTGATGCGTTAATTAAAAGGGCTTGGTGACATGAACAAAGCTTAAATGCGATTTCGTCTGGAAAGCCCCCGAAGGAATGCTAGGACAAATACTAAGCCACAAAAAGAGTGCCTCCTCTAATGCAATATTCATAGCTATGCACACACACCGATCTCTGTTTTCGTTCTCTTGTTGCATGCATCGAATGTTTGTTAAAGCTGAATAATTAATCATAGCAAAACGAAATGATACTCAATAAACCAAACCCATGTAATCAGTATAAAGCCCCGCCTTGAGCACAAAAATCTCCAAATGCACACCGGATTATGATGATCCATGGAAGCATCAATACTCGCATCGATTAACAGGTCAATTTGGCTTTGATGCGTGCCGCTTTGAATAATTAAATGTGATCAGAGTTTACATAGGGAAGACGTGCTTCCTGGCAACCATTAGCCCAGCTACTGATTGGCTCTATGCAGCAGAGTACTGCTTACCCAAGTGGTCATGTCAGGGCGCCTGCCTCCCGTCTTCAGCTCCAACTGATCGATATACCGTCCACGAGACAATGTGATTGGAATTGCTTTCTCACAATATGAATGGGCACCATGCTGCCACTTGATGAGCAAACCTGCCATGGGGTCGCTGGGCAAATTGTTACATTCGACTGAAGCACCGTGTACAAGGGAGAACGGGGGTGGTCATTGCATGTAAGAGCACCCGCCGTAAGCGCAGGTGATTAGCAGAACGACCGGATTAGCCGCGATGATCCGGCTGCAACCGAACAGAGACTTACGCCACAATTAGACAAATCGGAGCGCTGTCAACGAAAGCAGCAAGGCGGCTGTAAACAACTCTAGTTTCCTTGACACCTCAGCAGGGAGTACACTACCCCGCAAAAAAAAAACAAGGATTGATTCCTGAGAGGACAGAGAGAGGGAGGGGGGTGATACACATGGACCTCCTACCCACCCGGGGGTGCGAGTCCCTTAAACGCCTATGGCGCTGGGGATCCTGATGAAGACGGAACGAAGGATCAAGAGATCACCGCCATAGGATCAAGATGGAAAGCCGCGGACGCTGTCACCTGCGGCACGGTGCATGCGAATCACTTGCGTTGGCGGTGGATTGATTTCATACTAGTCTTGTTCATTATCTCGGTTGTCTTATGACGCCTGGCGTAAGAAGGTGCGATCTGCAAGGCTGACTTTATGTGAGGCATTTAATCAGTGCACCGGTGCCAACTGTCGTTATTCGCCCATGCAACCCTTGATTCGCGCCCTCATTAACCGACTCTATCGGATCGATAGCTTACACGACACGGGCACGCTGTGTTTCTTGACTGCAGGTGCATCTCCACTCTCCAGTAGTCAGCCATCAATGCCATGAGATTAGTACGAGACCGGCAGTGCTGACCTGCGTTATCTGTATGGTATATGAGCAAATAGGGGAGGAGGTGGGGTGATCATTTCCCTGGCACTTAAGCATTCCGTCCCTTTGTCTGTCCCTCACCAACACCTTCCCTCACATAGGGGATTTTGTGGCTGTCGGCATTCCTCCTTCTTCTCTAAAAAAATAAGTTTAGGATGTAATGAGAACGGCGATAGGGGAGTCTGGCACATCAATAGTGCATCGCCGGCTGAGGAGGAGGCTGGAGGGAAGGGGGTGAGAGAGGCGCGGCCCTTTTTACACGTACGGGGCTCCCCCGTTCTGCTCATGCATCCCTTTGCCGTCGAGTAGCAATCAATATTTTGTATCGTGTGATACGAAGCGAGTGTAGGGACCTGCGGGCTCCTCTGACTGATGACGCTCATCATGAAAATCCCGCGGACATTGCAATCAGGGTGTTTTCCCAGCGGGATTCAAAGGACGAAGCAGAAGGCGACTGACACGCGGCCGCATCGATTCTGCACAAGAAGACGACGACCGAGATTGAACAATCAAATATTCAATTGTCAGCACGGCGCGGATCTAACCCAAACCCTGAATCAATTAGATGGCATTCACCACCAGGGAATGAATGACATGTGAATACTGAATAGCTCGGGGCATTGAGACCTGGATTCCTTTGCTGAGGTCCTATAGTCCACCGAGGGCGACGTATGAATGCTCTTGGGTCTCCCAAACAATCCACTGGCGCTTGAGTGCATGCTGATACCTCTCTTATGTAATACATCATTCCCTCTCATGAATAGCTTCAGCTTGTTACGCACAAAGTATGCGAAGTAAACGCCAAAATCAGCATGGTAAAAGTAGCTGTCTAAATGCATGTAATTATAACCATTTAAGGATTTATCAAAATCATGAGTAAAAAAAGATGATCTATCACCAGTGTGAGATCATGGAGTTAATAATCATGTGGTTAGCGTAATGTACGAGAAACGACATTTAAACAGGGAATCGATATAGCATATAGACTCTATTCTTCACATACAGTTAACGTATATTTAGGTTCGTATTGGTGTAATGGACTTGTGCTTCGCTGGCGTCTTCTTGACTGAACATACAATTATCGTAATTGACTTAAGCGACCAGGCAGTGAGTTTAAAAATCAAGTAAGAGTCCCTTGTTTGATCGAGCCAATTATTTTGGCCAATTCGGAGAGAGCATGCAAAGTATTTCCAAGGGCTTTATTACTCAGCATTCAATGAAGACTTGAAGACTTGAAGACTTGAAGAAGACTTCCTTTGTTCAGGAGACCGGCTTTCAAGCCGTCACTTTCCATCATAACAGTCGCTATACCACAGCAATAGGCCGGATGGAACACACGCAGGGCAAACCACTTCACCTTGTTATTATGATAATTTTAGATAGAGAGAGAAAGAGAGAAAGAGAGACGGGGAGAAGAGTGGGCAGAACATGATACGTAGCGGTCGATATAACTTATTGCGAAGGTGCTATAACCCTTGCTTTGAGTGCGATTGGCAGGCGAACGAGTAGATTATGATTGCTGCGTCACTGCCACATTGATCCGCCGCGTGCCGTGGGCACACATCTACGTCAGCTCGCTTTGTCTTCTCAGACTTCATCAGAAATGCACCCGTAGTTTACGCGGTATCGCTCTGTTAAACACTCGGGGCTAATCAGACATATGGGGTCAATGCAACGTGTGACATATATTTAGTTTGGGGCTTGTGCGGAGGGCATAATTATAAGGCAATCAATGTGAACATTCCAATTTCGTGGGGATGAAAATGTTGTCCCAATAGGAACGGAGCGGCGATGCCAGACTTATAAAGCTTAATTGTGTATGCAGCCGAATGGAGTTGGTCGCTATGAATGTTGTCTATTTGGCTGCCATGAAAAGGCTTGTTCGCCCCATTAATTCCTTCACTCACGAACGTTCTAAATATAAATGGATTAATTTCCTATATTTGGTACTCGGTCCGCACTCGAGTGGCTCCCTCTTGAGGGCTCAGGGCAGACTTGGTTGTTGTTTGGCTTCTCATGCACCATGACATTTCTCTTTTTCCCTCAACAGATTTCTGCGGTCCAAGAGGCGTTGAAAAACTGAGACCGCACTGTATGTAACATTGTCTGCGTAGTGTAGGCAGCGTCTTTACTTGTGAGTGTGGATCCCAAAACACGACCCAAAACCGATCGCCCTGTCGTGTTTCGTGATCCGTACTCGGCTTGCCGCTTGTAACCCAATTCGCTTGCATCCGTACTATTTCTACAGATCCATGCAACGCGCTTGATCTCATTGCATATGATGAACGCTGCATATTCATCGTCATACTGTCACTCAAGATTGATTGACGATGTAGAATCTTTGGTTATTGAATACCAACACCACTATTACATCATTGCATCCTTGCCTCCAATGCATGCTATTCGTTGCGTAATCATTTGCACCGTGTGTTCTCTTTATATAGTTTCACATGAATGCACGTTGAATTTGTGATACTTCTGATGCAACATAATCAATGAATGTTTTTTCTAACTCGTGTGTTTCGGCAGCATGGCAACCAAGCGCAGGCGACGTGCCGCAGTACGACGGCGCTGACATGCCATCCATTGACCTTCCCGAAGACCACCACGCCCCGGAACCCCAGCCCCCTCCACTGGACATCTCGCGCTTGACCAAGATTGAGGGATACGAGAGCGTCGGGTACCACGCCAATAGTAAGTCTTCGTTAGGCTGCCATAAGCGCCAAATTCTATCACCGTGTGCAAATCTCCTGGCTCCATATCTGTGTAATCTGCCTCGATGGACCTAGACAAGTTGCGCAAGCGATGCTTTGTGGTCATGGCCCGAAAAGGGCGCAATTCTATGGAGAGGCATTCGATTGGCGGCGTCCCACGCAGACATTGCAGATGAAAGAGTATCAATCTCCGAATGAGAGGGCAGAAAGGCCTGCTGCTGATCTTTGCCTGTGCTGATCTATGGGCATCAAAGGCCGTGGCCCTCCTCGCGGCATCGCTAATGCTAACACAGAGCAACGCCCAGGGCACATCGTTCTCATCAATGCTATTGACAGAATCACCCTTAAATGGGAATGCATAACTAATTTGAGAGACATATCCGCATATTAGTATGTATCAACGTGTTTGGAACTTAGTTCTCTTGCCAAACGTACATTCACGGCACGGGAGCAATGCATCAGGATTATTGCGACAGGCTGAGATCCTGCTGCTGCAGGCATCGCTCCTCGCAGGTGAAACTGAGTGGATTGCACTGCTCGCTACTCGGCGTCATGCGCATTCCGATGCCGCGTTTACGCAAGCTCATTCGGCGCATCCCTACACGACTAAACCTGATTGCGCAAATAGATTCGTGTGCGCAGCCGCACAAAACAAAACCCAAGCGCGGAGCTGGTTTTGTGCAAAACAGCAGCATAGACTTAGTGCTTCTGAGATGTCGTTGAGGGGCTTCGACGTTTTGGCAGATGTTCGCTTTCTGCATGTCGCACGCATAGTGATGGTGGTCAGTGCCAATCGATGTCAGTACATGTTGATATTCACGGCTATTCACATTCGCCAAACAAGGTCGACATTGGCAGGCGCTAATTGGATTGGGCGAGCCCTGAGTCAACATACCCTCCATCAGCTCATCAAACACTGAAACGCACAGCGATTGCGAGCTCGTCAGCAACCCGAAGCGGTCTCGTCTTCGTGGGACTCAAACAACAAGAGCGACGAGAGCGCTTGCTTTGCCAATAAGCCCGACCTCCAAGCGTCATCAGACTCTTCCTATTGGCATAATTCGCTGTTCGAGGGCTGCAATTTCCAATGCTGAAGTATTCGGGGTCTCATTTACAGACACCCAGCTAACAAAAGCGAACAAAAGCTGCGAGTTGTACATTGTACTATTGTATCTCTATCCCTGCAATTAATCTCGCACGGGTCTCAGTTGACGCCATGGAATCGATATATTCAGGAAAGAACTGTTTGCCTTGTATTGATGAATAGCGCATGCGAACTGTGCGTCAGTTTAAACGACCATAAGGAGCAGAGCGATACAGAAATTGAAGAAAGAGGGTCACTTGGGTTGCGCGGACGCCAACGATGCCAATCCATACATTATCGTGACGGTGAATGGCCTACGAGAATTAGCCCGAGCAACTGCCATGAGTCTTAAGACTGAACGTAGCAGCCTCATGGGGACATTGATCTCTAAGACTGATGGCGTGATGACGTGCAACGTCCTCTTTTTCAATTTCGACTTGCGCAGGACGTCGCATACGCTGTACACGCTATTCACGACCAGCAGTTGGTCCGTGACTCTCTCTGAGGCAAACAAACAACGAATGTTACAGGTGCTGATTAATGTCTCTTATTCAGATTCAGCGCCACCCATCGCTCCACCGAAGGAGGAGCATGGCGAGCAAACCCGACCTGAAGAAGAGTTCTCCAGGTAAGTCAAGAGAGTAGCCGAAACACCAGTGACGTCCGTTTTAGCAGGGTTGCCCACATCGACGAGGCGGAAGCCAAAACGGCCTTTATGCGCGAAGTGGGCAAACACTGCTGCTGGGGAAAGAAGGTCGCTAGGACCATGCACATCCTCAAGATCATTCCATCAAGTGCTCTCCATGTGAGTCTGTGACAATGGTTTCACAGTAATTGTATATGCCTATGTATATCAATGTATGTTTTATTTAGTACACACTGGAAACCTATACCGAAGAAAGAAGTACTTCATGGGAACACGAGCCATATCATGGTTTGCTGATGTTGCTGTCCCTTTGAGACAAATTACTGTTCTCTCCTCTTAGTTGGCGGAAGTATAGATGGTCCCATCAATGGACCTCCTCCTGGACCCTGGGATATTCATTGTAATCCAACGCAGACTTTTCACAACGAGGTTCACTTTCTTGAAGTTCCTAAAACATCTTCAGTCACAGTAAGGCATATACCGAAGTCTAACTGCAATATAGGATTGTAACTGTTCATTGCACAGCCTTGCCATGCATGTGGAGCAATGGGCTGGATGCGATGCCACATGTGCATGGGTCGTGGCTTCAAGAGATGTATTACATGTCTTGGTCAAGGACGTCTGTGGAAAGCCGACGCACACGGCCATCGGCACATGGTGTCGTGTTGGCACTGCCATGGAACAGGAAGGAAAAAGTCAGTGGTTTTGATGTTCTATACAAGATGAGACGCTAATTGACGTCTGCTTTACAGATGCATGTCATGTGGTGGCGATGGACGCATTCAATGTCGGACATGTCAAGGCTTCCGGCAAATCAAGTGCTTCATCAAATTGAAAGTTGAATAGTAGGTCATTTTCCTGTCACATGCAACGTTTTATTTAAATCTTCTTCCCAGTCTTGCCCACCAACTGGAGCACATTGTCGAACACACTGACATGCCGGAGCAGCTAGTGAAACATGTCGCCGGGGAAATCGTGTTTGAACAAACACAGCCGAGCGTGAGTCTCTTGGGTTAAATGACATATAAATGCACTCAATGATGTTGATTAACAGGTATGGCCCATATCTAACTACCCGGTTCAAGAGGTCTGCTTAGCTTCTCAGCGACTCGTACACGAGCACAATTCTCAGTTCCAAGGCAAAGCGAAGATTATCATGCAGGTGAGCGCAACTTTTGCACAAAATCATCTCACGTCAATTGGCGTTTCGTGTACAGAGGCACAAGCTGCGTGCTGTCCCTGTGTCAGAGTGCACATACACGTGGAAATCTGACGATGATGACGAAGATGAAGAGCGTCGCTTCTGGGTCTATGGCAAGGAGAACGCCTGTTACGCTCCCGACTACCCCATGAAATATTGCTGGGGCTGCCAGATTCTATAGTCACAAAGGGTTAACAGTGGTATACCATTCCTATAATTATATTGATTTGGCGTGTGACTGTTCCAGGCCTCGTGCGTTTCGGTTCTATTTTGTTTCTGTACATAGATATCTTTGTTGCACTGATTGTTACGTGATTTGCCCAATGAGTAGGACACAGAGGTAAAATTTTGTCGCAATAACTATTTTGTGATTGCCACGTGATAATTGTTTTTCTTGCAAATCAGCAATTATAATTTATTATTATTTATTATAATTGCTGATTGGTAAAGTTTATTAACCATCTGAAAATAAGCGTTGTTATTAACCTAATTAGCAATTGCCAGCAACGATTCCAGGGTTTCGACGAAATTTTCTTCAAAGCAATATTGTTTATTTATATTCAGTATTGATATTTTATTTCTATTGAACCATCATCGAATAAGTAATATCTCCTTTGAAAGATCCCATTCTGTGCAATAACCTCAATAGATGCCAACATATAGCGCAGTCATGACATCTGCACTATTGAGCACAGGGTAGAAATTTCTGAATTTCTTATTGTTGTATATAGTTCTGTGCTTTACAAGTGTTAAATGTTGGTTATCATTACGCCGTGTGATGTTTCATATAAACGCCACAAAAAATTGTAAGGAGCCTTACAAGAAAATTCACGACACACCCAAAGTGAACGTATAATTATTACGGCTGACATTGCAAGTCACACATCCAGTCGTTAATGCGTGTACATGAATGCAACCAGGCCTGCGGTTAATGACACCCCTGCTTGCTTTAGAGTAATAAGACTACACTGCTCATTTTCCTCGCATGCGATACCACACACTGTATCAATTATAATGGCTTTATAAATGTACTATAGCTTGAACCTTCGGAGCCTCGTTGTCGATGGCATTGGTGGCAGTGTATAGCCTTGCCCTCTTCTCGCATTGTGTTCATTCCTGAGAAAAAAAAGTATTCTATGAAACAGAACGTACGTGTTAGTACCATTGATGCATTCGCCCCATATTTTGCATTGTGCATATCTATTTTTGTAGGAAAAAAAAAAGAGAAATGAAATATGGGTTATCTTCAATGGTGATTTTAATGTGATGTGAATGTATCGAAATGAAAATTGCGAATGATTTTGTTTGTAATAAACCTCATAAAACGTCAACAACTCTCTGTTTTTTTTTTCAATATGACAAAAAGCTTTTCGAGAGACGTTATGTATCACTCAGTCAACATAAAAATACGATTTTTGTAGAGAATACGATTTGAATGGAAAAGGATCTAGCTTCATTGCACTTTCTGATTGATTGATAGATTTCTTAATCGGCAAAGAACATCCAGAATGAAAATTCAATACACACAATGCCGGGCACACCCCAAAAGGCAAAAGCCTGTCCAGCTGCGATGTCCCATCCACAACAATAACATTATTTATCTATGGAGAAAATTTGAAAAAAAAAAAAAAAAAGGAAAAGGAAAAGAAGCAAAGCAACTCTTATAATTGAAACATGACGGTCTTTAGCTGCTATGATGTGAACCCACATTGGGTCCAGACTGTGCAGATATTCAGCGTATCCAGTTTTTCGTTCTCCCAGATGTATATATGTAGAATGTATTACATGTACCAAGCACTTCATCCACGTACATGGCTAAGCCCTGCGATGACACTAAGGGAGACCCTCACTCATCAACACCACGTGGCCTTCACATTAGAAACCGTACAATGCATACGAGCGAGGTGGGGGCGAGTGAGAGCCGTAATGGGACTGCATCCAAATGGCTCCATACCAAATGAAGATTAATGCGACGGTCATGAGCTCACAGAAGGCGGACGTCTGGAGGAGAGCAGATATCCCACCGTGCCAAACAATTCTGAGCTTGGAATTGTACTGGAGGGAATGTATTATCAGATGCGAGCGCATGCAAGTAATTGAAGGTCATCATTGTTAAGCAGGCGATTGACACTTCCGAAGCACACATTCGTTGCACTCAACACAGCGGAATTGGCCAATATCTTGAACAGCGACCGGCACGCGTTAACTTTCAACAGCTGATTGCTCAATTTCCGAACAGAGAAGCGTGGGAGGTCAAGCCACTGCTCGATGGCTTTTGTCACCGCGGCTTTCTCTGATACCTATTCCAATTCGGATGCAAATTGGTCACTCGGAAAATTAGTGCACTTTCACAGGCAGACCTGCTAACAGACTAGTATATGCATGGCAGTGCTGAACGTTATCACGTAAACATGTTCATTAGTGTTATTACCCTGCGGAGAGCGAATGCTCGTTTTGTGCGAGTGATTTCTTTGAAGACGGAATAATGAAGTATACCGGCGTACGTGTCTGGGCCTCATGAGTAATGACAGTGTCTGCAGGTAGCTTATGTTTTCTTCTTCTTCTTCATCCGTCCGCCGAGACAGCAGCTCCGCCGTGCGCTCCTGATGCTCATTGGCGACCGTCATCCATCAGCACAAAACGGGGTGCAATGCATCGCAAGTTCTCTTTCATATGACATCGCTCATTTTGAAAAAAAAGAGCCCTCTCCCTGCTGCTGTTGCTGTGGCTGCTTGGTGCATATACTTACATCGTGAGCATTCCGGGGGACAAATTCATCAACGCTGGAAGAAAAGGCACTCAAAGTAGCCATAAAATGTCCAAGTAATCTTTCGCTGCAAAAAAGGAGAGCATATTCAGTCGGGTGGGGTGGAGCTGGCTTCAATTAGCGTTTATGTCGACACTCCATTAACAGGCAACACTTGGATGCACCTTGTTGGTCGTTTGCCTGCATTAGGGGGTGATTTGGTTAGGGTGGCGATTAGCAATAAACTCTAAAGGGCCGCTTAGCCGCAGATAAATTTTGTCTGTGTGCATCTGCAAGGAGAGTGCGTTGATGGTGTAGACTCTAAAGGTGAAATGAACGTGGGTCTCGTGCATTCATGTCGCAGGTAAGCTGCTTTGTCAAATGAAGGAGATGACCTGGCAGCAGGGAAGTCGAGAGCGCATCGTTCGAATGACGTGATTCGGCATCAGCTGACAAGCACCGACTTATCACTAATGCAGAACTCTTAATGGGGCTCCAAGAATTGCATTTGAAGGACACCTCATGCTGCACCACACCGACTTCTTTATGGTAATTTGTTAGAGAGATAGAGAGACTCACTGTATAACCTGTTATTATATATAACTTTAAAGGGATGGGGAACTAAATTTTAAGTGATGTTCTATTGACTCATAGCACCAGTTGATAGCATTCCGTGCCAAGAACACCATGCCTGGATGCAAGCGTAAGGAAATAATGCATTCCGAATATCGGGGTTAGCATTGCGCCTATGGGAGAATGGCTTCCATTGCGAAGTATAGGAGGCAAACGTCAGCTGATGGCTTGGTTTGGCTGATGGCTGATTGGTTCCATTCCCCTCGTGAAGCTATCGATTTCAGCCAATCAGAGCAGAGCATGTTCGCCATAAAAGGACATCTTTGTTGTTTGTGAAACGAAAGCGCATGCGTGGTGCACTCTGGCTGACCTTTTTACTGTTTCAGGATGAGAAACGTGGTAGGTGTCCTAGAAAATCGCTTGTTAAAATAAGAAAAATAGCGAAAAATATTTTTTGTTTGCGCCTGACTGGTGGCAAAATGATTATTCTATCTATTTCCGAAAAGAAAATCAAAAAATATCAAGGGGTTTAGTCGCAGGACACGGTGATATAACGAGGCCCATTGTAAAAGATGGGGAACTCTGTGTTTCATCACAGCGACTGACGTCACGCCTAATTAGCATTATATCTCCCGCGAAATCGTTAGCGATGATATTCCTTGTGTGGGCCAGGCATAAAAATCATCTTTGGTGCATCAGATAACGACTCAAAGTCCATTTTCAACCAGTTCTCCCTCCCTTTAAATGTTTTTGTTATTGTTGCTGTATGACAGGATCAGTTTCTATTTTTGGGGTGGCGGAGGGGGATGGAGTCACTAAATTAGTTGTCGTCTCGTACCATAACAAAAGTCGAGCTCACTCATCGTCTAATAACCAGCCATATAGATAAGAAATAGGTCACGGGAAGGAGATGGTTATCGTCAGATAAACAAGTTCAAAGGATCTTGGAGTCAAATAACCGACGAGACGAGGTCGAGCTAGGTTTTCTAGCTTCAGAATCACGAGAACTTGTTTATCTGAAGATAACCATCGGCTTCCGAGTGACTTAACCGGATTATGCCACAAAAAAAAAAAAAAAAAAAAAACAAAAAAAAAACAAAAAAAAAAAAAAACAAAAAAAAAACACCTCTTAACTCAATCGAGACGACATAAATAGAATTCGCCATCCTGAATAGCTATTTCCACGCCATGGGTACCACTTCCATTATACACGGCAAAATAAGTCAGCCTCAAAGAATTTAGAGATTCATTAAAATTTGCGTCAAATCCGTCGAAGAATGGCTACTTTTGGCGGCCAGCATATTGACTTTATAAAAAGGTACATGTATTTCTGTTTCACGATGTGATTCACGATACGCTGATCCATGACGTCACCGACTGCGGATTCATTTCGACAGATGGCGGCATGCAGCGTCGACGTGACACACCATAAATGCACAAACAAGTACAGCTGATGCATGCTTTCATCCCGGCTGATCCAAAAGCGATTGGTGATCGAGAGCGCTTCTTGGCCGGCAAACGACAATCCAAACGACGCAAACAGGAATGAGCAGCTCCAAAGTCAATTGGAGTGCTGCTCGTAATATACGCATAAGAACGTTAAGGTGCATCAGACCAGAATTATGGTACACTGTGGATAATACTAGTATATTTGGGTGGAAATCAACGGTCACGTGAGTCTTCAGCAGGTTGGCCTCGTGCACGCACGAGGGATCAGATTTTCCGTTGCGACATATTTTGTCATGGTGCTTCGATCACACACTTATAAAACATGTATATTCTACGTTTACTCTTAATATGTAATGTTACATATAGGTTTTTATTTTCTTCTGTTATAGATTATGCGTTTGATTAAGCCCCGTCACCCAAATTTAGAAATGTTCTCGACAGACGCCCTGAGGAGGGGGTGGGGGTTGGTGGTGAAACATCATTTTGAATTATGTAACCTGAAATTAGCGGGTATTGAACATTAATGCGAGTCCCATTCGCTGATCCAGGTGCAGGAGATGCAAGCTGCGCGTTTATCTTCTTCTTATGGAATGTATATACAAATACTTTATTCTGTAAATGTTGTGAGATTGTATATGTACAAGTTCAGTAGTGAGTGCGTGCGATTGGAATGCAACGTGATGAATCACGAACGGATGATTTGAACGGTGAGCCGGAGCAGGATTAATGAAGATCAGGGCTAAAATATATAGCTCTGTATGCAGAAATTGCGTATATTTATGCGCCTTTTAATAATTATTGGGTGTTATACAATTATCTACGACCCTTCACAGGTGATCAAATGTCAATATGATTTACAAAAGATGATTGATCATTTAATGCAATTGTCATCTAAAACCAGAATACACAGTTGATGAACGAGGCATATGACCTTATACAAGGGCACATCGCCAGTATAGTGTACTGATGCTTACACCGGTATTCAAAGGAATTTGACTACAAAGGCCTCTTGCTCATCTCATTGATAAGTTGTCCTTCCATATATTTCCGATCAGTGGGATTCTTGGTCGACCCGGGTGCATTCATTTCCGGTTCATTTGATGTGATGTGTTCCCCGTCGGTCCCGGTAATAACATTATATGTAAAAGGCATTTATGGTTACTCAAAAGTTGGCTCAGTAGTAGCTCGTGAGTAGTTGATTTGATGACAATACAAGGTCGAGCATGCGCCAATGACATTGTTTCTTTCATGGTCACCCATACCAGCATCCATTCGGAGGCGTCTTGCATATAACCTCCTTTGGGACGGCATCCAAGCGGATAATATACTGTAGATTACCACCGGCCTTGCCCTACAAACTTGGACCTCATCCCTTCTGTTTTAATGCCTCTTTCCGAAAAGACAGCGGGGCCTTATTGCCTTAGCCGACTTATGGAGTCTGTATGGATTCGATCAAGGAAGAATGGGCCGAGGCTTATCTGCTAGAGAACTGGGTCAATGACGTTAATGCACTCACTGAGAACGCATACGGTGGAGGGGCTCTTAACGGGTTTTTTTTATTAACTGGTTTAGATTTATATACTGAGCCCCAAAAGAAGCTATACATATTAATGCAGGCCGGTTGACATTAGAAAATGTTGAGAATGATATTCTGGATCTAGTGGAACGACCTCCCATAGCCATCCTCTCTGTGGGATCCGTACCAGGTCTGATCTGGTTCTCTGGAAAGATAATGTTATATCTATGAGGGAACATCCGCGACCAATCTCATAATCCATGAATGTTTATAGGGTAGGGAGTGGTAATGTAATTGATCCATTTGTGTTTGGATAATCGATTCCTCCGAGAAATATTTACCGAAATCTGCTGGATAATTAAGGCTGGTTGTGGTACAGGACAACGATGGCCCGAAATATTTCATGACGACGGGTGTCTAGGAGAACTAGTGGTGACAGGAGCGGTTTGTGGAGCTGGAGTGCTGGACGGAATTTGTCCTGAATGTGGTTCAGGAAGATGACGAGATCTTGCTCTCTGCATGCAGTCAATCAAAGATTCTTCAGATATGGGTCGACCGTCCACAGCACGGTCTGCTCCTTCGACCGGCACAAAAAAAGGGGGGGCGGACAACTTGCCCAATGTTATAATAAGAGGCTAACAAAGGTTCCAAGGGATGAACCGAGTAGCGTGAATCAATCAATAAAATAGACAAGCGGTTAGGCTATCATTCACTCAAGACCATATGCAAATCAACTGATATTGAAATGCACAGATTTTGTGAGGCTCCACGGCAAACCCCCAGAAATGTCGCACGGCGCACAGCAGCGCAAGAAACAATTTTGATAGCTTGTACAATGTTAAACATATTTGCTTCTCGGCTTATTCGATGCAGAATTAATTCTTCTTCGTGATTGTATATGCTTTATAATCAGTCACAATATCAATGCATCAATTATTGTTTTTAATTGAGGCACGAGTATTCGTATGAGATGACCCATTAATCCTCATTTTCAAGTGTCAGCAACAAGACCGTCTCCCATCGCACCTGAAAGATATGAATATCAATGTAAAGGTTGCACTCTCTACTTACTAAAACTATTAACTTGGACTAGATTCATTCTCTAATAAACCGATAAACATGACTACTATCCAGAGTCAAAGTTATAAATAAAATTTTCTTCAATATGGAATAAATTGATATTTCTAAATCAGAGTAATGAGTTGACAACAGTGAACGCTTGTGTGGTCTATGGTGTCGATTCAAGAGTCACATCTATATTCTACAACCCACACAAGATCAATATTATACTCCTTCGTGCATTTATTATTCATGGAAGTTTTTGAGTTATCGAAGTGAATATTGTGTAGGAGTCATAATAGCTGGCGATGAGTCGTATGTTTTATTTCCATAATTTATTACATACGACGCAGGGCTTATATTGTGAATGTTATTATATATCATAATTGGGATTTATCGATAAGAGTAAGGGGAAACCCGGGTCCCGGGTTTCTGTTCTGGCGCTTGTATCACCCGAATGGTTGGGTGGAGTAATTAGGTGAAACCCAATCATGACTCATGCCTCATGCAAGAGCGTTATTACTTACCAAGCGATCAGAAAACCTACACGTAATTGAGCAGCGTTATGATTTTCTCTCGTCTCTGTTGTGCAGGTTTTGTTAGTACAATGCACTGACATTTCATAACATCTTACGTTATGATGGTGTGAATACATGCAGCTCATTCATTAATGAGTTCATTAAAGAAAGTTGAGAATTGAGAAAATGTTCGTTAAGCATACAGCATTCATAATTCACTGGCCCGATTCACTGCTTGGCCCCTCCCTAGCTTGCTGCTGCCTGCTGCGTCAAGGAAGCAGAGTATATAGTGAATTTATCGTTTAAGTTACATCCATCTTCAAAATTAACTTATTGTTTGGCACTAAGATTCGGTGTGATATATGTGTGCAGATGACATTTACGTATTACTCATTAATTGTTTAGATATGTCAGTGGTAACACACTGGCAGACTTGGTATGTTCCCAACAATTACACCGTTTATCCCACTCAGTATAACTGAACGGGTACCTGAGTACCGTTCGGCTTCTTCAGAATTTATAGCCCCCATCAGGTTATCAAGGTATTAAAATATTATTAAGTAAATAAAGGCACCACTCATGAATTTACCGGTAATTAAGGTTCTGCTATCCATACGTACTCTGTCTCCAATTTCTTTGACAACGTTCTCTATTGCTATACCCACGAAACCACGATCCAAGGTCACATCTCAGAAGAACCCCAACAAGGAAACATCAACATCACATGAAAATAACACCAAACAAAAACAATGTGAAAATGACACCAAACAAAAACAATCTTTAAACAAATCGATAACTTTTGTGTTCCTGTAAAAACTTTTATTAATCTTCCCCAATTAAATGTATTTCCAGATCCTACCAACTTGGCCATCTTCAAAAAGCATTGAGTACACTTCTACCGACATCACTGTCAAAGTCTTATTTCGGGCGCCGAGAGTTTGCTTTATGGGTCTCTCATAACATTTTCTCACAACATCTGATCAGTACATTGCTTGTTTAAAGGTATTGCTGTGATGAAAATAAAATGGAATTCTGACTACCATAAATTTAGTTAATACGGATATTGCGCTAGGGAGGTATTGTGTAAATGGTAGTGTGGCGTCGTCTGCTCGTTAGACAATGCTAGGGAGGTGCATAAGACAATACCCTCACATATTGATAATTCGATAAGAAAGCCAGTCAGCCATGTAAAATAATAATGACGCAACATATATGTTTTATGTAATGTGAAAAATAGGTACACGTTAGTGTCTTGTGATTTTGCCTATCTGATAATTTTGTTTGTCATTACAAATGTATGTGAAAATTGGTTCGAGTGACAAAATACTGGCTATATATATCCATATACCTATTCATAGATGTCGATAATTATATCACTATATTGTAATGACTTTATATTATTCGTATTTCTAACATATATAATGATAAAGAATCCCACAAAAAGAATAAGTGATGCTTTAGTCGTGAAAAGAAAATAATGTATTGAACTCGATTCGTCTAGTTGCACAAAGTTTTGCCGAAGCGTAAAAATACCACAAAAGGATTGAGGGACACGTTTTTACGGGATTGTACGTTAAACCTACATTGAATACAATGATTTCAACACAACTTGGCACATACATGCCAATTAACATAAATATATGCCTGACAATTAATTGTGTATAATTCACTTAATGTGTTTATTGATGTTGAATTATATGAAGGAACATAAATTTAGGAATTTAGGCCAGGACTAGTGCTATATTCTGGGCTTCATTTGACCATTAATTTATAATATATAATTTCATCAAAATATTCACCCATGATTAATAGTCTAAAATCAATTTTGAATTAGCGCGTAAATCAGTGTCTTAACGAAATGCCGACCCCTGCTTCACTCAAATTGGCACCATGCAGTAGGTGATCACGCGACTTTCTAGGAAATTCGCCGATTGCAATTTTCATCTGAAAAGCTGACCTATATTCAGGCCAAGTTTCGACTTTCTGGGTTCACGCTTCAATTCTATGTTAGACCGAAAACTTGTCGAACAACCCCTCGTGTTATGTGCATTTTAAAACCACCAACATAACTGATGTGATTCAATGTAAAATCAAAATCAAAATCAAAATCAAATCACAGCATTGAAATTTATGATGAGACACTATCTTGACACTATATGAGTGTACTTAGCAATGTTATCACAATTTTCCATCAATGCTCGTATGTGTCCACTGTCTTATGAACGCGACTCCCACTTTCATGGAAAGCTGGCTATATACGGGCCTGATTCTGTAGGGAACGAGAATCTCGGGTGGGTGCGGTAACGGTGCGCTACAAGTGTGAGAAGATGCTTCTTGAAATCGAAATTGTGCATAGTACTTTTCGTGCGAAAATATGTGACTTCCACCACGAAACCAGTCGGATATCGCGAAATATACGGAGTGAGCCAAAATTAAGTAGTCTATCTACTCCATGTTAAAAACAAAAACTTTGAAATTTGGCTAAAATTGATCAATTATTCCATAAAATAACTATCTGGTATGAATTGAACTTATTATGTGTCAAGTTATGCCAAGATATCCAATAAAAGTCAATTTTGAATGAGGGAGGAACATTTAAATGCAAGTGTTATCTGATTGCGAAGAGAGCTATATATCAGATGAGCCCCTGGACGATCATTATGGAATGCCATCTTGCTGTTGCATGGCTTCAATAACACTGTTTCTCACGATAGTCAATCTAAATCGAGGTCAGCTGACCGAAATGTTACCCAACCCAGCCTCCACGAATAATTAACCGTCACCCATGCAAACTCCCCCAGCAACCCAAGAGCACGTTAAACATAGGACATCGTCCATTATAAATCGATCGGCCTTTCATAAAGCTCGAATCACTCACAGAAACAAGTTCAAACAACGCTCTATGGGTACGATCCAATGTGAGAATAATAGACTTAACAATCCGCGATGTTTATAATCAGTGAATGAACTTTCACCCGGATTACGTTAAGCAGTGTTTACTAGTTCACCTGTGCGTCCGCTGACACGGTGCTGGCGAAGTCTCAGTGCGATGAAGTGACATAATGGAATACCCGCGGTTTGTTTTCACGTTGCTGGCAGCTGCTTTGCTTGGCGTACATATCATCGAAGGCGGAACGCCGCAGGTGGCAGAGATTACCAAATTAAATTTCGGTAAGTAGGCTGAATTTCATGTTCATACTCAAGCAAAAGATCTTTGTCTATAAGAATAAGTTGAAGTCTCTTTTTGTTTTCACAGCACCGCGCAGGCGATATAGTGAAATGCAAAACAAAACAGATGTCCGTATCGCGTATGCCCACTTCTCGCTCTGATAAATTCACTGCATTTTCATTTTGTACGCCTGATTTGGATGAGTGTCCGGATCTCCATTTGGGGAATGGATTAATTCCCACTCTTCCCTCGGGATGCAAGTCAGGACCTTATGATTTCCAGACTTGGTATAATGACAACCGCGTTCCTCTCGCCGGCAAACAAGCCGCAGAACCGCCTTGTTTTTCTGAGAAAACGACGTTGCCCCGTCTCTTTCGTGCTGCACGACGGGCCCATTTCAGGCGTCTCTGGCGGAGTGGAGGGGTCAGGATTGGACCTCGGAATGGGCGTCGAGCTGTGAGCACAGTTTCAGAAAGCCTTCGCCTAACCGTGTCCGCAGTTATTCCGCGACCATGCAACCCGATTTCGGCGATGCTGTGGCAGGAAAGAATCGGTTCCGGAGATCCGGCGATCCGGAATCCGGATGGCTCTGTCATCGCGGAAATTGGTAACCTTAGCTCTGTCAGTCCTAGCTCTGACTCGGACCACAAATTAAAAGATTATCTCTTACTCAGACAATACCCGCTTCACGCAATATCGCAAAAAAGACGGGATATCGTTGAGAGGTTTACGCCAAAATCCTTAGAGGTCTGTTGACGCGCGATTCCCGTGCGCAGCATCTCAATTGTCTCCCATCGCTGTGCCTCTGTTAGACTTGGCACATCAAAAATGAAGGTAGCAAAGGATCGAGGCGTGGACACAGATCACTCATTCACAAAATGAAATCGACACGTCTATTGTTTGGGTAATTCTGTTGCTCTCTATACAAGACTGAAATTAACACGCATATAGATTTCGGAGTGACAACAGAGACTCGTGAAATTGACACGAGATATATCCCTATAATTTCTGTACATGAAAGCATTCAGACATGGCCGATAACCGGGGTGTAATATCTCAACCATTCGTCGCCTACCCCAGCACATTGCCGAAACTCGTTACACCGTAGACCGACTTTGTATTGGATTACCAAAAGTGACGGCAAAGAGACAGGATCGCCAAATCCGGGGAGCGCACATCCAGGACAGGTTTTAAACAGCCATTCTAACACGTGGAACAAGAGAGACCCACAACCGATTAATCTCTTCAATATTAGATCGACACCGGCTTCAGGAACAGAGATTAAGGTCTCAGATCGCTTTCGGAGTTCCAATCCTGATTGCTGAGAGACGTCATCGTTGTCTCCAGAGGACGCGATTGCGTCAGAACTGGATCCAACAGAGGTGGAGAAGTGTCCTCTTCACAGACGAGAGCCAGAATTGCCTGGATAGGCATACTCTCCCGAACAGTCTCCAATCGAGCATCTTTAAGACCAACTAGACAGCCACCTTCCACCGCTTCCCCCTCCCTAGAATTCCCGAAAACCGATTGCAGCCGCTCTCGAAGAATGGGAGAACATTCCTCAAGTCATATTCCGACCGCTTTGCAACAGCATGCGCCGAAGATGCACGAAATGAGTGGATGCGAAATGTGGATACACCCAATTTTGATCTTGCGAATTTCACTTTTGTCCTTATTTGAAGGAAAATAATCATTCAAAATCGGTTTATTTTTTGTTGAATTCTGGTCAACATTTTTACATGGTTTTGCACCTCCAAAACCACGTAAAATTGAGTCTGTACATGCAAAGTAAACTGTGTTGTTATAATGTGCGTTTCTTTTGCCTTTATAAGTATATTATTGCGAATTCTCGATTGCAGCCATCGAGCAATTACTTGACCACACCAAAGAGATCGGCGCTAGTGAACTGTGACGAGCTTTAAACAGACAATAGCCGGACTTTAGGTCGCTGGTATAGAAGGCAGAGATTTGCTGCATGGACATTGAACTCAACTTGTGCCAAGCAAGCACCCACATGCCTCACTGAATAATTTCCAAACGAGCTATATAGGCATTATACCACGTATAATAAAAATTTAATTGCAGATTTTGAGTGCTGGACTTTGATAATTACTACCGTGCATGGTGCCTTTAATTGCATGTAATTAACCGTTTTGCGTCATTGCTGTTGTAGGAGAACCTTGCCGCGATTCCAATGGTCACGTGGTTCCCGATCGGGGTGAATGGAGGTCATTAGGCGAATGTGATCGCGTTATCTGCAGGAACAGCTTCTACTTCAATTTCACTCTCACCTACAAGTACGTCTCTTATTTTATTCTCAGTTTAAATACAGAAGGGTGCCTCTGCCAGAATGCTATAAGTTTTTATGTGTGAAACACGAAGCTTATAAATCATCGGGAATTTCTTCATTGGTTATAATTGAGGCCTCTCTTTCATGTCCCCACCTAAGACCCAACACACGAAAAGAGTCAATAGTAATAAATGATGAAGCAAGTGATTGAATGTTGAATGTTTCTTAGAAAGCCCAGACATGAACCGTTTACTGAGATTTGTCCATTCAAGATGTGAAAAAACTTCTTAATTCGAACTCTTTTCCTCTCTCATTAATTGTTCATTTCAGCCTATCTTCGCTATACAGGATATCTGGATCTCTATCTTGTATAGACAAAAGCGAATTACGATTTACTAAATTAAATAGTCCGCCTGGAGAAGTATCCACGTGCCTCCTTGGCTATAGGATTGCCAGCCATGTTAAATACTAGTGAATGCCTTTCGGCCTCTGCCTCTGCCTCGATGCTGCATTGGCTCGATAACATTTATCAAAATGAAATCATAATAAATTTCGGTTTCATTAGTTTTCTGTACGTGTCACATTGTGTAATGTATATTCAGATTACTTATTCAATTTAGATGTCGACCGATTTCCATATCTGAAGCACCAAACAACGAAAACTGCCGAGAAGAAGTGAATGCCACTTTGATCTTCCCTTCGTGTTGCCCCGAAATTGTCTGCGATGAAAGGGAACCAACTCCTCCGCCCCCCACAATCGCTGGTAAGAATTATTTGCTTCGGAAGATAAACTCGGTTGTTGTTCAAGTTCACTATTGTTGCAACAGCAATTTCTATTTCTGATTTCTACCACACGTGGAGCTGCGCATGACATCCCAATTCTGGTCGTTACGATGGTTGCTATAAGTAACCAATTTTAAACAGCTCCATGTTGTATATGTTCAGCACAACATGACGATGAATCATGTAACATCATGAATCATGGGTCAGATAGTATTGACTTATCGCCAAATACACTTTAATTGATTATTTTGATCTGATTTAGCCCATGCTGTCAAATTCATGCCGCGATCGCACTAAAGACAGGTAAAATCATCGAGTCGACTGGAGGCACTTCGCGATAAAATCAATGAATGGGGAAATACTTATATACTAGTACAGGAGAACGCATAAAGTATAGGGGTCGATGGATATGACGTCCATGCAGGAACCAAAAATGATGAACTTATAAACGTATATAGTAAATTAAGGCGATACACTGCGGTCCAATATTTCTTGTATACACATAAAGGGCATAATGTACATTTAATGGTCTAATATGAAATGAACAGACGGTTCACTTTGTCAAAATAAAGGGTTAAATTTTAGCATTTCCTCCTCGCAGTCTGCGAAGACAGGGCGTCCAGTTTCGCTTGCTGGTTCTGGTCAACAGATGGCGGATGTCACAAGAACAGCACGTATTTTCAATATACGTTAAACTACTGTAACCTTACTTGTTCGTAAGTATGAAAAATCACAATCAATTGAATTTATGCTAAGTACATGCATGTATATACTTAATTATACATATCATTACAAGTGACAGAATAATTATTTTGAGTCAACGTATGACCTACAATAGAATGAAATGTTTAGAAGCACAAATATTTTGAGTAATTCTGGAGCCGACTGATTTCACAAGGAGGACCCTATCCCGTCATGCATCTACGGGTCCAAAAGCACCAAATGGACATCTTTAATGCCTTTTGTTTAAGCAAACATGATCATTTCGATTTCTTTTTCTTCTTATAGATTCTGCTGATTGTTAAAAACTCAAAGAAGAAGGAATCGACGCTGTGGGTATTATAGTACACATTTTCTCTCATCATCAATACTCTTTTGCGTTTCTTAGTTTTATTACTTACCTTTGCATTACAAAAGCTTGACGCGGCATATGTATAATGCACTTTTATTCAATCAACATTGATGTCAAGAATCACGAATATGTGTCAAGATACTTTGTATTTTGATCGGAAACAAATTACTATAGTGTATTGGCAAACTATAATTATCACATGATTTACATCTCGATGACTATGACCCTAGTGGTATGGATAATAAATGGCTTTATGCATGATTGTTGTCGTTTAATAAAAATACGCTCTGAAGAGAGTTAATAATTAAATTGGACCCTAAATCTGACGGAGTGAAAAAGAAAAAAAAGAAAAAAAAAGACTTACTACATGTAGTTTATGGCATAATATTATTTGACTGACATTTGATTGAAAACGCAAAGCAATTATGAGGTTTACATGAAATGAAACATTCCCATCACCAAGGTTTGCGATGCAAGACTGTCACCAAAAAAACAAAGAGAAATAAACAATCATAGCAATGTAATTCGGGTTTTTTTAACTGTTATAATTATGTACATATCAATTGTACTACACGCACCATGTGTCAATACAAACTATACTAGGAGCATCATATGGGCAATCCATTCATGGACACTCTAGATGTGAATAATGTCTCGTTCCCGTGCTTCGGGGATCTGACAGACCTCTGGGGCCTCAATCTTCTTTTTTGCTTGGGCATTCAACACACCAAGAATGACGTAGTCGAGGATCTCTACCACACTGATGATGCTGGCGCCCAGGAGTAGGCCCATGAACCCTCCGACATCACCTGGAGAGTAAGTTAACGCGTGTGACAAGAATAAGAGGCCCAGATTAATGTTTGCATGGATTGATATTTTTCTCTTTCAAATTGACCAATTATTGTTCTGTGTGTTTATTTCTTTCATTTTCTGTCTGTGCATGGTCTTGTGGTTACCGTTTCGAGATAACTGGCTGTGTTTATATCGCTTTCACGATATTGCACTGCTTACTCGTAAAATTTTCAAGAATTTGTTCCTACATAGGTAGATCAAATTTGAGAGACATAGAATTTCACTTTTTTCTCGAGCTCGAGTCATGCGTGAAATGAATAGCTGGAGGTTCCCTTTAACTCCTTGACTAGGGAAAACACAATTAAACTGTGAGTGAAGTTTAAAGATTTACTGAGTATAGCAATTACTCGTAAGACACACTGTACGAAATGACGTCGTCTTTGGCAACATAAATAAGATGGCACTCACTGAAGAAACTGGATAGCGTGTATTCCTCAGACTGTTTTGTGTGCTGAAAGCTGAAGTCCTTGAAGTAAACATCCAGCTCTATCAAATTGGATCTATTTGAGAAAAGTCAGATACACATATCATGAAAATTGCGATTTCAAGATTATACCTGACGAAGTCAGAGTCGATGTTGTATTCCTTCTCTATATCAGTCTGCATCGTGTTCAACGTTGTAGCATACCTTTTCAGTGTATTCACATCAATCGCAATGTTCTTCACGATACCATTGGCATCATCAAGCAGTGCGTTCAGATATAACTTGACATTCTCGTTGATAATCTGTTCTGCTTGTGCGGAGTAGAAAGCAGAAATGCTCGAAGAAATGACATTCAACCCACGATCCTCGCTGTACTGGAAATCGATGATGTCCGATGACATAAGATTAGGGAATGGCTTTCGCCACAACCGGAACTGTCGCACTATTTGGGTAATATTCGAGCTCCTAGACGGGAAGTATTCTTCTATCAAGGTCGCCTGCTTTATCACACTCAAGCAATACTTGACCAAACTTATCTGCATTTCTTGCAAAGCGTTGTGCATCGGGGATATCATCGTTTGGTCAACGACACTAGATAATTCTTCCAAGTATGCAATGACTTGTTCTGTGTTTGCCCTTGTGTTGTTGATAGCATCCACGACACTGCTTGTCGAAGAACCAAGTCGTACCAGTAATCCTCCCAGATTGTCCAACATATCATCGATCAATTCGAAGTTCTCATTCAACCAAGGGTTTATAATCAGGTCAAACTTATCTGCAATACTAGGTATTGAAGGCATCTCTGCATACAGGAATTCTTCATAAATGGAAAAACACGCGTCCAGCTTGTGCGTGTGAATCGTCCGTTCTAGATAGTTGCGAAACAGATATCCGTTCGTTCCTCCGTCATAATTGGTGGAATTTTGGCAACTTTTTTCGAAGATGATATTAATGTCACCATAATCTATCCAATATTTTGGGTAGATAGGAGGGATTCTCTCAATTGTACAATACGTAATGTTGTCGTAATTTGTATAGCAATTGGTGATGTTATGAGCTATGAGTTCTGTTGCAAGACATAAAGCCTGCACCTCAGATCTCATGAAAGCGAACATGCACTCCAGTTTGGTATCTTTAGCTTTGCTGACGGTGGTTTGTGGAATGTTGGGCTCTGTTGAATGATCAAAGAGTGTTGTAGATTGGGAGAGAATTGAGCTAAACATATTATCTCTGAAATCCACGAGAAGATCCGTTCCATTCATAATGAGAGACGCCGTTGATCTGAAATTGTTGATAACCTTGTGAGCAACATTTTCCTTCAATTGTACATTCACAACGTTTGGCAAAGTAGAAATGATGTTCGCCAGCACAGCATTCACCTCATTGTGAACATTTCGTATCCCGGTTCTTCTTATTTTCAGTATTCGGGAATACGCCTCTTGAAGTTGAGGCATATGTTCAAGGATCTTCATAGTGTCCTGCTGTGTGAGCTGAGTGAACTGTGCCAAAGCTGTTTCTATCCTTGTGAACACAGAAGTGCTCATGTCTAAAATGTTCATACTCAGCATCCATTTTACGCCGGAATAGCTCCTGATGATGTTTCTTATGTGTTGGCTAAGCTTCTGAAGCTCATCTGAATTCGTGCGCTTACTTAGATCGATAGCGGTTCCGAGGTTTTTAGCTACTGATTTCTCCAAAGTGTAGGTTTGTTTGTCCGACAGGGTGGCGAGTCGAAAGCTAGACAACATTGGATTGTATTTTGTGTTGTTGCATGCGCCAACACAATCATCCTTCTCTCCTGAATCTGGGTTTAGTTTCACTGGAACAGAGAATTTCTTGGTTGCTAGTCAACTTTTAAATCAGATCTACCCTCACCATCAAGTCCACAAGTAAGAGAGGTTGAAATGTTACACTCGGTTACGTTGCCTAATGAAATGAATAATTTACAAAATTGTGAACGAATGAAGACCGAATACCTGGCATGTATGGTTCTTTGCAGCCACAAGATTCAATCAGTCGATCTGTTTGATGTTCCATGTTGCACTTGTTGTATGTGTATTCATCATAATATTTCAGTGGCCACTCGTCACATGTTCCATATTTGGGTTTCAGAAATGATTCCTGCAAATAAATAGTGTTTATTGAAAATATATGGGTCAGTTTCCGCCCCTACAATCTGGTATGCCATTGAGACGAGCGTGTGAGTTCCGGGCGAGACGGCAAAACCTAAATTGTTCATCAGTGGTACATCATTGGCAGCTCCGAGAAAAACCTTCGAACGTTAGAAAATATCATTATTAAATTGTACACGTGCGTCGCTGAGCCCTTATCTCACCTTCACTCCCGTATCCTGGCCAGATACCTTCAACTGGTCATATGTCTGCACGTTCAGACTCAAATGAAGACCATGCTCGAGTCCTGTAAAGGATTTTTATTATGCTGCCTCGTAGAAGAACCTTTGTGTTTTACCAGCTGCTTTCGTGAATTTTCGGTCATTTTTCTGAAGGTTAAAAGCAACGCACCTCCCCATGTCGGTCTGAATTTCATCCATGTCATATTTGCAATCAGCTCCATCCCAAGTGCATCTGCATTAAACATATTCAAGATATCAGACATACATAGTCAGACGGATACGAGTATAAGGTCCAATACCTCATTACTAGATCTTCCATCGAGAATCCAGCTGATTCGTACAAGACGGTATTTGAAACATTGGCTAGAAAGCAGATTGAAGAGTACGTAAAATATTAAAATTTCGATGCATTATTTCATACAGTTGATGCTGAGTAATAATTGAAGATTGGCTTGTTTCGCTAAATATTTCTCATATTCTGTTACAGTTGGAGGATGTTCTATTTTCCAGTCCACCTGGTATGGAACCGAGAGGTTCACTTTTGGTGGTATGGGGTCTGAGGAATGCATACAGTGGTGCAGAAGTTGTGAAACGTTTCTTGTAACTTACCCTCTTTGAGACAAGCAAGTGACATGATTGGATCAAGGATGAAATCGAGGTTGACATAATCATCCAAAATGAAGACATGACCTGGACTGGATGCAATCTCAGTCAGAGTTCCAACAGAAATCTGTTCTGAGATCCCAATACAGACAACGTGCGCTGCTGCTGCCTTCGCTTTATCCGATTCGGGCATTGTGGATTCGACATCAATAGTGGGTTCTCCGTCGGAGATGAGAATAACCACATTTGGAGCATCTGAGAAATAACGTTAACATACACGTTAATGTCACACTGGTCCCCCACTCAAATTGCCGTATAAAGTGTGGCTGCAATCGTGTCGTTCACAGCGTGGATACAAATCCCAGTTTAAAGAGTAACAAATATAAAAGAGTAACAAATAACAAATACTTTTTAATGGTATCAAAATTAATTTCCAGGGGATGAGGGATCGTATCTTACGGATCGCTTATACAAAATGTCAATCGCAATTACTTTGGGTCAACTAATGATTTGACTACATGTACTTGATAGCTGTGTTATTAACTTATTATTACCTTCTACTGTTAGCCTTGACTACCTATTTTTGGGGTAAGGACATGCTTACCTGGACGATCCCCATGCTCTGGAGTAAAAACCTCAGTGTGAGTCAGTCTCATTGCATCAGCTATATTGGTATAATCCATAGAAGGCATGATATCTCCAATGACCATGGATAGATCCTCATGGGTGAGTTCATTTAAATATGCTAGTACTGTTGCATTGTTAGAGAATTCAATTAGTCCAATTTGAAAAGCATCTGGTCCGATTTCCACACTTCCAGCAATTGATTGAACGAAGTTTTTTAGAGCATTCCATGGCTCAAATCCTCTGTCGACAATACTTCCTGATCCGTCCAGAAGGAAAACCAAATCCACGGTTGCAGTGCAACCTGAATAAAAAGCTGACTCAGATTAACACCAGTTGGACTATCCTAAGCAAACCTGTTTTTTGGCCAAATATCTTTGCAATGTCAAAAACCTGGACTGAATCATTGCCTCCACAGAACTCATCGACATTTCCAGGGCATGTGACATTGCAAGTGAAACTACGACTCGTCAAAAAGAGCTCTCGCGAGCACCAGCATTCAACTCCATTGATTACTTCAGCAAACTGCATACCCTGAAACAAAATTGAAATTATAACTTTAAAAAACAACTCTAATGCCCAATGTAACGTCAAATTCACGAAATACAAACCCTATTTAATCAGTCCAGTGCAAAATAGTTATTACCTGACATAATTTTCATTCTATAAAAGAGACACGGACAACGCATATTCAGTGATTCTGATTCTCCCGCAAATCGGTTTGGTTCACACATTGATGTCATGGCAACCCTGTCATTCATTCACTCGATTATTGCAGATTTCGCACACTTACATTCATAGCAAGACTGCATTCTGATACGCACAACTCTGGTGTCATTTTTGAATTTGTCGTCCGGGCAAAAGGTACTTGCAATTGATAACAACCAACTTCTTCAAAAATGTGAGCACCTTCTGATAACATTATGAACAAAAAAAAGAAGCTATATTACACAGGTTAACGTTGAAAGACAGAATTACCAGAGTATTCTGAGCAACTCGATTCAAGTCTGATGAATGAAATTTCAAGCTCTGCCTCTGAGCCGGTTGCAAGGATTCCAATGTGGTAGATTCCTTGTGGCAGACCACTCGTAGCAATGATGTTCCTATTCTCATCAGCCACCAAGTCAAAACTTTTCCATTTCTTAAAATCTTTGCCTTCTCCCGAGTCGTGAGTGAATGATAGCGTGATGCGTCCAGCATTTGACAGTTTCTTCCATCGGAAACCGGTCACAAAGCATGCTGTCCCATTAATAGACACCTCGGGAGTCATAAGAATTTTCCTTTCTTTGTCATTAGCCAGAATTGTCTTCATGGCTTCTACTGCAATGATAAATCATGAGTCCCACGAACTTTAATTTATGTTAAACCAATAAAATCAAGCTGTACCTTTGCAAATCGGTGAGCGGTGCAAAATACTGTTTACTATCACAGCAGTATGGGAGTCTGAGGGAAGTGGAACCACAAATATTTCACTGTTTTTAAAAGTGTCAAGTATGGGAGCATCCACAAAGGTTCCAATGCTGAGGAAGGTACCAGCAATATCAAACAAGTCTAATCGTTGGTCAAATGCTCCCAATTTGATATTCTCAGCAATGCCTTCCGTTCTAATATCCTCCCCTTCATTTCCAGACATTGAAATGACAACGAGGGTATCTGCGATTTGAGGTCTATCGACGCAAGTCAGTTCAAAGGCATTGATCGCGAATTCAAGAGTCTTTATCAGACTGTAGCTAGCTTGAGAGCAGGTTATGTTATCAAATGCATATTTGATGCTTTCAATTCTTTGTAGATTTTCCATGCATCCATGTACTTGTCCTCCATCTGTATAACTGACTATTGCAATATTCAGATGCTGAATAGCACTCAGCAGGTTATCAACTATTTGGATTAAAGAGCTTCTCACGAATGCGTTTTTCGCTGAAGTGCATGTCGTATCAAGAGCAACGACCAAATCCAGGTATGTTTCACCCGTGCACACTGTCAAAACATCAACCGGTTTGAGTGTATTCATGTCCATTAGTCTGTTGCTACCTTCAGTCGATGCTTTCATTTGACTGACCCTCAGCCAGGGGTGCGTGCCGCTCGACGCATCCACCATCCCGCACTGCTCCACATCTTCGAATTCACATGTTGTTAGTGCTAAACAAAATGATGTGCTATTTTATTGTCAGAAAATATGTTTGCATACCTGAAGTACTGAGACAATTTCCTGCTTCGAGTACAACGTTACTTATGGCTGCAGCAATAGAAGAGTAATTCCCAGATGACCTTGAGGCAAAAACAAGTTTGACCCGTGATCCAATCTCTTGCACTGCTGAGGTCGGCACCACAATGCTCTGTTTTATGAACTGCAGACCAATACTGTCAGACGTCTCGAACAAAACATTCTTCTTGTTGAACATAATATCCGACAGAAACACGGTAAAAGTGCTGTCGAAATAGACATGGAAAGTCAGGCAGTGCACCTCCAATGACATGTAGTTGTATAGATCATGCAAGTCAAAGAACAAGTAGGTCTCAAACTTCGTGTGAGAGTATGGCACATAATAAACTGCACCAAAGGCATCTGCAATCAAATCACAATTACTGTAGGTTACGCTATACGGGAATGCTTACCTGGGGCGTTCAGCGAGGTTATTTCGTATTTCATTTCATACCCAGTTCCACCCTGAGAGTAATCAGAATGAAAACTTAACTGAAGCAGCGTTGTTTCAATCAGAATATCTGCTGGAATCAAGTCACCACAGTGCCGTGCAGATATACTCTTGGGAACGTTTGTTATCTGTCCAAATATTTGTAAAACTATTTCTTCCAATCGTCGGTCATAGACTAACCTGAAGCCAGTCATAATTACAGTCCTCGTGGTTTTCGATATTCATGTGCTTGAATGATATGACAATAACCGAGTTTGGGGGTGCCTTGATCAGCGTCAAACAGTCCAAGTTATTTTCATAAATGGATGGGAAATTTGGAGAATAGATTGATCCTGATTGTGCGACATGCACTGCGTTGCAACCTTTGTGAAGTAATGACACAATGCACAATGGCACAATGGACCAATTGTTTGGATACCTGGTTTCCTCATCGCTGGTACCATCTTAGCTGCTGCCCACAGAACTGTGTCCGTGTACATTGGCTGCCATTGCAACTGAGTGTGTTCTGATAAAAAGCTGAAATTGGACAGCAGTAGGCCTTCATACACTGCAGTTTCCATCTCTGAAAGAACTCCATGTCAAGAGACAGTCTACCAATTTAAAGCATGCGTTATTCAAACCCGGAAATTCCGACAAAAACGAAGTGTTTCTATTTGAAAGTACGGCGAAACTGTCCTCCATTCCCTCAGCCACTTTTCTTGTCTTGTTGGTGTAGACTTTGGGAGTCGTCAGTCTATTATTTTCCGCTGAAATAGATAACAATCCTTGTAATCAGGGTGTCAAAGATTTAAATTTCATTTAAAATTTCATTAAAAGATTTAAACATCCGCGTATAACACAGGTGTTTCTGCCTTTCAGAAAAATAACCTGATGCAATTGGTGTTTGGTCCATCACCATGCAATGGCTCCTGCCTGCAACGAGTTTTTATGTGCATCATTATATTCTTAATAAAAACAGCGCTAATAAACAAACTCATATAGAAATTTCCCTGCATTGGTCTAGGCTTTTAAGCATCATTTTTATTATAGATTCATCATATGATTATTCATGTACCTCCAAATCTTGCCGTCAATAGCTAGCCGCATAGTGTAAGATGCGTGCATGCAGTGATGTGTGTAATTTTGCCAGAAACAAAATGAGTAAAATTTAATAAACTCATCATGAAGACTTAACTTGGCCAACTCACACTAGCTGTGAGGGTTTTGTGACCCAATTGTGGGGAGCCATGCGTACGCAATGAGTTCACAAACTTATCACCATTGTCCTCACTTGGCAGACTCACGCTGTTAAGGTGAGCTTCTTGTAAGTTCTTGGTTAGGCGTTGTGAGCTCACTTAGAGGTTTGATGATCTTACACCATAGACTCATATTGTGAGGCGTGTGTGAACTAGCCCAGAGTATGGTGCAAGCGCACGTGTTGACTGGGTATCTTTACTGTCTTAAGTTTCTTTGTGGAATCGGCTCTTGTATAAACCACATGTAACAAATAAGCAAACCCATGTAAATTTACATGTTTGTACTTACAGTCGCAGTAGGCAGTAACAGTGACGTTATCCACAGCTATCCTAGGAGAAGAATACATGCCCCAACCAGCTTCAAAGGCTAGTTGTGTGCGTCCTGGCATAACGCAAATTGATTCTGATTGGAAACCAACTGTCGATGCCATATAAGTGTAGATTTCCACTTCATTGTCTGTGTAAACATGAACTCTGAAGTAAGGGAGTCCATCCAACTCTCTGATTTTGATGCTAATGGCGAAAGTAATGGTGGACATCATGGCCAGGTCCTCTGGTGGAGAGACAATCAGTGCAACTTGACCATAATTGTTGCTTGACCCTTTGACTTCCAAGAAATGGCCTACAGAAAATCGTGAAAGGTTATTCAGAAAGAGAGTTATGTTAATCAGTCAGTAACCTACCATAGACAGGCTGTTTATTCAAAAGTTCAACGACAGTGTTGCTTTCATATCCTCCACATGATAATTGCCTATCACCAGGACAGGGTTCTGAGCAATCATGTTTGCCAGCAGATCCATGACGACCAAAAGACAAACCACAATTACATATGTAACCTTCTTTCACGGCTGCATACTTAAATCTCTAGAATATAAATGACATGTTACGGTTGGCATCCATGTGATCCACCAACCAAAAGAGAACAATGTTCAGCGCAGGCTCCAATAGTCATGCTTTCTTCATCCGAGTAAGACGAATATGAGAAATCCAAAGGAAGGTATTCCTTGTAACATCCAACCCTCACATAATTTTCGATCCTACCTGGTTTACATCCAACTCGTTTTAGGAGGAACAAAAGTACTGAAACTCACTTTGACGGGTAGTCCGGTCCACTCCCTGCCTCCACTGTAATGCATCACCTTGAAACATAGTCGAGTAGCCACACATGAATAGCTGCTCAAAATCGCATGCCAGGTGGCGTTCTGAATTTGTAGAAGAACTTGCAAATCAAAAGAGTAATAACTCTTGCTAAAATTATTAAAACAAACATGCTGAAGCACAAATTATGCTGAAACACACACAAACAGTTATGCTCGGGTATACTGAAATTACTGGATTAGGCTAATGCTCAATAGATTGGTTTAATAATATAAATCGGGAATTCTTCATTCTGGTAAGCTGAATATGAAGTTTTTTGCACGACATTGAGAAGAGCGTTGACCCGTTCTCTGCGCTCTTGCAAACAGCATTTGCTGAGTGTTCCTAAATTTAAATCATACCATTCAGTGAGTCTGCCAGCCAATCAGCCTTGTGTATTTGGGTACATAATCCGTGCATAGTGAACGCGTATAAATAAACAAAGAGCATACCGGGTAGATCACTCACCATTCACCTAATGTTAAAGCCTCAAAATGTAATTTCATAACGCCTCCGCTCATTGCCGGCCGTTATGATTATTCATATCATCGCGGTAAGTAAAACCATGATTCGGGATTTCATATATATCTCAGGGAATGCATGTTGACTACGCGTGTTATCTTCGTTGTTTAGCGATCCGACATGTGATCCGAAATCAATTCAATAAAATTTGTTAGAAATTAACCTTGTTTTAGAAGGAGTACATTTTATATTATTATTCATTAATACTGGAAATTGAATTATCGTTTTATTGGGTTTTAAGGAAGATTTGTAGTGCTATCCGACATCGGAATCATCAATCACAGTTTACCTATAAAGTAGAAATAGCTATTCAGCTTTAATATCATTTCAATCATCACCTCTTTTAATTAGGTTCGAATTTTTCGTGGCATAATTCGGTTAAGCTAGTCACTCGGAAGTCCACATTGCGGTTTAGTCACTCGGAATCGATGGTTTTCTTCAGATAAACAAGACTCCAGTATCCCTTGAACTTGTGTATCTGACGATAGTCATCTCCTTCCTGTGAATTATCCCTCAATTAATCTCTTTCGGTGGGCGTTTTTCTGCACAAGCACCAGTTTCATGGAATGCCCTACCTCTAGTAATTCATGAGTTGAAATCTTTACCTGGTTTAATTAAAATCAAAACTTGAAACTTTTAATTCCAGAATCGCTTTTAATGAAGCTTGTTTAAAGGGCTAGCGTTACTATGATACATGCTAAGCATAATGAGGATATTCACAACAATACAAATAAATATTTGTGTGAAAAAAAAGAGGGAAGTTTTTGAGGTGATAAGTGTGTAAAAGGCGCTCCAAACATTATCGCAGAGGATCGAGTTGCCATTTAGCGAGCACGTCATCGGTCGTACGATCTGCTTGCAAATATATATCTTTCCCTACAAAAGGGAGCTAACGTTTGATT
>KB299390.1:0-10156 GCA_000328365.1 Capitella teleta
AAAGGGAGCCTTGTTGATTAGACGGAGGGCTTTTTTCTGTAAAATAAAAAGTCGATATATATGTATATTAGCAGATTTTCCCCAAGTCATATTGCAGTAAGTCAGGTAAGGCAGTATGAGACTGTTGTAAAGCATGAGTAAAGTCTGTCTGTTTACTGTTTTTGATATTTTGCGAATGATCCCTATTGATTTTGAGACTTTGTTGCAGGTGTGAGTGATGTGCTCAGAGAAGTTCAGCTTGTTATCTATTTTTACTCCAAGAAAGTTTATGCATTTAACTGTATCAATAATAGAACCATCGATGGACAAGGAGAGAGAAGAATCACGAAGAGAATTATTCAGAGTAAACAACATCGAGTGTGTTTTGGAAACATTGAGAGAAAGTCGATTGCATTTTAAGTATTTAGTCAGAGCTACAAGATCTGTATTAAATTTATTTTCCATTTCATCGATATTTTTACCAGAGAGGAATAAATTTGTATCGTCGGCATACATTATAGGATTGCAGGATGTTAGAGCATTCGGTAAATTGTTGATGTATATTAGGAATAACAATGGGCCAAGAATACTCCCTTGTGGTACACCACATGTTACAGGAAGTTCAGATGAGACACTATTTTCAATTTTGACTGATTGTTTCCTATTACTGAGGTAGTTTTTTAAGAGGTCAAGAGCATTGCCACGAATGCCATAATGTACTAATTTTTTCATTAAGATATTAAAATCTACTGTGTCAAAAGCCTATTTGAGATCAAGAAATAAGCCCATCACATGTTTCTGGGAATCTAAAAAGGATATTATATTGTCTGTTGTGACAGCTAAAGCCATTTCACTATTGAATTTTTTACGAAACCCATATTGATAGTCACTAATTATTTCATTCTGTTGTAAAAAGACATAAATTCTATCATGTAGTAACCTTTCCATTAATTTTGAAAAGGCTGGCAAAACAGAGATCGGCCGATAATTTTGTACCTCCATGGAATTACCAGCTTTGTAGATTGGAGTTATATTGGCAAACTTAAATTCATCTGGTACTTTATTATGTTCAAAGATTAGGTTTATTATGTGAGTCAATGGCAGAGAAATTTCATCACTGATCAATTTAATTATGTTTGGTTTTAACTTGTCCTGTCCTGCTGAGGCAGTTGTTTTTAATTTATTAAGGGCTAATTTGATTTCGTTTATTGTTACTGGTGTGAGAAAGAGAGAATTAGGATAGGAACCACTTAGGTAGTCTTCAGGGTTTGAGTCAACGTTGGGTATTATTGAGGCAAGTTTGGGTCCTACATTTACGAAGTATTGGTTAAATGTGTTCGAAATCATATCTTTGTCTTTACAGGGTTTATTGTTGATTAGGAACTCGTTGATGAGTGAGCTTCTCTTCTTAGACCCGATGAGTTCTTTTAGAGTTCTCCAAAGATTTTTCATGTTATGTCTATTTTCGTCTATGAGTCCTTGGTAATAGTTCTTTTTAGCCTGAGATATTATACCACTAAGTCTATTTTTATATTTTTTATATGCTAATTCATTTGCTAAAGTTTCATGTCTTCTATAATCTAAATACAATTTGTTTTTGTATTTTATTGAGATAATGAGTCCATTTGTGATCCATTTATTATTATCCCTCTTTTTGGGCTTCTTCTTGATTATCGGGAAGGATGATTCATAGTGTGTTGTAATTTTATTCAAGAACCTAGGATATGCATCACACGGATCGTTAGAGCTGATTATGTCCTGCCATGATTCATTGATTATTAAATGTTTAAATTTTTCTGTATTATTTTGTGTATAGGACTTAAATGATATTATCTTATCAGATATTATATTTGTCTTGGGTGGTTTAGAGACACAGAAAATTGGGTAGTGATCTGAAATATCAGTGTGAATGACACCGGTTTCATGTTTTGAGTTATATTGTTCACCAGCAGTAACTTCAGATTCCACCCAGATAGGACTGATACTATTTACTTATGCATGAAATGGTTACATTGGTAAAGTATTACATGAGATACCATAAGACAGCCCATCAAAAAACCCTTTCATGCACTATGATGATGAACATTTCATATAGAAAGGACAAAATACGAAATATTTCATAATATAAATCTTATTTTATTGCTCAATGCAACAAACGCACGATGACTGATTCCGATGACCTGCCAGAATCAATCAATGAGAGAGGTATACATATAGCACAACATTCAAAATCTTTCAGTGAGCAATGTTGTACTTTGAAATTAGAGTGGCGCACAAGAAAAACGTCAACAATTCGTGAATCACACGGTTTCTGGTAAAAACTATTCATCTGCATAAAAACATGACAAATGTAAGTACCTTCACTTACAGAATTCAAAATGCAATATTTGCCACTCTTCAAAAGATAACAATAAGATTTTTTGGGTGACAGCTGAGACTCTTTCACAACTTTAACGAGGCGGTTTCTCTCAATGTTGCGGCCAATGACCTGATGAAGAGGATTCCCAGTGCCACGAATTCCCCGCTTAATGGTTGACATATTGTTTTCAAAGGCATATACAGAGATATAGGATAGAGGGAGATTGGAAATAGCCATGCAGTGACGTCACGATAAGCAAGCGCGTCATGATCATTAGGAGCCTTTTGTGCGTTATGTAAGGCGCCGCCATCTTTGTTGGTTGTCAGATTGCTCAATAGCCTATAATTACCTATGTGAAAAGAAGAAAGCTGCTGCTGAGAAGACATGCTCTTGTTCCATTTATGCACAGCAACTGAATCGTGGCCAGCTGAACGGTCCTCCAGGAGCTATTTTCAGGTACTGAGCCTCTTGATAATTGAACAACTTGGTTAATATGGCACCGACAGCATAGTTATTATTATGCATCAAGTGTCATCCTCCCACTTGCCTTAGCTGCATGTACATTCAGTTACACTCGCTACTGTAGGATAAATGACTGAGTACTCGGTGCCTAACACGTACTTGACTGCGTATACAGCATGTCATGATGATATGCACAATTGCACAAACGTGCAATTACAACTAGCACCTGTATGTGGTTTTATAATATACTAGTATAAATCTACATGTAGGTATGGAATGGCTTACCAGATTACCTCTATCCTTTATCTCTGGGCATATGCAGATATGCTGCTCAAACCGGAATACTTCTCAAGCTCAATCAAGAAGTAACATCTCGAGCTACGTCAGAGTATTAAAAAGTTTGCATCCAGAAACTCACTGCATGTGGAGCTGCTTGCAGTTGCGACATGCTGCAGCATTGCTTGTCACGAGAACTTCAGAAATCTTTGAACGAGTTGAAAATTTCACGATGCGCGTAGTCAGTTGACTGAGACAAAGACAATTGAATGCCCCGAAGCAAATTCAAACTGTTTAACAGATAAATTTCATATAGAATCAAATATGTACACCATAATTGCCTAAATTCAACACATTTAATATTTTAAATTTTTTTTAGAATCATAGCATGAAATTGCAATCTATACATGAAAATATTAATTATACACGAGGTGATCACTCCGCACCCATTACGTTATGAATCGAATTAGGCATTGACCCGGCCATAACGCAAATCATTTAAAGGACTTCACGGCACGTTCAAAAAGAGTTCAAGCGCATGAAATCAGAACTACGAACTCTCTGATATTTCTACATGAATGCATAGATAGGAATTCATGCACATGATTTCTGTATGAACACAAAGTTAATTCTCAAATGTGAATTCTCATAGAATTCATGTGAATTCCTTTCTCCACTGGGTCTTAACGCTAGACGAGCGCGCTACAACTGCGCCATTGTGGCCCGTATATATACATGTATATTGTATAGGATGATCGGGAGCCGTTAGCTAACAGGTCCCAACGACACACGTGTGTCTGTGTGACGGTCGGATACCGTTTACCTAACGGGTGCAGATATACGTCTGTTCCCATTTATTTTTTTTTACAGTACAGATATGAAAATCGGATGTCTGGCGAGCGATTATAGCTATGCTAAGCATGCCCAAAAGATTATATCAGTAGATGACGGTCAAATTGAGACATGATTCTGCATCAGCTTAAATAGTCAAACATTGTGAAATCCGCTACATAAGAACAAAGCACAGCTAACGCAGTTAGTTAGCACAGCAAATCAGAACATGAAGGTTAGTGATACAAGTGAGTTCGATATTAAATGCCTGTGTATCCCTTGCAGCTTCTCGGCATGTACGTCATATTGTCAGCAATTGTCTTGCTGTCATTTGTGAGTGGCAGTGCAATTGACACAGACACAGCTGGCGTAGTCTACGTGGAGGAACGAAATGTAAGCTATAGGAACCTTTGAGGACTTGTTTATGATGATAATTATTCCAACAGCTGGACGAATGTCCTTCATGTTTGTTCACCCTCAAGCATTCTTGCTAGTGAGTTCGAAAATCTGAAGCATCACATTCTCAAGTATGTCTTCACTTCAGTAATGCGCCAGGCTTAAATCCTCGATGCTGCCAGGGGTTCTTGGCTTAATTGAAAATACTGGTCATGGTTTAACCATCAATGTCATGAGCTATTAAAACTCAAATGCAAATGCATTTATGATACCAGAATGAAAAGAACTTATTTGTTTTTGTGGCACACGAGTGTTCTAATTATTGAGAAAAACACGCGTAGATCAATTAAAGTCAAGAGATTTAAGACAAGATGGAGCTAAGAGAGAACACAGTTCAACAAGAAGCAGTGCCATCTGCTACCGCCACAGCAAAACGCACGCATCTTAATTTACGTTATATTTGTTTAATGTTTCTGGCTTCTATGGTTGTGTTCACATCAGATGATAATCGTGACACAGCTCTTCTTACCTCAAATGTGTGCATGAATTAAGTATCAAAAACTGACTTCTCAAGGACAAACTTGTGTTGACTGGAAATGAAGGGTTTCCCAATCATTGTAGGGTGTTATTTACCTCCACTCGACTCCCCATACCACTCCCCAGAGACAATTGCTAATCTCCAAAGTTGCATTATTCAGTCCGATTCAGAATGCATCCTCGTGGAGGACTTCAATGCTTGCATTGAAGTCCTCGAGGAGGATTTCAATGCAAGATGTGGTTGTCATGCAATGTCAACCATCCCTCCCTCCTGTGCAGACAGATGGTCATACAACGACATTCCAGATGCCGTTAACAGCTTCAAATGTAATAATAATAATAATAATAATAATAATAATAATAATAATAATAATAATAATAATAATAATAATAATAATAATAATAATGATAATAATAATAATAATAATAATAATAATAATAATAATAATAATAATAATAATAATAATAATAATAATAATAATAATAATAATAATAATAATAATAATAATAATAATAATAATAATAATAATAATAATAATAATAATAATAATAATAATAATAATAATAATAATAATAATTCAGACACTTTGTGTCAACCGTCAGTTCGTGGCCTTCTATAGCATTGATGTTAGAGCTATCGCGATCTGCATGAATACTCAGGGAGGCATGCTGCTCATGGTTCTGAAGTCAGAAATTAGTCTCATAGAGAATAGAAAATAAGAAAACAAATTGTACCTCAACATATGTCTGTGGACCAATCATGGTTTCGTTACCAATGTCGAATCACCTGTAACATTAATCAAATTCAACGTCTAATGGCGCTAATGACCCGTACAATGACGTAATGAAAGCCTAAAGAAACTAGATTACACGTAATTCTATTAAATATCTGCGTTTAATATTTTAGTTTTATCCCTGATCGTTGTAAGCATCCTTCGTACTGAGGAACTCTTTCATAGATGACTTCATGTTATTTGTTTTGAGTAGTCCATTAAAACCGTGAAAAAAAAGCTTATGAAACTGAGAGAACGTGTCTCACCAAATATCATGTTTCATTCAGTAATCAATTAAGTGTTTATGATAATTCACTAAGCCAAGGAAAGTGCTGAGTGCTTTGGTGTCTCAGGACGATGGTATTCTTCAAGTGTCTTTATGCTGTCCGGTAACGGGTGAATGTCATCCTAATTTCGACACTTGATGGCTTTGAAATTGCTATGTCATAGTAATGAACGATTCATCTGTCACGTTTCTTTATTTAGTTGATTACAGTAATTCTTTCGTCTTGTAAATATACATCCTGATCACCTCATCTTTTTTCTTTACATTTGTCGATCATTAAAATTCAGTCCTCATCTACCAATCGACTTATATGCCTTACTTCGACATAGGGTCAGTCAGTGAATACCACGCGAGGTGAACACGAGGACTCGCCCCAACATGGATTGGGCAGTTGACGCTCGATTGCCTCAGCGCTACAAAGAATGGAGACGAGAAGTGCGGAACGAGCTGCGACTGAGCATGGCGGATGATTCAAACAAGACGCAGCTGTGGACCTGCACCTATGTCGTTATGTCGTTGTGTGCTCTGGGGAACAAGGCGTGAAGACATCCTGCAACACAACCGATTCCAAGGCATCACCAGAAGTGCGTTGCATCTCCTTGATATGCTTTGCGCTATGACGTTACATTGCGTTCTACTTTTAACGTGTAATTGCATGTAATTGTATGTGACGTCACTAATAGGTTGCGATCGTGTTGTTTCATTTTATTTTAAAAATGGTCCAATCTTTGCAATATATGCAAATAATTTGTGTCTGAGATAATACTCCAATTCCATGAGTTCAATTATATTAAATTAATGTTACGAAGAGGAAGCCGCTCACTATCCGCCCAAGGATGTTAATATGACTGGATCACTCAAAGCAGTTTTGGTGCGCATATACCCCCGGCCAACAAGCCTTGTTCTGAATTTAAATGACGTCATACCCCCTGGTTCCGCGTCGTAGCAACGAGAGTTTGAAACTGACCTATTATATCGCTCTTTTTGGCTGTGTGACTTGATGAAAAGGTTTGTCGCTAGGGAGTGTGGAGATACGAATCATAATTTTCACAGGTGTACAGGTCGTTCAAACGCAGGTCTCATGCATGTAAATATCCAGCTGAACTGCCTCTCACGATGCGTCAGTGACTCAGTCAGTCTCAGACTGATAGAGAATAGCACAGGTAAACCAGACGAGGTCTGCGGTTTCGGACGAAATATGCTACCAGGCTCTACCTTACATGACTCTGCAGCGCCTGGTACCTTCATAAATCTCAATACAAGCGTAGAATTCTAGAAACCGTGATTCGCAAACTGGGCTTGAATGTGTTTACCGTGACATACTACAGCGAGACGTCTGGCTGTAGTATGTCAGCTAGATAGAGAGTGATTATATAATATATTATATACTAATATAGGCCCTACTGAGTAGACAGCAGTCAGTGCAATGTGAGTGTCATTGTCAATCACTTTCAGTAGGTGACAGTCGCTGACTCAGCTTGTGAGTCAGTGATGCCCTGTTGATACTGCATACGTTGCAGTCATATGAGTAATTGAATAATATTATATGGTATATGGTCTACGTACATAAATAACACGTTCAGCGCTTACTCACGAAATCTCTTACTAGTTCAATATCACAGATAATCACAGACCGCGACTCAGTCACATATTCGAACTCCATTTGTTGTTTCCTCGTTCATATACCATATTCTAGAAGGAATTCGTGATTAAGTCCAATCATGTAAATAAATCGGGCGAGACCAATGACGTTTCGCTGTAGTATGTTAGCTACATGAGCATATACTTTATTGTCATTAAGAAGTGCCAATAAGTTCCAAATATATGTATAATTAAAGTATATGTCAATCTTATAGACTCGTTCATTTGGAACTCGACCTGGAAATTACATAAGGAGCCTATAGCATTCGTATTGAAAAGCGAGAAAAGAGTCCTAAGAAAAAGTTTCGCTGGGTGTACTAGAAAGATTGAAAGGTAGAGTGAAGGTTAACACTCAACATTGTTTTACGTTCGTAATTTCTCAATTACAAGCTGAAATCTATTTTACTTTGAAGTTGAATTATTTTCAGCTGCATCAGTTTGTTTAGTGCAGATGGTTTGTTTTCGGTTCACAATAATTTCTTATTTTCACTTTGACATCACTTTATATTCAGGATTATCTTGTCACTAGCCTCCAGAGTTGTGCAGATCATGGTATTATGGTCAGGCTGTTCCTCACAACATTGTGTGATCAATATCTGCCGGCTGATTTTAAGTGAAGAAGGAATTAAATTATGGTCTTCACATTTACAAAAACAAAAAAAAAAAAACAAAAAAAAAAAAACAAAAAAAACAAAAAAAAAAAAAAAAACATCAGGCACTATTTTTTTATATTGTTACTGTATTTCTTGTTTATTGATTGAGTTCATGATCATATATTGAATCATATATTACATAATTTTGAGCTTTGTGAAGATACACTTAACTCATGAAAGTCCTTTTATTATTATTATTATTATTATTATTATTATTATTTTTTTATTGGGTAAGTACAAATATCTATTAAACACTTCCTTATCGTTTTTTTGTGTGTGTGATATATTCTGCAAGGAACCGCCAATATTAATAGTCATTAAATTTATTATTTTATGGTTAAACAGATAAAATCCTGAGTTTTTATTAAAACTTTGACACTTTCGTACGTTATGGTTGCTGAATGCGTTATGCCGATGTGTGCGTTATGATTACCAAGAGCGTTATACTTGTAGCATCTAATGCCGATTTTCGTTCTTCGTGCTCGTTTGCAGAGCTCCCAAGATGGTTTCCCTGACCAATTTACATTTACTCTTACTAATGGATGACACCTGTAGGCTGTATAATGACAACCACAAGGGAATGATGCTTACAAAAATCAACATTCTCTTAGATTTTTGCTTTGACAAAGATATTGTGATCAACAAATCTAAGACTAAATTCATGGTAATCAATGGATCTGAAACCGATGAAAAAATTAAAACCCGATTGAACTCTGTGCGATCAATTTGCATGTAAGACCCCAACAACCCACGGCGTATGGTCGGATTTTAAATGAATTCAGAAATTAACGACGGACTGCAAATCCTGAGACATAGAGTCCTGACCTCTTTCCGCTCCAAGTTCCGTGCTTATGTGTCAATGAATCCATCCCTATGTGCCCACCCTGTTTATATTTTTTTACCTTCGAATAATGAGGAGCATTTTGCGAGAGTACAGACGGATTTCGTTTAGCCGTTTGCGGCTGATCGCTCATAATTTGAGAGTGGAAACGGCCGCTGGTCACGTCTCCCCCGCGAGCAACGCATCTGCTCCAGCCTCGGCGATGTTCAATCTGAGGAACATATATATATATGTTTATTCGTTCCTCATCGAACATCACAATAATTCAATATAATAACAATAATTCAGTGAATATAATAACAATAACAACAATAATTCAGTGAAAAAAAAAAAAAAAAAAAAAAAAAAATTTTAAATTAATGGGTACATAGCTCCCGTATAGAGAAATTAATATCCCGCAGGAGTTCGATATTATTAGCACTCAGATTCTGGTCCAGCTCCAACTCAGCTCTCAGAGCAAGGAGATCTCTGACCAAACCAGCGATCTCCTCATGATCGTTGCCGATTTTGAACAGAGCAGTAGGATGACAAACACTTTCCACAATATGGTGACGGGATTTCTGAGTAACGTCACACAGCTTAGAGAACGAGCGGCTAATAGTATATAGTTTGTCATTGTCCACTAACTCCATTGTCTAACGAACAGATGATGCCACACCACCAGTCGGAGCGGCCAACTGGGTGTTACACAATGCCTCTAACCCTCGATGTCAGAGCAGCTTTTCCGAGTGTGAATTTCTCCTTCAATCCATGCATGTCTTTTTTGCCTCAGCGCCTGCGATTGTGTGCAAGGTGGTTGAGGCATGTTTATCTATTGCACGGTTATGATTTCTTTTCTTGCAATTGTATTATTTTTCTTGTTGGACTTTTTGTCAATAAAATATCTATCTAACGCGCAATGGCGGAATCCACCGTGCCTACAAGCAATCTAGGTAGTAGTGGAAATCATTGTATCCGCCAATGAACCTTGCATTCATAACGTTGTCTCTGCTGATATCATAACGTTACAGTTGACGTCATGGATTTGCGTGCACAAGCTCTGAGAGCTTTTCAGAATCGCCAAAACCGCCCGCAGCGACTTCTTGGTTGGTCGAAAGTGAAAGTGCTGATTCTCAGTTGATC
>KB299405.1:1302-12765 GCA_000328365.1 Capitella teleta
AAGATCATTGTGTTCATTAAAACATTTAATTGCAAAATTGATTATTATTTTGAATTTGTTTGATCATTAAACTTTTATTGCCATCAAATTTGGCCAATTATGACATTCTTTAATTAACTGTCTGGTGGTATACTGCAATGATAATTGGCTTAGCTTATTTCAATATAAGTCCACGGCACATAGCAAGTCTACTGAGCTGAGCCCAGCTGACCTCTGATAAAACCATAAATATGTCAACTTCTGTCAACATGCAGATTGAATTTGACCATGTGCCGCATTGTATTGTTCTGCACAGCCTGTATGCTGTAGTATTAACAATCCTTGTAATTGTTGGATTGCATTGGTTTTCATCATACGTTAAATGATAATGTAAAGTCATGTCAGGTGGAAATGCATATCTATATAGCTCATTGGTTGCACGATTCAGCTGTGAAGCATATACTATAGTTTGGCATCATGAACTAATATTACTGCGAATACGTTAATGTTTCCTTGATCAATGTTCATCATTAGCTTAATTATTAAAAATTTTCCTTGGTCACATCTCTGATTGATTCTGGTTTTTTGTTTGGATTTTTTTTTCTTTTCTGGACTACGGCCTTCTCCCTAAAAAAAAATATATTTCAGGCTTCGACTGATTTCTTGTTTGTCCGTCTGTACCGATATTTCTTGGCGCGATAGCTACTTGAATATACGGACGAATAACGGCAAAATACACAGGGGCAAGGACATTTTGGTTTTCTAGCTCTCATTGAAATTTTGAGGTCAACGGTCAAAGGTCAAGATCACAGTGAATTATTTAAATTTGAACCTCATTCGTTATTTGAGCTACGGCTTTGTAGTTTACATCCAACGATTCAGTGTCACGAGATGTGCAATAAAGCATATAGCTATAACGGCGCTGAAATGCACCGTTCTTGCGTAATCTTGCATAATCGTAATTACGAAATATTCAAAGGCTAATATCTCGGTTGTTATGCAATCTATGGCATTGAAATCAACACAGCACATTGCTAGCATATGCATCATATTAATTCCAAAGGTTTAATTAATTACACTAAAGATCCAAGTCATGGTGGTAATTAACACTATTGATTGCCTGTCTTGTGCCCAAAGAAAATGATAAATTTCATAATATTTGTCAGTGTTTACTCTATACCCATTATGAGGCGACACTAATGACACTAAAGTCGCGGACTCACACGCAGGACTCCCGAGGTCGAATCTCATCCTCGTTCTTTATTTATTTATTTTTTTTTTTTTTCATCTTAATATTATTTTTATTTTTAAATTTTCTTGTCATTTCTGAATAATGGGAGAATTTCGAGGCAGACTGGTTCCACCATTGATTTATTATAAAATGGGCGCTGTGAGTTATGAGACTGACGTTATGATTCTGATAAACTCAAAGGTCGATTTTTTTCCAACTTTTTTATCAAAATCTTTTTTGTTTGGAATTTTTTTCTTTTCTGGGCAACGGCCTTCTCCCTAAAAAAAATCTGTATTTCAGGCTTCGATTGATTTCTTGTTATAGATTTTTTTTTTTTTTTTTTTTTTAATCTATATATCGCTTCGTCTGTCTGTATGTCACATATTTTTTTTTTTTTTTTTTAAATCTATATGTCGCTTTGTCTGTTTGTCTGTCTGTCCGTCTGTACCGATATTTCTTGGCGCGATAGCTACTTGAATATACGGACGAATAACGCCAAAAGGGGCAAGTACATTTTAGTTTCCTATCTCTCATTGAAATTTAGATACACTGTGAGCCTTAATTACTCAGTAATCAACTTTTTCATTTGTGTCTCAAACTACGTGCATTTACCTCGGTCTCGCTAGAGCTGTGTCGATATGCAGATTTACGGAATTGAGATTCAGAATTTTTGGAAATGCAAAATTATTGTTGACTTAAACTATCACCGAGACACTCATGAATTTAGTGAATTGAAGCTTAGTGACAAGAAACTCATTTGCTCATAAAATGCTCAACTTTAGGAATCGAATCCGATCAAACGAATTTGTAAACGAGCTCTACTAAAAGCTCACCCTTATTTTCTCGATTCTCAGGGAGAAGCATTCGTTTTACCAAACAGCCTGGAAAATACACATACTCGTTTCCGTGGATTTATACGTCATTGATTAGTCGTATTTCTGACATTCTACGATACTAATACATTTAAATCAGTTAATTTAGTTTGAAAGCGATTTTCTCATGATTTCAGCGCGTTCATTCATTGTATTCGTAACACAATCCAATCGCACGATCCCTGGTGTCCCGAAAATTGTGTGAACAGCCAAGACCACCTAGAGACAATAAGGGCAATTTGGTCATGGACAAATGAAAGTGTATTAAAGAATTTGGACGACTCAACACACACAGAGCTCAAAAGGCGCAGGACCAGGTTCAGAATCAGCAGAGTCTGTGCTGTATCCGTATCAGAGTAAGACGGTGTGCTGGGCGCAGAGAGTCGGTGAAGGGTGGTGATGAGTTTGTCAATATCCCTCATGGACGATACGCGATGGGGCAGGGAGATGTCGTCGACTGAAAGAAGTGGTGCACCATGAAGAGAGACGGTTGCCTGCATGTCGCTGGATATTGTGATGGATGAGATGATGGATGGCGCTGGATCAGGAGAGGTGAAGCACAAATGAACAGTTGACACATCCATGAGGGTAGTCCAAGGAAGGTTAAGTTGCAGGAAGTGTAGTTTATCCTTGATGTCATTCAGGGAGTCACAGGACCACAGGGAATCTTCTTCCCTGAATGACTCTTCACTGGCTTCCAGCGCCTGCAGCACCTGTTGCTCTTCCCTCAACTGTGCTTTTGACGTGGGGCAAGACCGAGGCGCAGATGACGAGGACGAAGAAAGGTATGATGGACAACCAGGTAAAAGCGTAGGGGTGGCACCAGGAACCAAATCTGGCTTGTCACGTTGACAGGTGATGGTCTTTCCCGTTTTCTCATCGTAAGCACTGGATTCACGCAGGATCAGGTGTGGTTCGAAATAACGCTCACACACCTGAAACAAAATGAATGCATATAATTGAAAAATATAAATATTCCAGTGGGACTGATCGAGTGATCAAAGGCCTCTGTACTTTCACTTCTAGTACTGTTATAGTATTACATCATGTATATAATTATTATTACCACATTCAGTCATTTCACCGTCAAATACGTCTATCAATGATGCGCGTTTATCATTCATGCACCAGTCATGAAGGTCAAAGCAAGATGGAAAGAGGAGAGGAATACAAAAGCCTAAAAAGGGGAAAACCCAGTGACGCGTCACACGACGCCGTGCTGCCTTGTGCACGCTAATATTGATAAAATGAATAAAAAAAACGCACTATCAGAAAAGCATATAAACCAGGCATATTCTGTTCACAATCAAATAACAGTGTCGGTTATAAACTGCGAGACTCACCCTAGAATTCTTCGTTGGAACGAAGTTATCCCGCTTTATTCCGTTCAGCCATCTTACGAGCCTTTCCTCGTCATTCAGTGGAAACTTGAAAACGGCGACTTTCGGGCCATTAGCGTAATTGCCTTTGCAACCCGGCACTGAACACTTATGCGGCATGATCCTGTAATGAGTTTAGTGATATTTTGGAACAATTTGATGCGGAAAAACAACGATAAACTAACCGAAATGATCCCCCGCGTCCGAATCAAATATGGCGCCTGCATACAACTTTCGCCTCGTGCGAAGCCTGCAGCATTACGCGAGCCTTTATATATCGGACCACATATGATGACGTCACGACTCATCGGCCGCGGAGCTGAAACGGCCTTGTCTCTAGGTGGTCTTGGTTCAGCGCAGGGTCGTTAGTCGGTGGTGGCTCGAAATTGTCCGTGTTGTTTATGTTACTAGTACCGATATCTGCCGCGTGTTCGATTAGCTGAGTGGTGCGGACATCTGGGCCGCGGCGGTTTCTGCGGGGGCGGGGGTTCACTTCCTGCCAGTTGACCTCTGGAACGACCTGCATGCGGTCAATGTGCACGTGCCGTAGTCGCTGATTACGATCGGCGGTAATGGGCACATAACCGATCACCTTCCCTCGGATGGATATCACTCGGAAGCCGTGGTCGCGTAAATGGGAGAAACTGACAGGCTCCGGCTGGTCAATGGTGATACAATCATGTATTTTGACTTGACGCTTGTCCGTCGGTAGCAGCCGGGAGTGTTCTTGTCATTGGAGTATGTTCTTCTCCTGTTGTAGCACAGCGTGGTTGCGGGCGCGTGTGAGCACTTCAAATCGGCCGTCCGGGTCATCGATGTCCGGGGTATCGGGTGGGTATCCGTAAAGGAGTGTCCCGGGCCTCGGAGGCCGAGATGCGATAAGCCCAGAGGGCGTCAGCGAGGTGCTCCTGCCAGGACGACGTCTGGTTGTTCATGAGTTTCCTTAGGGTGTCCTTCAGGGTGCGGTTGAAGCGCTCCACGACGCAATTGGACTGAGGTCGCACTGGTGTTGTTCGAACGTGGTGAATTTGGAGCGCACGGCAGCCAGTCGTAAAAACCTCGTTCGCGAATTCGAGGCCGTTGTCTGTAATTAGCGTTTGTGGATGGCCTTGCCTAGGGAAAATCTCCGTCATCAGGGCGGCCCATACCGTGGTTGCGCGTTTGTCCGGAATCGGAATTGCTTCTGCCCAGCCCGTTAGATGATCCACCATGCAGAGGAGGTATCTATTGTTTTGGAGAGATGGGAGGAACGACCCAGTTAGATCAACGCTGACCCGTTCAAAATGTCGTATGGGGGTTTCCGTGATCTGAGGGATGGTTGGTTGTGGCTTCCGTTGGTTCCCTAGGCAGCACGGGTCCACTGTTCAGGGAAAGCCAGGCGCTGATGGTCGGGCAGCTGAAGGGTGCACAGAGCCTCTTGGATCTGGTAGACGGGAGAGCATGTCTGCCCGAACGTTATCGGAGCCCTTGCGGTACTCTAGGGTCGGGGAGAACTCAGATATGAGCCTTCCCCAGGGTTGAATTATGGAATTGGACAATTCGCACTGGAACAGGCTCCTTAGGGGTTTGTGATCCGTCAGGATCGTGAGGGCGGCGCCTTGGAGATAGGCCCACAGCTTGCGTAGGGCGTGAACGATGGCGAACGCCTCGCGTTCAATGGCGCTCCATCGGCGTTGGGCTCCGTTGAGAGCTTTGGATACGTAATGGATCGGACGCTCCACTCCCATATCGTCGGTCTGCGTCAAGATGGCGCCGACAGCCACGTTGCTGGCGTCTGTGTACAGACGATAGGGTCGGCTAGGGTCTGGGTGCGCCACGATGCGGTCGGAGGTGAGAGCGGCTCGTAATTCCTGGAAGGCTGTGTCTTCATATGTGCCCCAGCGCCAGGGTTCGCCTTTCTTCGTCAGGGTAATTAGCGGGGCGGAGATGTCGGCATAACGTGGTATGAGCTGTCGATAAAATCCGGTCATCCCCATAAAACGCTCCTGCGCCGTGATGCCTTGTGCCGACACCGTATATCCGAGAAGTTCCACCTGCTTGCGTCCTAGAAAGCATTTTTTTTCTGTTTAAGCGTGAGCCCCGCAGCGTGCAGGGCATCCAGGACCTTCTGGAGGCGGTCTTTGTGTTCATGGGGGGTCCTCCCGAAAACCACGATGTCATCCAGGTAAACGCAGCAGGTCTTTCCGATGAAGTCCCGCAGAATGAAAATCATCAGCCGCTGGAACTGGGCTGGGGCGTTGGTGAGACCGAAGGGCAGCCGAACGAATTCGTAGAGACCACGGTGCGTTATGAATGCCGTCTTGGGTATGTCCTCTTCGGCCACGTCGACCTGCCAGTAACCCGACTTCAGGTCAAGGGTGGAGAAGATGCACTCCCTGAAGGTTGTCAAAAACGTCCTGGATCAGAGGTAGGGGTCCCGCGTCCTTCGTGGTGATGGCATTGATTCTGCGGTAGTCCACACAGAATCGCACTGAGCCATCCTTCTTGTTCTGCAGTGTTATAGGGGCGGCCCAAGGGCTCTGTGAGGGGCGGATGACTTTGGCTGCCAGCATTTTTTCGATCTCGTCCTCCACCGTCCTCCTCTTCATCAATGGCAGCGGTAGGCTTTCTGGCGAATGGGGTTTCCAGTGGTGACAATCGTGGCCGGTTGACCGACCACGCAATGGCCGATTTCATCTCGGAAAACGGGGTGGCGTAGCAGGCTGTGAAGGTAGAGGGGGGTGTCCGTTGGAGTTGAAGAGAACGCAGGGGGATTAGGAACGGAGTTGAGGGCTCCCACTCGCAGGGGTACACGCATCTGTGCCGCGTCGTCATGAAACGGTCCTCATAGTGGATGGTGCACCCGGCTCGGCGAAGTAGGTCACTCCCTAGTATCACATCGAGTGATAGCTCTGGGCAGATGATGAAGAAACACATCCCGATGTCTTCAATTTCCAGCGTCACTTCGCCGCTTGTCTGCAGGGGCGTTCCTGACACCGTTTGCAATATCACTTGCGTCGGTTGTTTTCGGCAGTCGGGTGGTGCGATCCGTTGCCAGCAGGTCGCGCTCAGGAGGCTTCTGGCCGCCCCAGTGTCGATCAATGCCTCACATGGCATGCCCATGATCGAAACTTTGGCTCGGGGGCGACCATCATGGTGCCCTAGTCAGGCCAAGGAAGGGGCGGTGGTTGCCGCGGTTGAATGAGGAGCTGCTGTGCGTCTGGGGCCTGCGGCGTCTCGCTGCTTGGTTCTGCACTCCCGCTGCGTATGTCCGAGGCGTCCGCAGTAATAGCAGGTAACGCCCTGTCGGTCGTCGCGAGGGGTTGTCACTCTGCTTGGGGTTGGCGTTGGGTTTCTGATATTGAACTCCAGGAGCCGGTCCAGTTTCGCCTCCAGTTTGCCATACTGGGTTTTGAGGATCTGCACCTCCCTCTCAACGTCTGCTGTCGTGGGCGGGAGGTGGCGAACGCGTCTACCTCCATGGCCTCGTATCCGAGCCAGACCTTGTTGTCAGCCTTCTGCTCGGTGGCCGCCACTCTCTGCTGGGCCTGCTCCAGTGTGTTAGGTTTGCCAGGGGTGATTATTTTCTCGGTCAGCGTCCTGTCCTTCAAACCGGTAGGCATCTTCTGCGAGCTCACAGAAGCGACGGTTGTATGATAGAAAGGATTCGCCCGGTTGCCTCGTGCAGCGCTGGAGATCAATCTTTAGAGCGTTGTTTGCATCTGCCGATACAAAGGAATTGAGCAGATGCGTCTTGAACGCCATCCAATCAGGGTTGTCCTAGTGGCCTTGGATCCACCGCATGCCTGTTCGCAGCATGCTGCCACGAGCCCTCTTGTCAAAAATGAGCACTCTGTGCTCAAGCGCCAGGAGCTCCAGTTCCGGGATGAAATGCTTGACGCTCCCCGGGTCCTGGCCGTCGCAGGTGCTCCACCTTGTCTGCCTCATCCAAGAGGGCGGTTCTTGCCTCCTGCCTCTCGAAATGCTCTGTGAGACGATTCTGCCAATCCGCCATCGTTCACGTATGATAAGGTCCAAGTCGGAGGTTCCAAATGTAACCGTGGATAGGGGTTACCCTTCAGGTGTATGGTTATACAACCTGGTTACGTACGCAATGCCTCGCGGGCCGTGAACACAGAGACGGATTGGCGATGGCCGGTATATTGCTCGTCTTTATTTTTGCTTTTCGCGCACACAACCGGGCCGAGTCCAGGAGGGACTGGCGGTGTCCGAGCTGCCGGTGCCTGGCTCACAACGGTGACTAACGACTAAGGTGCTAATTGATACATTCAAGATGACCATGCGTACGGCTACAAAATGTCTTTTGAAAGTCAAGGAGAACACCTATGCTGATTTCGCCCTGCTCAAATGCTCTGCTTATTCTGTCGACTACTGATACTGGTCAGTGCTTGGGTTGTGTTTCTGCCTGGTTGGAAGCCAAACTGATGGGAGATAGGAATTTTTTTACCAACAACTAATCGTACAATCTTTTGTGGACTAGTTTCTCCAGGATTTTTTTAGAACACAGGCAAGAGAGAAATGAGTGTGTAGTTACAAATTTCTTTCGGAAACCTTTCTTGAACAATGGTGCAACACGGCCGGCCTTGCTATTTTCATTTTGCAAGGCACGGTTCCTTCTAAAAACGAGAGGTTTAAAATGTGGAGTAAAGGAGAAATCAATAGCTTACTAATTGAAAATAAAATAATAAAATTCCACTAATTTTTTAGACCAACAAAAGCAATGCATGTAGACAAGCAGTGTTATGATTTTTATGAACCAAATGGCATGAAAAGCCAATAGGGGCCTACAAATTGTTTTAGGGTTCGGTAGTGCTGTTATAGTAGTACAATCAATCAAAAAGGTAGGATTAATACTAGGTAAATAGACCTATCATAAATATACATGTAGCTAGCAACCATTGATTCACTCATGAGGGAATGTTTTACATTAACCCTAGTACGCATACTGCGCAATGCGTATCGTACGTCAGTCCGATGTATTTTGAGACAACCCCAGTATATGTATGGGCATACATACAATATGGTATAAATCATTAAATTTATTTTAATGAAGCAAACTGAATAAAATTTACTTCCACGGATAGCTCAGATAGTAAGTATATAAACAATACTATAAACAATACTATAAACAAAATACAGATTTGTACAAATGATAACTTCTTGTAATACTGAATGTAAAATATTTGGATTGAATCGGCTGAGAGCCGCTGATAGCATGATTGGCTGATAGCGGCTGGCCGACGGCACCGATCAGCGGCGGCTGGCTAAACGGTCAATCGGCGGCGGCTAGTACATATCGGCGGCGGCTAGTACATATCGGCGGCGGCTCCGGGGTCTAGCTTAAAGTGTCATTAAGCACATGAACTCTTCCATTGAACATTCATCCGTTGCTTCTATGCACAATCTAATCATATAATTTCCCTTCGTTTTACTTATCAACATTTTGTTCCCTGCTGTTTTGATTTTTGTGGTTGAACTATATTGTTTGAACTAAATTGTTTATCCGACTCCCTCATTAAGTGATGGGGTGATGGGGTTTTACGGCTTCACCCAACCCATTCGGGTGATACGGGCGCCAGAGAACTAGGGGGAAAAACATGACTCAGATAAGGAAATTAGGAAAACAATTTAATTTGGTTCATTTATCACAATAAATACCGGTAATTATCACAAATCGATTCTAAATTGTTAGCAGCTATCGTATTTAACCAAGGGAGATGATCACTCACACAATTTTCTTGGCCTCATCAGCACCCACTTTGAGCAGCTGGTAGAAGAAGAGAGCTTGGTCCCTCACGTCCATATCAGTATTGCCAAGACATTTCTCCAGAATTTCTCCCAGAATTCCCTGGCACTCGGCAGGCTTTTGCAGGAAGAGTCGCACGGCGCAGTTCAAGAGACTGGCATTCAGCCGAGAGGACGTGTCGTCTTCGCACCGTTTGCAGATGGTTTGTAGGATGTACGGACTGGTGCTCCACTGCTTCGCATGCAGTGAGAGCAGCCAGAGCAACGCCTCTCTTCCTTCGTCCAGATTGATGCTGTCCAGATTCTGCTCAACTGACTCCATGAGACGGGTCAGCTGGCCATTGTGCTGGACATCCATGCCTTGAAAAACCTTCAACACCTCACAGGTCACGTGTGGCTCTTTAGAATCAAAGAGACCGAGGAGTTTACTGATCACATGGTCTGACGTCTTCGCATTATGTTGTACCAGTTTCCCAAGACTGTTGATGGCTTCGCAGGTGACCTTGGGGTCCAAATCAACGCAGCACAATGTCAGCTCTTCAATGATGTCATCCATATTCTCGTCACAAGCCAGGAGAGGAATCATTTTTAGCTTCTTTATTTTCAAATATACTGGCTCATTATACTTGATATAGAAGTATTTATGATGCAGGCGAAGCGTTGCAACATTCTCCAGAATAATGGAATCAATATAATTCAAGAGAACGTAAGATAGCTCGGCGTTCCCCAGCTTCAAGCAATTCAGCATCGGCTGGTGGCCTCTTTTGAAGACTTCGCCTCGCAAGTGAGGCATTGCTGCTACCAAATGCAACAGATATTGAATCACTACTAAAAGCACAGCACTGTTACTGCTCTTCAAGAACTCATCCACAATGTTCATGATATCAATCTTCTCCTCAACAGCTTTAGGCTGATAACGTTGCAAATACGTGAACACTGAAATCAGGTTCCACTCAGAGAATGTTTTCAGTTTGTTGAGCAAATAAAACGCCATGCTGCGATTGACGACAATTCCCCGCTCTTCTTTCAAGATGTCATCCAACGCATTAAGACAATTCACAACGACAATTTGATCTGAATCCCTGACCATGCCATAGAGGATATTCACAATGTTGTTGTCTTGAACATATGACGGATCCAGTTGGTGGAGTTTGCTGCATGCCACAACCGCCACTCTGCGCACATAAGCACTGCTGTCCTGGAGACTGAGCAACAGAGGGTTCAACCAGTACTCGATGAGGTTGCCTTGGGGCAGAGACGATAGGGAGCGCAGAGCAAGGCCTCGCACCATAGGGTTGGGGTCTTTGCAGTCAATCACGAGGGAGTTTATGGCGAGGAGGATCAGGTCTGATTGGTCGCCATGCTGACACACAAACCAGGCAGTCAGCTTTTTGGTCAACAAATCAGTGCTGGCCAAGTGCTTCACAACAGCTGGAAAAAGGGCCTTAGTGTCTGTACCAGAATTGGTCAGAGTTTGAATCTGAAACACAAGGCAATACTTTTGTTTATTATTCATAAGAGAGTAACTTCAAAATGAGGTGTATCGCAGGAGTCGGGGGCGATCTAGGCGCATTGGTTGAGTATAAAGCTCGAAATAAGACAATTTGATCTGAATCCCTGACCATGCCATAGAGGATATTCACAATGTTGTTGTCTTGAACATATGACAGATCCAGTTGGTGGAGTTTGCTGCATGCCACAACCGCCACTCTGCGCACATAAGACTTGCCTATTTCCCAATGACGAGTAAAAGTTCTCAAAGGGCGAGTAAAAAATATCATGAATGTTCTCCAGGAGGATTAGTAAAAATGCTTAATATTTAACTCTCCAAATAAAGCATAATCGGTTTAGTTCGTTTGGAATATCGTTTGGTAAGTTTAATTTTGTTTGATCTGGTAGAATTAGGTGATCGATAGAAGTGTCTTATTTTTGTTTTCTGTTGAGTATTTGGTTGATGGTAGCCCATGTTTCTTTTGAGCTGTCCTTGTGTTCGTTGAGAATTTGTGCATGGTAAAGGCATTTTGCTTGTCTGATTGTGCGTTTTAGAATGTTGTTGTATATTGATATGTTTGTTTTTGCAGCGTTTCTTTGTGGCGAGTTTGGTGGCATGCGTTTTAATTTTAGATGTAGTTTGTCTCTGTATTTGATTGATCTGATTGATTTGATTGATTGAAACAAAATCAGCCTTATATTATAAGGCTGATTTTGTTTCAAGCTCAAGCAAAAGATTTGGTTCAATCTCCACTTTATAAAATGA
>KB299425.1:12667-32756 GCA_000328365.1 Capitella teleta
TATTTGCTCATTGCATTCTAGTTATAATTTCCTCTGTTAAGCAGTTCATTCGCATTCTGTATATAAGTCTACACTGCAATTAAATCGTTAGCATTTGAATTGAACCTCTTCTTCTTTCACAACCTGAACATTCAACAACATCTTAAACCGTCAAAATTGGGTGACATGGTCGCCTGATAAATGCTGACACCGTTATAGGCAATGGCTTCCAGATGCTGAGCTCGCTGCGAGCCGCCAGTTGTGGGTTCCAATCCTGACCACTCCACTCCGCCAGAGACGCCTCAGATGAGCACGAAAGAGAGATAGAGTCGTTTTCTGATGCTTGTCTGTCGATGATGGGCGTCGAGTGTGGCGAAGACACGACGATCGGAACACGGCTGCTTGTATATTGAAGAGTACAACCGATATGGAGGGTCCAGTGCAATGGTCCGCGCCGCCACTACCAGGTCAGGAAGTCGCCAAATTCTGACTTACACCCAGAAGGAATTTCAAGGTAGAGTGAGAAACCATCTCCTTAATGAATACCCTGCCACTCAACAAAATCATGCGGGCAAGATGCAGTTAATGTTTCAGCGCCAGGTATGAACACACGTGATACGGACATCTGTTTTTGTTGCAGTTCTCTTCATCGCCTGATTTTGTGAAAACATTAATGGCCGAATTGTCGTTTGACAAGGTTAGATAAAGGAGATGTGTGGGTTACCTAAAGGCATAGTTTGTCGGTGGCAAAGAGGGAGGATAAAATGGCAAGCATCGAGTATCAGCGTCAACGGTTGGAGAAAAGTAGCCTTACCATTCCATCGCCATGCTTTGGCGCAGACACGCAATGCTTTATTAACCCACACATGCCCTCGAACGAGAATTCGGCCATAAGAGACCCAACCTCTGTCAGAATTAGTCGTGTTCATTTCATTCTTAACCGATTTCAACCAAATTTAAAGATAACTGCTCTGGAATAATTTCAAAATGAGAAAGTTCGTTTAAATCACGCTTGGAATGCCCATATCGCCTGTTATTGCTCTGGGTTGTTTTCGACCGTTGCTTTTCTTTTGATGTTCGATATACCAAGTAGCTGTGAAACTCGCAGTTAAAATTTGGATGTTTCTTCCATTTTCATTTTGCCATTTGCGTGTTCTTTGCCTTCCTAAAAGTTCTGGTTAATTCTTAAGGTGTGCCAGTCTTCAAATGATAAATTTCATCCGATGGGAAATTCGAGTATGAACTGAAACTATGAGCATGATGAGGTGAAACTGTGGTCCGCTGTGATCACGTGATCATTGGCCCCGTCGCCTTGACCTTTCTGCTGCCCCGGGCTGAGGTCACGACCCCATGGTTCGATGCTTAGTTGTGGCAAATCCGTTACGGCGAACACGTGTGTCTCCGATGCCATGTATCTGTTTGATATATAATGGAACAATTTTAAAGTGAAACGTCTTAAAATTGACATTTATATTATAGAAATATCTCAGTACAACCGATTAGGGTATACCCATATAGTGTTGTACTGAGATATTTCTTCTTATTATAAATTACCATCCTGACAACAATACGATCAATGAATAGAAAGAAGAAAGAAAAATACGAAAGAGAAGAAGAAACATACATCAACATAAATGTCCGTTAAATAATTACGAATGATGAATATGAATATATTATGAATAAAATAATGGATCGAATTTTGACACGAACCAACCTTTGAGGCAATTACAACCAATGCAAAACCACACCTACCGAATCAAACGCAAAGCACATTTCGTAATACACAGTCATTTTTCTTCCTGTGTTTACCTTTTAACAGTAGCTTCTCAAATTCACAAACTAACAGCCGAATCCCAGAGACAACACGCAGATCACATTAACAGAATGACCCACAAATAAGATCATCCAATGTCGAATCAATAACACCAATTGCCTTATAACCACAATAATATAACCCTATTCACTCAGTCGACTCAAATACGAAATGCGCACTGCTTACGATCACCCACTTTTAAGAAGCCGCCTTGGCTATAACAAGCGCTGTGTTGAATGCGAGCAAGGAAATAAAAAGTTCTGAAGCGGTTTTAAACCAAGAGCACTCACTCCAGTGTGAGCTTTATATCAGGCGATGAATTAATAGACAAGTCAATCGTGGATCAACGTACGTCGCATGGGATAGGCAGCACGTGAGATTACGAAAGCTGAGAGAGGTAAGCCAAGTGACTATTTATACAACGTGTAACAAACTGTTTTGTGCTTCTCGAATTACGTACGCCATGAGCGGTGGAGGAAGACGATAAAACATGTTTCAGTTACTGGTTGGACTTTGCAATTGTGGTTCTAACATTAGCAAAATGTGGTTGTGTTTCGTGGTATGCATTTAACTGGGTCTGTGCAGTCAACGTTGAATTCATTGGGATCGATATGCGGGTATAGGGTGGTCTAAAAGTATCGTATCGATACAGAGTGAATAAATCATGACGTCATTGTATAGCGCTATTCTTTACGTTGTTTATCTACGTGTGGACAATAGGGAATACCAATCTATAGATAATGACGTCATCTTTAATCTATTTGGGAATTCCGTGACGTCACAATTCCCCATCCTTTTATCTTTTATATGATATATGTTCACGGAAGTAAAAGAGACACAAACATGAAATGGCCGTTTAATCATGGATTGGATACCTATTGCACGGGGACCATTTAAAAATTGTATATGTTAATATTAATAAAACATAATATTATGATTCATACACAAAAAGAAGCCTCAGATGAAATGCCAAATTTGAACGAAAGAGTTGTAGCCTTCAAGCTAATCGATAATTCATCCCATATAGATAGTAATATCAAGATTCAATCCCATTAATCGTCAATATATCTATCTATACATAACTCACTGAATTAGAATTCACTCCAATCAAGGAGCTCTGTATCATTTCCCCTTCCTGGTCGATGACAAACATTCAACACTTTCAGACAATGTGACGTCATAGAGTATATCAGATGACAGATCTAAATATAGAAAAAGCACATAGATTTTCCTGCAGGACAGGTTTCAGAGCTATGGAAAAAAGATTGCATTGTGAATTTTGATGAAACAAACAATATTTGCGACATTCTGTCTATTCTGATTGAATGACACCATGAATCTTTCAGCAGATTCTTTTTTTTGTTGTTGTTGAAGTTATACGATCTCGTGAAATCATGCACGTGATGCGCGCAAAAGCTTTTGTCAGCAAACAAACACGTAGCGAGAAGACCGGGGAAAAACAAGTTTACATCAACATTTGAGAGATGTCCTCAATTTCATTAGAGAAAAAAATGAGTCTCGATTCTCAACTATGCATGTATACTACGTAGGCCTACCCTTTCAATATTATTCGGGATACAGTGATATCATAATATAGTTTAATCTATCCACGCATAAAGGAATTTAACCGGGATTTCCGCGGAGCTGTTATATTATAATTATTCAAATAGCATTTTGTATAATGTACAGGGTGGTGCATAATTTCGTTACTAATGAATGGATCTTCATGCATGAGGCATGCATAATTTATTAATGCACATTGTTTGTTATATTTATAGCATGCATTCTATGATTTCTATCCCACACAGTCACAGAGTGGTAGATAGGGGACAACGGTCTGACCATGACTTCAATGCAAGCAACGGACTCTCATATATTCTCATAAATTATGCATTATTATCATGTAGACTATTCCTATTGTTTAGCAGTGCAGTATACTACAGGTCGAGGTCGTATATGGGTGTATCACAATCAAGCTGGTTACGTCATAGTCAGGCACGATTACGGAATATTAAATATGATAGTGGATGCATGTGATAAGCCATGACATTTCAGGGACTGTTCCAGGTCCTGATATAAGTATATATACGAGCGTAACTGCATAATTGCTTGAGTTATTGTGCCGTATATCCAAGTTGACATTACCGGTTATAGCTGTGCGACTTAAAAAGAGGAGGTATATCAGTGAATTTACAATGAGTTAATGACGAAGCGATTGTCTACAATATTGAGTAACGCTTATTTGAGTGTCGAGTTGAGTTTAGTAGTCACGCGAGGGTTGTCTGGGAATCGCTCGGCCTAACATAAGTTACATAACCGGCTGCCTTTTTGTAGTCCTCATTTTAACATTTACACTAAAGCTTAATCAAACATTAACGAAACTCATTCGTTATGCATTTCTTTGACTTTCTCCCTTTGTTCCCGGTCGATATGATAAATGCTTTTAATCGATTTGCTCAGTATGAACGTCCGGCTCAAATATCCGCCGGATTTTGAGAAAAATTTTTACTTCGCACAAATGATCATACTTCTAATATATGTACTAGTCACGTGACACGTATCGTCACCAGCAAAGCGCGGACCTCAGATCTGGCCTCATTTCAGCGTCCTTTGCCAGCTCTTGCTATTTAACCCCATACAACGGTTATAAGGACCCTCCCAATAATTATATCGAGTATACATGCATTATAACGTGTGATACTTCCATTGCAGCCAAAACCGTTTGCAATGTCGGACGCTGGAAGACCATTGATGAGCATGTCGCCATCAGACTGCTCAGACATCAGTGACGCAAGCACAAGAAACAGTGACGTCACAGGAATCCGTGTACGACAGCCACCGAAGAAAGGCGGCAGAAATGTCAGCTGGTTTGTGGTCAACCTGTGCGTATTATTGCTTCTGAACATGATCATGATTACGTATAACGTCAGTGTGGTCAGAACAATAGAGAAACGCTTCAGTTTGACCAGTACTCAGACCGGAATGACGTGGAGCATGAACGACATCACACATATCTGTTTAGTGACCTTCGTGGCGTACTTCGCCCAGAAATCTCACATACCACGTGTGCTCAGTGTTACAATGTCTTTCTCTGCGGTGGCAGCGACCCTCATGGTACTCCCGTTCTTCCTGTATCCAGTACCCAAAGAGATTATTCCAGTACTCTCCAACAACCAATCATCAGAAGCAGATATCTGTGTTAGGGAATTCCCCGGATATTCGCATGACGACACGCAGTGTACTGCGAGTCAGACTGACCAATCACGATCGAGTAGAGGGGCCTGGTTCATCTTCCTGTTCGCTCAGCTCCTGAACGGTGTGGGAGGAACAGGACTGCAGACGCTGGGATTAGCTTATATTGATGAAAATGTATCGAAATCTAAAAGCAGCCTCTACGTCGGTAAGTAGTATTACTTTTTAACTAGACCTGGATTTCAACTTTATATCCGGAATTCGATATTCGTACGTTCTTTCCACAATTCGTAATGCCTATAATTATACTCACTTCTGTTTCGCATAATGTTTTCCATAGGTATTGTGACCAGTATGTACGCCTTTGGGCCAATCATTGGACTGTTATTATCGGCTGTAGCTCTTCAGTTTCCTGAATCACCTTGGGAAGGTAACTACGTGTATATATATAATTTAGCGATGTTTAGTAATTAATGTGTTTTGGGGTTTTTTTTGGTTTTTTTTTTCAAATTTCTAAACCAGCATTCTCTTGCTGTCGAAGTTGTTTAGATGCAATAAAATGTGTTTTATCGTATTATAAAGTACGCATCGTGACAGGTGTATATGAATAATGAATTATTGTAAACATTATGCATGCATATGTACTAGCTTCATGAGAACTGATGTCTATAAGGTATAGAAGGATGAACATGCATGTTAATTATTGTGATTGACATATATGTCACTCATAATAATTAACATGCAGGTTTGCATGTTTTGATATGCCAGTGTTGACTGCTTATGATTGGGAATTTGCTCTGAATTATATAACAATTAAGGCCAAGGACTGAGTGCTAAAGTCTATTGTACTCGCTACTGCTCATGTTGTATAGTTACATAATACTCTCCTGTGGTACACCAAGAAGATGTGCAGCAAACCCGGTCACGGACTTCTGACCAAGTATTTGGAACAATATACCGTTTGAGAAACATGCCAATTTTTCACTTCTCGATTACTAGCATAGCGAATAATGAAGCACAATCTCGTGTTCACTTGTGGGAGTATCGTCATTCACGATTTCCGAGAAAGTCTCCAGGGTGAATTTCGATTTTTTTCCCCTTTACATCGGTTTCTTTTTCCGAGTAAAGCAAAAAAATTGTTGGTATTCGTATAACTACTTCACCAGTAACAACTGCACATTGTCGGTATACAAGTAATACAACCTGGTTTATAAACAACAAAATTTATATCAATAAAAATACTTTGAATGTTATATACATTGTGGTTTCTCTGGAACTGGTGCCAATGTTCTCCGTGTCCTTTTTCAGAGGCTGATGGAACGCCCAAAGATCCGATGTGGATCGGATGTTGGTGGTCGGGTTTCGCTGCCTGTGCTGTCCTGATTATCATCGCAGTCATTCCCATGTGGTTCTTCCCAAGAAGCATGTCCTCCTCCCCTTCTCAGCCCATTGGGAAAACCAATCGAATGGAAGCCAAAGAGAAGATTGGCTCTGCCTTGGGACAATTCAAAGGTGGAGAGATGCTGAGGTCTAATATTTGAGGTCAACATATCATCCCTGCTTATTCCACAGCTTTCCCAAAGAGCTTGATGAGTCTTCTGTCCAACAAAGCCTACATGACTCTGCTCATCATGGTGGTCTGCATGGCGTACATCATCCAAGGCGTCTTCTCGCAACTGGTTCGCTACATCGAGATCCACTTCATGGTTCCCGCCTTCACCGCCTCAATCGTCGCTGGTAAGACACTCATCATCCTCGTCATCATCCAGTTGCTCATGCTCTTTCCATCCAGCCGTGGTTTCCGCGGGAGCTGGTGCTCTTGGGGGCTTTACGGGTGGAGTACTCATGACCTGGTGGAAGTTGACCCCGAGAGGGGCGGCGTGGATGCTGACGGTGTCTATGGGGGCCACAGCTGCAGGAATCGCAGCTGCGATGCTGATGGGCTGTCCACAGATAGCCATGGCTGGGGAAATGGGTCATGATGGGTATTTTGTACAATTGTAATGAGCGCAACATAAATTAGCATGCATTAACATAAACAGGTTGCACGTGGGAAGTCCGTGTTCCGAGTCCTGCGCTTGTGAAGAAGGAAAACCTTACAATCCCGTTTGTGGTAGTGATGGTTTGACCTACTTCTCACCGTGCCACGCTGGATGTACATCTCTTGTGAATGAAGTGAGAAACCCAGCGCGCCTTCGGTTACATAATACGTTCGTTTAGACTTACAGAGGTTGCAGTTGTCTGAACGCCACCGGTGCTGCACAAACCGCCATCTCTGGCCACTGTCACGTCGAGTGCAACCTCCTTGTTCCTTACGCCATCGTCATGTTCCTCATGTGCTTCCTCGGATCGGTTGCCCGTGTACCGGGTACTATCCTGCAATTTAGGTACTCTACCGGTTCCTATTATTCATATTTCATACATGATTATCCATTGTCTTTTTCATTTTCTCTTCTTCGTGCAGGATGGTCAAACCTGAAGAGAAATCATTTGCGCTTGGCTTGATCTCATTTGCAATGAATCTGCTCGGTGAGTGAGAATGCAGACTGTCTTAATACGGAGTTTTAACTCCCTTCTTTTCAGCCCTCATTCCGGGTCCGGTGTTATTCGGATCTCTTGTTGATAAATCCTGCATCTTATGGCAGAAAACATGCAGCGGCGGAAGTGGAGTGTGCCTTCTCTTCGACACTGCCAACTTCCGGTATCGAACTTACGGTGTGACCTTGGCCTTTGAGGTCGCAGCGTTCGTGTTGTCTTTTTTGCTTGTCTATTTCGTGTACCAATTGAAGTTTGTCGAAGAATCGCCTTTGGATGATTTAACGATGGAGCTGCCCTCCGAGGAAGATAAGGGTCGGAATACTTCTAGGGAAGAAAGAGTTTAAATAGGTCACACTTTAGAATAATTCGGTCAGATGCAAACTTATTCCAGCGGAACTTATTTTTATGCTGTAAGCTTTCCTCCTGCCTTTTTATACTTTTTGTTTCATGTCATTTGCTACAATAAATTCAAAACGTGTATTTTGAACGTATGCATGCACTGTTCTGATGTCCAACAACACCTCATGCAGGTACCTAGATAATAGTAAATTAATTATATTATATTGCTTATAGATTTATACCGTAATTCGCTGGTTCGATTGGAACTAAGTTATCTTTGCGCCACGTTGTGCTCAACGGGAACGGTATATAATGGAATGTGGACCATCCTTTAGATATTTTCAGAAGAGCGAAAACATCAGCTGCATTCCATTCAAGTGATCTCGTAAATACCCGTACCGTATCTGTTTTATAACGGGATCAAAGCAGTTTTGTGAACGCAGTTGTACATTACAGTCATAACGCACCAACTATAGGTTTTGTAGCGTATTGCATGGGAGTCGCAATGAAGTCTGGGGAAAATGATTGATCTCAATGATTTATTGAATTGATACTCAAGAATTGCCTCATAGTGGCACTGCTGAGCACGTAAAGCCGTCAATACTGGCTCTTAATGAACGTTCCGTTTTTATAATAATAGTAATAATAATGATAATAATAATAATAGTTTATATCGTATAATATAATACACACACACCCTCACAAAAAAAAAAAAAAAAAAAAAAAAAAAAAAGAAACAAAACTGAAAAGCAGACAAACCCGCTTACATATTATATACATAAATTACGTATTTGCGTTCAAGGCAAAATTATTTTCAATTTGACTTTAAAGCGTTATTTCGTATTTACACATATTTCTCGGGTACAGTAAATCCTTAATTAAATTTGCGTTTGAAATATCCTGAAGATTGGCATCTTTATTGGAAGGTTTCATGGACATAATTTGGTTTTTATCAAGATAATAAATCTGACAAAAAAAAGTGAGAGTGAATTGGATATTGATGAGTAGCTGCCCGCACGAACCAGATTGTAGGCATTTTAATGATAGGATTATAAGACATGTGTAGGGATTGAATGAAACGAAGATTTCTATTGCAAAGCTGCTGTTTAAAAGTGGATATCTTCACATAATTATTACAGGAAGCAGATTGCCATGTGTTCTATATGAGAGGTTAAATAAGGATAGTAGCTCTTCCAAATACAGAGACGAGGAATTTACTACTATATCTTTTCTTGTAACACACACCGCTTATATAAACCACAGCATTTGATGAACTCAAAATGAACATGTTGAAATGAAATAACAAAGGTTGAGCTGCTCGGATCCGCCACAGGATCGCAATGATTTGCGCCAGGATATATTTAAAAATTCTGTTGAAGGGTGACTCAAGTTAAGCTGCTGTGCTCCGTATAATGGCATACAAAACGTTTTGAACAACTTATAAACAATATCAACTTGAGTATTCCCAAAATTAGCTTTAACCATGTTCACTTTTGTCATAAAATCCTTGGACATGCGCTTCACTAATTCGCAATGTCTGACATCCCTGATAAAATTCCCCAAATGCAGTGCTTCCTTAACGACATCAATAGTGCCACCCATGAAATTAACAACTGGAACAAAATCAAAACCACCAAAAAAACAATAGCTTGCTTTTAGAGAGATTGAATTTAACATTATGGTCATCAGCAAATTTATAACACACCGCTGGCATACGCTTTAAAGCTCTTAAATTAGGCGCCATGATTGTTATGTTGTCAGCATAGCCGACCGAGCCATGGAAATGGAATTGGCTGCCGACGTAGCATTATGGCCACCGAGACCGTGCTTAAGATAATGTGACCAAAAATAGAACGCCAACCCCGCCCCCTCCCATTAGTTAACGCGCCAACCCCAGTATTGACCGTGCGGGCTGGCGGGCGTCAAAATATCCCGCCAACCGTCAAACTAACAAGCGTTTTACCTACGCGCCAAACATTAAGTCATAGAATGAAATAAAAAGGTATCTACAGGTCTTGGAAATGATTTTTGATTGATGATAGTTGATAAGGAAGGGTGCCCTGAACTAATTGATGATTACGAAATGCACGTATACGTCCTGGGTGAACCCAGATTACGAACGATGGTTTGCCCACATTAATTGAACTGCAGATTAATGAGCACACCTTCAACCACATATTGCCAAATATCTATAAATGATATTCCGAATGAATGTAGTTAGTTCTGACCTGCACATGAGGCGAATGTGTGTACCCCACTGCATGACGGAACCCCTATATGGGGTTCCGCATACAAGGCTCCATATTAGGACCATTTCTGTTTCTGGTATGTATGAATGATTTCCAAAAATCCCCTGAAAATTTAAAGCTGATTAATTATGCAGATGATACAACACTCACCTCAGCATTTAACTTCCTCAACACAAACAATTTCAATATAGACAATGAACTAACCAAAATTAATAACTGGTTAATTTCAAATAAACTCAAATTGAACACCAGTAAATCCAAAGTTATTTTTTTCACCATCAGAAAAAGCATCTTAACTTTCCTGTAATCAAAATCAATCAAGATATTATTGAGCAAAATAATAATCTTTTAGCTAATTATTTTAGGCTCGGTTTTAGCTTTCATGTATTTGTGCTCGCATGATAGTAAGAGTTTTTTGTTTTTTTTTTGGTTGTTTTTTTTTTCGGATAAACGTTTATTTTATACTTCGTGCAAAACTGCCAGTGACTCAGCTAGCGTGAACCATGGCCTGTTGGACAAGTTATGACATTTTTTCACAATGGGGAGATAGGCCGATGTCACCTCTTGTATAGGAGGAAGCTCATCTTCATATATCTATGCCTTCTGAAACAAGAATTATACCGCTAGCGCTCAGAATTCTAGATTGGCCTTTTTTTAGATTTCGCCCATGGAGCCAAAGAGACCGAACCGTATTCGAGCAAGAGATACTCGGACATGGGCGGATTTAACCCTAATCAAACCCTGAGATTTCCTCAGAACGGCTGTTTCTGTCACGTCCCGAGGACATCTGACTTCTGATGAAACCAACCTCCTCATGTTGAAGCGCCATGTTTTCAGATTTTATGATAAATAGTAAATACGGTAGTTCACAATGGTTTCTATGAGCAAGAAATGAGCTTTTGATTAAATTGATTAATATATTTATTAATTAAAACGAATTATCCGCGATTTGGTGATTAAATTTTGTCAATAATTAAACCACCGGAATGTGAGTTCTCGGGATCGGGTTTTAATTTATTTACCGGTATTGTCAATTTATGATCGATAAGTGCTGAGCTTTCCATAAATCAGGCAATAAATCAATAAAATTTGAAATTCCTGGTGACTGATTTAGCTGCACATGCATTATGATTAATATATGCAATCAATAATTTTATTACACGGTATAATGTTGTTTCCGCGCATTTGGCGCCTCACCCAGTAAGCCTGATGAAATGAACGCATAGCAATTGACAGTGCATTCTGGTGTACTTTTGAGAGTTGTTCGAGAAGTTCTCGGCCTAACATTAAACGCGCAGTACTAGAGACGTGAAATTTGGAGGTTTGATAGATCAACTATTCGCAAAATCGCACGTAGCTTTTATTTTCCTTGTATATAATTATTTTTGATAGAGCGCACTTCTACTGATATCACTGTCAAAGCCTTTTTTGGATGCCAAACGTTTGATTTGTGGGCCTCTCATAAAACTTTCTTGCAACATTGAATGGTTGGTTTTAATTTGAGTACAAAACCTGCCTATAGGCTTGGATGTGATGGAAATTAAAACAAAAAAATAATTACCACGAAACTTGCGCTAGGAAGATGCATTGAAAATACCCACCCATGTTAAATATTTGTATTATATGGAAAATATATATACTTAAGGCATCTGCTGGTGTCTTAAAATTTTGCCTTATTGATAATTTAGTTTGTTGTATGCCACTATATACATGTGTGTCTGAATTAATATTTTAGAGAAACAAAATATTGGATAATTATGATCACTCTATTTTAATGATTTTATAATATTTAGATTCCTTACATAATATTTCCTACGTAAAAATATTTTTGGGACGTAAAAGCACCATAAAAGGATTGTGAGAAACGTGTTTACGGAACCGTAAGGACTACTTNTGATGCATTGATTTCAATAAAACTTGGCACATACACGCAAATGAACACGTAAATGTGTTTGTCAAATAATTGTATAATTCATACAATGTTTTCTCGTTTTTATTAATCTCTATCACCACAAGGAACATAATTTTATGTCAGCACTAGTGTTCTCTTCTGGGCTTCATTTGACTATTTTATAATAATGCCATCAACATTTTACAAACACATTTAATTTTCATTGCTTTGAGGCTCATATAAGAAAATATCTGAGATATCCGTAAATTATGAATAGTCAAAAATTGATTTTAAATTAGTGTGTAAATCAGAAGTCTGCCGCATTTTTTATGAAATGCCGACCCCTGCTTCACTCAAATTGGTGCCAGAGATGATCATGTGACTTTCTGGTAAAATTCAGTGCCTGCAATTTTCATCCGAGAGCTGACCTATATTCAAGTCAATTTTCAACTTTCTGTGATAACTCATTCTATGTTAGGCCGAGAACTTTTCGAACAATTCTAGTAATAAGAGGCAGTAGAGGCGATACACCACGCAGAGATCTGTTTACCACCATGCGGGTGATACGTACGAACCGTTAATTCAATAACCATCTTTCGAAACGACAATGGGTCATGGGTCACGACGCATTTTCATTTGTTCAATTCTTCTCGTGCGAGTGAGTTATTGGAATAATGCTCCATAACCATCTTTCGAAACGACAATGGGTCATGGGTCACGACGCATTTTCATTTGTTCAATTCTTCTCGTGCGAGTGAGTTATTGGAATAATGCTCCATAACCATATTTCGAAACGACAATGGGTCATGGGTCACGACGCATTTTCATTTGTTCAATTCTTCTCGTGCGAGTGAGTTATTGGAATAATGCTCCATAACCATCTTTCGAAACGACAATTGGGTCATGGGTCACGACGCATTTTCATTTGTTCAATTCTTCTCGTGCGAGTGAGTTATTGGAATAATGCTCCATAACCATCTTTCGAAACGACAATGGGTCATGGGTCACGACGCATTTTCATTTGTTCAATTCTTCTCGTGCGAGTGAGTTATTGGAATAATGTTCCATAACCATCTTTCGAAACGACAATGGGTCATGGGTCACGACGCATTTTCATTTGTTCAATTCTTCTCGTGCGAGTGAGTTATTGGAATAATGCTCCATAACCATCTTTCGAAACGACAATGGGTCATGGGTCACGACGCATTTTCATTTGTTCAATTCTTCTCGTGCGAGTGAGTTATTGGAATAATGCTCCATAACCATCTTTCGAAACGACAATTGGGTCATGGGTCACGATGCATTTTCATTTGTTCAATTCTTCTCGTGCGAGTGAGTTATTGGAATAATGCTCCATAACCATCTTTCGAAACGACAATGGGTCATGGGTCACGACGCATTTTCATTTGTTCAATTCTTCTCGTGCGAGTGAGTTATTGGAATAATGCTCCATAACCATCTTTCGAAACGACAATGGGTCATGGGTCACGACGCATTTTCATTTGTTCAATTCTTCTCGTGCGAGTGAGTTATTGGAATAATGCTCCATAACCATCTTTTGAAACGACAATAGGTCACGACGCATTTTTATTTGTTCAATTTTTCTTCTGCGAGTTGTGTTGCGAGATGTTCTCATGAATATGTTTGAGATGGGTGGTATAGGGGGTGGTTATTTTTCATGAACTTGACCTCATTGCGTGACCTTGTCCTGTCATGTCACCGACGATCCAGGTCAATGCTCGCTCCGTGTGTGACTTTGTCCCGTTATAATTGTATTATCGTGTGTGTAATTAATATTCTATTATTCTTTTTAGGTAATCGCAGAATGGCATTAGAGCCGCACCGTGGTGAAATCGCCGATCTTATTCGCGGGGGCAAAACATACGATGAGATTTCCGCGCATTTCAGGCGAATGGGGGCCACACGTGGTTTTTCCTCAGCGAATGTGCGGAACTTTTGCCGCCATTATGGCATGAACCGCGAGGAGAACCCTCTTTGAGTCCGTATAGAACGTTGTCATAACGGTGGCGAGCGACTAAATGAATGACAATTTAGTGCCAGAAATTAGAATAAAAAATAAAATAAAATAAAAAATAAAAAACACGGAAAAAAACTGCAACGATTTCATGGGAAATATTCATCTCATCAAGGTCGGAGTTGAGGCGATGTCCTCAAACGACACAATTAAATTGAACTCTCATGTGATTGGCCGTTGTTCAATGCTAACTTGCTACGCCCCGCCTCCTAATTAAATATTCATAAGGATAACGAGAGTGAAAATTGAAATATTGGTTTCGTGTCGAGACCTCAAACGGCATTTTTCATTCCTGTTCGAAGAATAGAAACATGGAAATTAAATCAAAAATTGGAGCAATATTCCAATAACCCATTTGTACGAGAAAAATTAAACACATGGAAATGCGTCGTGACCCATAACTCATTGTCGTTTCGAAAGATGGTTAATCGAATTAGCGGTCATGACCCATGACCCATTGTCGTTTCGAAAGATGGTTATTGAATGAACGGTTCGTACCCTGATTGTATCTGTGTAGCCAGAGCATTCTTATTCTCCACATTGTTAACAGAACAAGAACATCTGGGTCATCTAATTTGGGTCATATAATATGTCCTAATGACTGATGTGTAGATGAAGATATTAACCATAATATTATTGCCCTAACCCTGAGATTCATTGGCACGGTGAATAACCTTCAGTATACATTTTTTAAACTGTACAATAAATTCCAGAGCATACTCTTCACATAGTAGTAGGGTTTTAGTCGCACATAGTGTCGGAGCAACTAAAATGACATCATCTGCGTAAACCAAGCGCCACACAAAGCCGTAACTTTACTAGCAGATTATCAACACGGTCAAACGCTTTACTGGCGCCTAATAGATTAAAGTATACATGACTATATATACATTTGGACATTATGACAATATCAATTACCTTCCCAAGAATATTACTTATTGCAATGGCACGATAATTAGATGAACTATTGACAGATTTCTTTGGGATCTTTTGGAATGGTTATGAGAGTAGATACAGTAAACGACGATGCAACGGATGCATGTCGCAGCATACAATCAAATAGTAATGAAAGGCAAACAGGTAAACACTGTGGTGCGTGGTTTTACAGTTGGGAGTTGCAGTACGTATCGTGTGATGCATTCGCACAGGTCGCCTCTTAGACTGCGGTGAACCAAAACAAAACGAAAATTTATTTTACGTGGTTTTACTTCACAATTATGAAGTTTTACAAACGTCCGCAGTGGTTTTACGTGGTTTTACGTGGTTTTACGTGGTTTTACGTGGTTTTACGTGGTTTTACGTGGTTTTACTTCACAATTATGAAGTTTTACAAACGTCCGCAGTGGCTCCACGGAGCAAGCTTTCGATGACATCTTTTGGAATATATGTTGATTTGGTTCTTCGGTTTTCATATTTTGAATTCATGTTTGTCCACGAACGGTAATGCAGTCGGTTTGCTAACGCCAGGGCTTCCATATGCCAATTTCCTCGATCTACTTGCTGCTGGGGCCATAGTTCCACAACTGCTCTCCCGGGTTTCATTAGAACCACAAAGCCAAAAGCAGCTCCGTGCATCCCGATAAAAATGTCAGCTTGCGAGATGAGGAGCAATTGCTCGTGCATGGGCAACGAGTCCAATTGCACACCTCTGACGTCATACATCGGAAACGCTGCCTGCGCAGCTTGTAGTATTTCCTGTTCGTTTGAGATTTTCCGTGTGATTAAACCGGAAGGGTTCCTCGGATGCGCAACGTAATCTCTGCGCCAGATGAACAAAACTTTCAATTCTTTCTTCTCACATCTCTCAGTAATTGCATTGTTTTCCAAGGAAATGTTAAATGAATTAAGTATAAAGTCCCTGAATTCACCCAAAAGGGGGAATTCGATTCTTGGTTGGGATAAAAACGGTGAATACTTGCGAGGGAAATTCCACACTAAGGCACTGAACGAGGTTGAATGCGACAGATCGCTCAATCTGAGAAACTTCTTGAATGTCTTACTCCACAGTTCATCAAGGAGACCGCTGGGATGGGCGTCCATGATGAGAATATTGGCATCATTCGGCGATAATCCGTAGAAGGTAGTGGATAGAAAGGCATCGTATATCTCCATGACGATCCAGTACACATTTGCATATTCATATCGGGTCAGAGCAATTGTCAATCCGGGAACATTTGTCACGTATTCTTCATTGGGGACCGGGTGTTCATTGTGGTAAACAAAGGCAAATGCCCAATCCTTGAAGTGAATCCCCTGCGCTGCAAAACGCACTAGGGGGTTCGAGGTCTCCTTCTCACACATCATTTGGTAAAACCCCGGATCGTATTTATAGAACTCATCAGCCTCCTTGTGGTTGATGACGTCATCCAGGGATTCTCCTCCGGTGGCTTTAGCAATAGCTCGTTCGGGGACCAAAACAATGTCTTTAAATCGCACACTTCTCCCGGCATGAATTTCAATTTTTCCTTCACAGAATGATTCCGTTCTAGTTATCCATTTGCTAAGGTATGAGTTGTTTCGCATGTTAGTAAAGTTCGCAGTTGGTTTCCGCTGGTAACCGACCACGTGGGAAGAGACTGGGATGTACGTCGCTTCCCGCAGATAATCCTCCGGTGATTTGTGCACAAGTATTCGGAAAACAAAGAAGGCACACGTGGGCAAGTACACTAGTAGCCCCACAATAGCCAAGAACCGTAAGAATCTCCCCTTGCGTCCCATCGTCACTTGAACTGCCAAAAAAATAAAGGTAGTATTTGTATATAAAATATAAGTATAATACGGCAGTTATTAAGATTTATCACGCATCGATTTAATTGAGTGCCTCTTGAACTATGATAAGCAATTTTAGATGGAGTTACTATTGGCTGTGTTGCCTCTTAAAGGTGTTCCTTCTTCATATGTGCAAGTGCTGACGTCATCAGCGTACGATAAATCACGAGCACCTGTCAAACACGCTAATTAAGCTAATGAGGATAGCATTACGTAACTGCGATCGCAGTCTTTCCTATGCAATAAAGACTTAGGTCTGGTCTCGACACAGTCGGATGTACGTGTTGTTGAGGTTCACGATACAAATTCAAATCTTAGTTGAATGATTGCAGATGATCTGTAAATACACCGTTCCGTCATCAAGATTGGAAACAGTGGAAAGAAGAGAATCCACGAGAATTTACGAGGAGATATGGATTGAGCATATCAGACCTTCACATGTTGGGATGTGAGCACGAAGTTTACTCGTCACATGGAAACCCGCAAGCAAAATGGATACCAAAACCAGCATTGATTGCAAATTTATATAACTATGGAAAACCCTTCACGTGCGGTGTGTCTAAAACCCTAAAACAAGTTCATGTTTGCCCTAAAATGACATGTTTGCTCTAAAATGAGTTTGTTTGCCCTAAATGACTTGTTTGCCCTAAAATGACTTGTTTGCCCTAAAACAACAAACTCGTTTTAGGGCAAACAACTCGTTTTAGGGCAAACAAAAACAAATCATTTTAGGGCAAGCAAACTCATTTTAGGGTAAACAAACTCGTTTTAGGGCAAACAAGTCACTTTAGGGCAAACAAAGTCATTTTAGGGCAAACAAGTCATTTTACAATCTCATTTTAAGGCAAACAAAGTCCTTTTAGGGCTAAAATGTCATTTTAGGGCAAACAACTCATTTTAAGGCAAACAAAAACAATCTCATTTTAGAGCAAACAAAGTCATTTTATGGCAAACAACTCGTTTTAGTGCAAACAAACTCGTTTTAGGGCAAACAAACTCGTTTTAGGGTTTTAGGCAGACCCCTACATGTGGACCCCACAGACACAAAACGGAATTTCAATAGTCAATACATCAAGTAGTCGAAGCATGTAAAAAGGTATCGCAAGAGAGTCTTGATCGATAAAACACTTGCGGCTTGACAAATACTCCAGCTGTGATTAGCTATATGCCACACGTCAACATTATTCACCTGATTCTCTGATGCGAGGGTTTAATTTCCATGCGGACTCAAAAGTTCCAACGCTCAGGTTGACAGTTAATTGAAGGTGTGACTACTACTACTCTAACAGATAGGAACTTATTAGGAAGGCGAGCTTATTGGGTCATGCTTATTTCCATTAAAAGTGACTGACGTTTCTATTACGGAATATCGTAAAGCAGAATTATTGGAACTGTGTTTGTGTGTGTTGATGGCCTCTATCTTGAGCGAAATCTTGACTTTTCAAATGAAAATAAAATTTATTAAATCATGACATATTATGATTGATGATGCAAATTAACCAAATTTACTATAAATCTGGTGTTCTGATTCAGATCTTTAACGGAGACAATAATAGAGAACTCCCTTGACTGATCTTTGGCTATATACGATGTATGAATGCATCAAACAGATTCTAAGAGCCATCAAATCTTTTATTTAACAGTGATCCTTAACTGAGATCAAAGCATGAGTGAATGCCCTTCATGGCATCTGAGACGGAGACGAATTCCTGTGCCAACTAATTGCAATTAAAGTCACTGGATGACCCAGTTAAAGCAGTGTATGTGGCTCTCAAAAGAATTCATGATGATCTTAACTTGATTGATGTTATTTTACACGTACAGCACATGATGTATAATGCACCCATTGAATTGTATACGGTATTAAACACATTGAATGTCAGTTTTATTCATAGTATCTATATGATACTATGAATAAAACTGACAAAACTTGAGTCTCTTGGCAACTGTCAGTAGTAGGAAAATGAGAGTTTTGGCCCACCTCCAAAAGCGAGGTACAGATAGGTGAGAAATGTTTAATTATGTTAAAAACGATGATTTCCATCCTCTATCATTCGTTACTAGTTCAAAACAATCAGAGGTAGTCTTTAAAATTTGCCCCAAAAGTTAGGAACCTCCTGCAAATTCGGCGATGGCTTCGCAAAAAAAAAAAAAAAAAAGAAAAGAAAAGAAAAGAAAAAGAAAAAACACAATAGAGACAATGCAAAATATTTCACTATTGGACTGTTAAGAGCGCTTCAAAAGAAGCTATCCAAAAGCCTTCTGGATCGATGAACACAATCTAGAACCGTTGATGTAATGTCCATTCGTAGCCAGCGCCAGTGTGTTGCCGACCAAATTCGTGATGGACAACCAGAAGTGACGGCAGAGAGGTAGGATCGGCAACCTCGGCGAGTGAACATCTAGGACATGTTTAAAACAGTAACTTCAACGGCACGTGAAGCAAGAGGGACCCACAAGCATCTCTGCAAGAACAGTTCAGAGCTGGCTTCAGGAACGGAGGTTAAAGTCTCAGATACTTCATTGAAACCCACTCCAGAATGCTGAGAGACGTCATTGTCGTCTCCAGTGAACGCAATTGCATCAGAGATGGGCTTTACACAGGTGGAGAAGTGTCTTCTTGTATTACATAGCGTGGCAGGGAACAGGCCTCGCAAAATAGACTCTAAATTGGCTTTAATTCATCATGGCAACCACACATATATCACTGTATATAGAAGAGAACAAGGCGAATAAACTTGAATTGAGGAAATACCTGCACTTTATCCAATCAATGTTCCTTTCATTCATGCTCTTTTTCGCATGTTAACGCAAATATCAATTTTAAATCACTCCTCTTCCACCTGTCTGCCAGACTTCAGCTCAAATTATATCAAATTAGTCAGTGAAATAATTACCAGATTGTCCCGTGAGATGAACCTACTTGAAATGCACAAATTTTCCTCAAACGTCTGATATTTATATCAAATATTCTCGATGAGAAATTCGATGTCTAAATTATTTCAACGTCGTCAGCAATTTGATTAATTTATTCGGCTGCAGGTTTCAGGGTGAGACGATCGAACCAGCTGGTGCTGTTCATAAATCAAACACAACTCCCTCCACTCAAACCTCCAAGGTACGGCACCCCGGGGAATCGAGAACAAAAAGAATACAACAAAGTACACGTAGAAGACTATATACTTTTTCTCCTCCATCTTCCAAAGTTTCCATATGAAACCCTATCTGCGCACTCATACAAATTAATGAAGCGAGGATACGAAGAAATGCTGACTTTATGGACT
>KB299425.1:43655-57551 GCA_000328365.1 Capitella teleta
TTTATACGGTTGCCAGTTGTGGCATTTAAATAGCTCTAATATCGAGAAGATACATTTATGTTGGCGAAAGTGTTTACGCCGCCTTTTTAATCTTTCAAGACGAACTCATTGTGATCTCATTCATATTATCTGTCAAGATGTTCCTTTCATTAATCAAATTTTGAACCGATTTGCTAAGTTTTTACAGGGCATTGTTAAAAGCGTTAATATATTTACTCGTTCCTGTCTTTCCTCTGTTTTATCAGGAAGCCTATCTGTTTTTAGTTTCAATGTTTCTTGTTTATGTTCAAAGCTCGGGATACCAAAGTTTCGGATCCCCGAGTATAATTTTACCGCAAGAACGCGGCAACTATTTTTTGTAGATGACGCCATGCAAAGTCTTGGTGGCGTCATCAGAGATTTAATCCGTTTGCGAGATTGCAACGGATTAATTAATAACGGTTGGACAACCTGCGATTTTACTATGTTTCTCGAGGAACTTTGTTGCAATTAACATATTCTTCTATTTATTTAATTCTACTTGTTGAATTTATTATTCTTTTGTTCTTTCTTTCTGTTGTTTTTGTTCTTTGTTCTTTTTTTTTTCTTTTCTTTTCTTTTCCCCTAAATGAAATGCTTGTATCACACCCGTGAATGTATTTCGATTAATAAACATTATATATATAATATTCTGCCCTGAAATAAACATTCAAACATTTTGAATCGTTTGTACTGTTTTGAATCAACGGTCGGTTTTCCTTTTCTTTTTTTTTCTTTTTTAATCATTTCAACTGGCCGGATCTACCAGATGTTAATTCATTGTCACAAAACGGCCAGTGGAAAAAAAAAAATCTCACCAATGATCGCTGTCGTTCGCAGCCATGAAGCAGCATCTCCGGTTTTAACGTTGGTGTTTTTAGTTTCTGTTGAATCATAATAGATCTGAAATGCTCACAATTGAGGCATCGATTCCTCTATGCAGTACCTGTATGCTACTTTTGAATCTGCAATGTGACGCATGTCTTGAAGTAGAACAATGAGCCACCGAAACAAATAACTATCGATGTATGCTAAGTATCCAGGTAGTGGACACCTGGTTAATAAATAGATCATAGAATCACAGAATTGTCCATTGGTCTTCGAGTTTTTTCTTGTGATTCTTCGTGGTGTTTAGCCAAATGCACGTACATGACCAGTTCAGAAACAATAAAACATGCATGAATATACTATTCTGTCTGAATTTTATTATTTCCCGGGTCACGCACTGGATTTCAGGTCATGCCAAAATGAGGAAAGGCGTTCTTTGCTCAACTTCATGGAAAGACTAATCACAGCTCCATTGTTCAAGGTTTCAAAGATTTATTTTTTTATTTTTTGTTTTGTTTCTTTTTTTGATTCCTCTGGCACAGCGTCTGCTTCTTTTCTTATGAAGTGCGAATTCTGATTCATTCTCGGAAAGAAGGAGCGAAGCTCACCTGAAAACGCAGCAGCATTTGTAATCAATCGTTCTCTAGGAGTTTAGAAGTTTTTATTGGGCAATAGCTGTTGTGAGTGAGTGGTGGGGTTTTACGGCTGCACCCAATCCGATCGGATGATACGGGCGCCAGGGCAATAGCTGTTGTGAGTGAGTGGTGGGGTTTTACGGCTGCACCCAATCCGATCGGATGATACGGGCGCCAGGGCAATAGCTGTTTGTTACCCATATGGCGATTAAAAATGGCAAACCCTCGCTAAAGTAAGGACTATAAACATTAATGCTGAGCTGTTGGCTAAGAATCTTATTGTATACTATACATGAATAATAAATACGAGGGTCGTTCGAGAAGTTCTCGGCCTAATTTTGAACACGTTAACAAGAAAAGCTTAAATTTTACTCGGATGTAGAACAGCCTTTCAGAATAAAATAACAAGCATGAAAATTCCCAGGGCATCATGTGACTAGCTCGAACGCCAATTTGTGTGAATCAGGGGTCGGTATTTCGTCCAAATTCTGCGGATTCGTGAGGCATGCGATCATGCTATATTTATTTTAGAACACCAATCGTCTATGAAAATTCAGAGTTTTTCACCATGGACACATCAAAGCAAAACGCAATAATTGAGTATGTAACATTGTGATGAAATTACATGTACTATAAAATGCCCAAATGGGACGCCCTGAAGAGAGCACTGACTGACTACTACGTTTCTCCTGGTAACCAAACTGTAAACATAAATAAAAATGATATGCTTCAAAGAAGTTTATTGCAGACACAATAACCATGTCAATCAGCTTGTAGGTGCCAAGTTTTACAATTTATTAAATTCATTCAATTCCGCCCAAATTGCACAGAAAGAAAATCAGTGCAAGCAATCGGAAAACATTAAAAAATGTAGTGTCAACATGAGATTGCATCATGTAAAGAAAATATATCAGTCGATTAGCTAGCTGTGTTATTCAAATTAGAATATTTGTGCCAATTAAAACTAATTTGTGTCTCCAGGTATTTGCATTTAGCACATACAAGATAATTCTATATGACAATTAACAATATAAGAACAATTATTTAATTATTTTGCAAACACTATGTATATGTGCTTGGAGCAAAGCTCGCTCATCACATTACAACAATAATCACTATCACAAACACGCCAATTTGAACAGCAAATAACGAGAACGGTATTTTGATTCAAAAGGTTTCATTAAAATATTGTACTGCTTGAAATATAGGGATATTATAAATAAATATATAAATATAATTACATTGATTATCACCAATATGTAGGCTTCATGTATAACTATATGCATTCATGTAATTGTAAATGATGTGATGGTCACGAAAATTAATGGCCTACGAAGATTAGATAATAAAAAAAAAATATATATAAAAATAACAGAAATTAAATCTTGATAGTCGAGCAATCTCTAAACAAACAACTTTGAGGGATATCACTTGAAAATTTGATATTGTTAGAATAACCCCTACTGAATCTACATTTCTATGCATTGAAATTCATGGAACACCCCTAGCGATATTACATTCCTACATATAATTACTAGTAGGTACAAAAGAAACACAACAATCTGTAATTGATTGCGATTGATAAAGGAAGACCAAAGGGTTGATGGGTTAAAGAAACTAGACAGTCATCCAAAAGAGATTACAACAACTAAGTGTGTCATGAGTAATCAATATAAAATAGCAACAAACCGAATGGCTATGAAATTTCACAACGGTAAACGTCGAGGTTTCTGGGATGAAGTGAACAAAATACATGATGAGCTGCTCTATCAGAACCGCTGCCTTTAAAAGGGGCTTGGTTCCAAGCGATGCATCAGTCAGAGCAAGATGGAAGTCAGCACAGCAGATCCCAGCACAACGCTGCTCACAACTCTAGCAACAATCATCAAAAGAGAAAGACAAGCTCACAGCGTATGGTGCATATATTTCCCATTCACCACAAGCTTCTTGCTCGCCTCAATCTTGGTCATCTTTGGACTTGTAAGCAACTTTCTGACCATTGTTTTGCTTTGGTCAGACCGGAACAAGTCGGCCACAATGCTGCTACTCATCCTGCTATCCATTTCGGACTCTGTTCTGCTTATGTGGTTCGTTGGTGTCACTATCGTCCCTGCATATTTCGACTTCATGGGAGATCCCATCAAAGCCAGTGAAATCAAGATCCCATTCCTCGTATATTCTGCATACTGTGTTGATGTGTCTCGAATGATGTCAATTTGGTTGACGGTGCTTGTCACCTGGCAGAGATACATCGGCGCCTGTAAGCCTTTTCTCTACGTCAAATACGGCTCTCTGAAAGCCGCAAGAGCATCAGCCTTCGTTGCATTCACAGTGATTGCAATATTTTTTCTACCCAAATTCTTTGAGGCGAGACCATCCAGGCATCCATTGGGATGGCTCATCCCCAAACAGAGATCCTACACTGAGAATAAATTCTATTCCGTGCTGTATTCTCTTGTCGCATACTACACACTGAATTACATCGGGCCCATCGCATGCTTGAGTTACATGACGTTTGCACTCATCCGCGCGCTAAGAAAAATTCGCCGAACCCGGCAGAACATGATAGGTTCATCCAGCAACAAGGATGAGGTCACGCTCTCAATCGTCATTGTCGTCGTTATTTCCATCTTCTGCTATATCTTGGGGCCTCTTCGCAAAACCCTCATTGAGATCTACCCTGACCCCAAAGAGAACAAATGCGGAGGAGTCATTTTCTACTACTCGGCAACTCTCCTCATCGTTCTGTTCAGTGGAGGGTGCAATTTCATCGTCTACGTCCTCTTCGTGAAAAAGCTGAGAAAGAAGGCAGCAAATCTCCTTTTTCGGCGATGTTGTCGAAGGGTGGGGCCAGTAATAAACAATGTACCCACATCAGCAGGGGGCTCTGGACCAACTCTGATCAGAGTGAAGCAAGCAAACAGAAACTCTTCCATGGTTGTTGTTCAGTCAGGCCAAAACCAACCGGCTGTTTTCAGTATTATGCCAAAATAGGCCGCTTAATTTTTCTTCTCTTTTCCACTTTGTTTACTTTATGTTTTCAGTGAGTTGCAAAACAGCTTCCTCTCTAAGGACATGATGATGAATCTTCTTGTTGTTTTCCCGTGTGTTTGTTTTTCCGCATATAAGCTCCATCTCATTCAGAAATTATAAGAAGGAACAAAATGAGAAGTTTTCAGTCTACGTTTAATAGTCTTCCAGTCTGAGCACTACCTAAGATGAAGCAGCAAGCCGTTTCAATGATAGGGTGCCACAACTTTTAGTGACCGAAGTTGACGAAATGAATGGCGACAGTAGAGAGCAGAGATTTTCTAGGCCATTGAATTGTTCGGGGGCTGGTGCCATGTGCGATGTTGCACGTGATCAGCTGCACTTCGATACGGTATTCAACAGAAAACCAGTGTCTTTTTCTAATTGACAGTGTAGCATGGCCTCGTTCGGGTGCCATTAGTGCCACTCAAGCGGCTGCTTTTCGTACTCGCTGCAGGCGTTGCATCAGGTGGCCTGGAATGCCGATCCATTCATTTATATAGCGCAAAATATACAATTATATGGTAAAGGTTCTATGCGCTTAGCATAAAAGGAAATTACATGCATTAATAATAAAAATAATGCACAAGGTTAAGAGAGTCATGGGTGCACAGTGCCATTGCATATTTGAGAAAACCATGGCAAGAGCCCGTCCTCTTCATGGTCGAAAAGCTCACTGCACTGAAACACCCTGAGACGTAATATTTTCATGCACAAAATGCTAAGATATGAATTAAAACATTAAGTTATGTAACATTGCCGAAACCTAAAAGTCTTCAATTTCTCCTTGAAGATGGCTGCGTCCCTCGTAACTCACTTGGTAGATAATTCCATATCTTGGTTCCTTCATACACCATCTACCGTGCCCCGTACATATTTTTTAAAGGATGTGTTTTCAGCATAAAAGCGACAAATCTCAGTGACCTGGGTGGATGGTAAGGTGTGGATGAAGTCCATGGATTAAGTCCTCTAGTGGTATGTGATTTCGAGAGCTTTTATGTGCGCGTAATCAGATGGGCTTCCGAACCAGCTTTATGTAATTTTATCTGTTACATGGCGCTTCATCACAAACTACATGTATAGCTTTGTTTTGATTTAAATGGTCCATATTGGTGTTCCGAATAATGATAAAGTTCCCTATGGGATTTTACCATTGCGAGACGTTGCTACGGCGTACTGTAGATGCTAGGGGGATTTTGGCGGGTAATTGCAGACGAACTCCTGCAGCTTTCAGTTTCGCTCGCTGCTGCCTACTGCGCTCTTCACCTGAAGACATTTTCAAGCTTTCGACTATGCCTCATTTGACATTGGATCAGAGGAGATGGATCCTTGCCCAGTTTTTGAAGTTGGCGAGTACCAGGTGAGTGAGATCTGCTTGGGAAGCTGAATTTGAGATTGACACACCCTCAGAGAAGACCATACACCGACTTGTGCGGAAATTCACTAAAACAGGCAGCATTACGATGGGTTAATTGAGATGAATATCCAGGCTTTACCGGACTACTTCTCTTTTAAGATGCACGAAATTCAGGGATCTTTTCTGATACTGTTGTTAGATATTCATGACAGTTATGTGCAATAAATACCATGATTTTACATTGCCACAATCGTGTCAGTCACTCGAGAGCACCTTAGCAACCACGCCGTAGCAACGTCTCGCAATGGTAAAATCCCATAGGGAACTTTATCATTATTCGGAACAACAATATGGACCAGTCTGTAGATAAACGTATATGCTTTAAGCCGTTTTAGGGTTTAAATCATGGTCATTTTATCATGATAGAGCAGATAGACTACTTTAGTACTTTTAGCTCACTCTGTGTATAATTATTACAATTATACAATAGTTCAATTGGTTGAATTTCATTTTCATCGATCATATGCTAAGTAATATATGTACCGAAGACTGAGAATACCTGTAAACCCTCACCGGTCAAATTTAGCGAATCCGGAATCATAACGCACTCAAAAGCTAATCATAACGTTGTTATATAATCCGACTCAGATAGAGAGTTGAGTTACGGAATTGTTTTTGTGGAATTTCTATACCACGAAACGTTTAATTTCGCAAGTACGCTTCATTGGAGTGTTTCTGTTTCATTTAGCGCCATAGATTTGCTTACAAATCAGGAAAAATAATTTGCGGATTCGTTCAATCTCTGATTTTAACCAGATCACTTTCAACTCTTCGTTTGAATCTCCAACTTTCGGGCGATAATATAGTATTCTAGTGCAACGATTCTTCAAATCTTACATCTGTCATCTGAATAAAAGTCAGAGGAAGAGAGGATAAATTATTTGAAACCATCATTGACGAAACAACTTAAGTATTAAAGAATTAAAATTTCAGGATGACAGTGTTTGCGTGCTCAGCTGTCAAAGATTGTTCCAAGATAGCACAGATTCTCGGGCGAGGTCTGTATACCTCGCCCAACGGTAAACCGCTTCTTTTTGCGTATACTGGCAGCGAGGCTCCACATTCAGCCGATTGCATGATAAATATAGACATATTATCCGACAAATCCTTGTCTTTAAGCCCTCCAGACGTTAGATGGTATATTTATGCTCCAAGAAAAAATATGAGCCAGTACCATCATGTCGAACTTACATTAATTAAAACCCGCAACAAAATATCACTTTGTGAAGAAGTAAACAAATGCCATTTTGCGAGTGACGTCACTCAGCACACGCGCACTGCATTGTAAACAAGCGCACATGCTTCACTTTCCCGCTCAAACTTCTCTCACGACTTTCAAATGAAAATGAATAAAATTGTTCATATACTGATTGGTGATGCACAAAATATTGCGTATTAATAATTAATACGCATTCCTTTGTGAAGACTCGGTATAAATTACGTGCGCAACTGCAAGGAAAGATAGGCCGCCTGTTGAACTGCTTAGCGCGGGAAAATTGTATGCGCATGTGTGTATGTTTACTTCGCACTACGCAGGCGCAGTGCTCTGGTTTATTTATAACACATGGAGAGCAGGTCATGTGACACAACAATCGGAAAGCGGAGAGAAACCTGTAATGTCACTTTTTTTCGTTGCGGATCCAGTTTAAGTAGGTTTATGGTACTGGTTTTGAACAAAATTTAATACCAGCGTCTACCTGGTATGGCTCTGCAGACCCTGGTGCCTTCATAAATATAATTACAAGCGTGGAATTCTAGAAATCCTGGTTCACGAACTGGAGTTTAATGCATTTACCGTACAGCGAGACCCATTGGGCTCGCTGTAGTATGTCAGCTAGTTCCAAGGCTTTCATAGCTAATACAGTTTTATATATATACCACATACAGGTTTTATATCAGAAATTCTGTCGAGTTCCTAATTATCTGTTGCCATCCTACATTAACGGTGTTAGATTATTCCACCAATGACAGCAGGGCTCAAAATAAGACTTCAACTAATCGCCAATGGCGAGTAAAAATTCTCACTGGTGAGTAAAAATATCAAGAATGGTCACCAGATGGCAAGTAAAAATTTAGCTCTCCAAATAAAATGTAAAGGGCAGATTCTTTGGTCAATTCCAAGCAATAGATTTTTGCTCAATCCTCAGTCAAAAAACTGCGGGGTGATGGAATAATTATGGATTCAGAGGAATCAGCATAATCCTAATCATAAAGCATTTGGAGCTGTACACGCCTAAACTATGGATGTTGAAAAGCAAAAAGAGGCCAGAGAATCCCTGGTTGAAGACTTCGTGCAAACTCCTTATTTACCAACATCTTTTTCAGAATGATGTTGAACGATGGCCCTGAGGAGGTGGACGATGAGAGCATCCATCGCCTGGAAGGCAGCATGACGGGGGGCGGAGGATTAGTGATCATGAAGAAGGGTCTCGACAAGGGCTCCAACTCAGAGCCACACACATTCAAGCGACCTGTCATGCCCTCGACCAGTCCCTCTGGCTCCCTGCTTGGTCTGGATAAGTTAGCCGCTGCTAAACGACTCAAAGACGAAGAGGAGCAATCAAATAAAAGGTCAAAGGTCATGTCATACACTGGCGAAGAAGAGGAAGTTGAAGAGGAAGAATCCGTTAGGCGCCACAGTGAGAAAAACATCAAAGAACGGTGAGGGTCTGCAGAGGCATTAAAAAAATACAAAGCGTTTTCGTTTCTTTTTGAAGGCATTACCGTAACGCAGGTGATGAGACTCCCTCGCATCCGGGAGGAGTCAGCGACGAATTCCGCAGGCGCGACAAGGATCGCAGAGAGCGAGGCGTTCACGCGACGTCAAAGGAGAAGAAAGATCGCGGGAGAGACTCCCATCGTAGGAGGGAACGTCACAGGAGAAGCGACCGCGACAGGGGAACCCGTGACTGGGAACAGACCCCGTCTTCCCACTCGGGGGAGGACGAACTGCGCACCCCCAAAGTGCACGGAAAAGGTAACTCCCCCCTCGCCCATCCTTTCTCCTCATAACGCACCCTCCGCAGATACCCCCTCCATCTCTAACTGGGAGGACGACGACGACGTGACTCCGCCCAAGAAATCTGCGTGGGATCTGCCGACTCCCAGGTCGTCCTCTGGAAGAGAGTATGACCGCAGTGACCGGAAGAGTCATCGGTCATTCAGGGATGACCGCAGTATGCGCAGGCACAGCAAGGAGACGCCTCTGCCCACGCCGTCGTACAAATACAACGACTGGATGGGCGACAAGAGGAAGCACATCAAATACACGCCTCGCAACAAAGAAGGCAGCGGTACAGCAATCACGCTTGGTTTGAGTCAACTGCTGATTATCTCGTTCCAGAAACCAGTCGGCGTGGTCCTGATTTTGATGACGAAGCAACCCGCGCAGAGTGGGAGGAAGAGCAGAAGAGGCTGGACAGGGAGTGGTACAGCATGGATGAGGGCTACGACGACACCAACAACCCCTTCTCCAACACGTCACGAGCGTACGCGGAAAAGAAAGAGAAAGAACTAGAAGAGAAGAAGAAGAAAAGGATGACCGCTCGCCAGCAGCAGATCCACAAGGTTCGCTTTACCGAGGATATCATAGCAAAAAAATTGTGATTAATTATCTCGCCCGCAGGATAATGAGATGTGGGAGATAAACCGCATGTTGAGGAGCGGGGCTGTTATGAAGACCGAGTATGATGAAGATTTTGAAGAAGATAACGAAGCGCGAGTACACCTGTTGGTGCACAACATCTCTCCTCCGTTCTTAGATGGCAGAATTGTGTTCACCAAACAACCCGAGCCAGTCATTCCCCTCAGGGTAACTAATTAATAAATTAATTAATAATAATTAATCACATGATTTATCCATCCAGGATCCCTCTTCTGATATGGCTAAATTTGCTCGCAATGGAAGTCTGGTTGTGCGAAATCAGAGAGAACAGAAGGAAAGACGCAAAGCTCAGGTCTCTTTTTTTTTCTCTTTCTTTTTTTTTTCCCTCGTATTTATCCAGATTTTTTTCCCTGATAGGTGAAGCATTGGGAGTTGGCTGGGACACGAATGGGAGAGATCATGGGAGTTAAGAAGGAAGAGGAGGAGAAGGAGAAGAACGTTGACGCTGAGGGAGACGTAGATTACAAAGAGGACCACAAGTTTGCGGATGTTATGGCGGGCAAAAACGCCGCTGTGTCGGACTTTGCTCAGAAGAAGACTCTGAGGGAACAGAGAGAGTATCTTCCCATTTTTGCCGTGCGTCAGGAGGTCAGTCTAATTGCATCACGGTCTTTTTTTTAGGAAAAAATCCATTTGCTGTTTTCAGTTGATGAGAATCGTTCGAGAAAACAATATCGTGATTATTGTGGGTGAAACCGGCAGCGGTAAAACCACTCAGCTCACTCAGGTAATTATGCAAATTTTATTACAATTTATGCTAATACTATGCATAGTATTTGCATGAGGATGGATACACCAATTATGGGATGGTTGGCTGCACACAACCGCGTCGTGTGGCGGCCATGTCTGTCGCGAAAAGAGTCTCCGAAGAAATGAACGTTCCTCTCGGAGAAGATGTCGGATACGCTATCAGATTTGAAGACTGCACCAGCGAGGTAAGAATTCAATACGGTTATCTTTTTATCTTATCTGTCTCTGCTTAGAAAACTATGATCAAATACATGACAGACGGAATTCTCCTTCGTGAATCTCTCCGTGAACCAGATCTGGACAACTACAGCGCTGTGATCATGGACGAGGCTCACGAAAGATCGCTCAACACAGACGTCCTTTTTGGCCTCCTCAGAGAGGTCATTGCTCGCAGGACTGATCTCAGGCTCATTGTGACCTCGGCTACAATGGACGCTGAGAAGTTTGCTAGCTTCTTTGGCAATGTGCCAGTTTTCAAGATCCCCGGGCGCACATTTCCTGTCGACGTTTTCTACAGCAAAAATCCTGTTGAGGATTACGTTGATTCCGCCGTTAAGCAAGCCATGCAGGTGCACTTAGGCGGAGCTCCTGGTATGTCTAAGCGTGCACGTGTTCGTTTCTTATGATTGAATTTCTCAGGTGATATGCTTGTGTTCATGCCCGGTCAGGAGGATATCGAAACCACGTGCGAACTCCTCTCTGGTAATTCCCTCTTCAGCCTCCTCTCATTTTCCTAATCCTCACTTCCTTCTCCGCCTCAAAGAGCGATTAGACCAGTTAGACGAAGCTCCTCCCCTCGCCATTCTTCCAATTTACTCGCAGTTGCCCTCTGACCTCCAAGCGAAGATCTTCCAGAAGGCTCCAGGGAACGTCCGCAAATGCATCGTTGCTACGAACATCGCGGAAACATCTCTGACGGGTGGGGCTTTGTCCTGGTCCCTGGCTTCCTCTTCCGGTGTTTATTTTTTAATTTCCTCGTCGCTTTTTTTCAGTTGATGGCATTCAAGTTGTTGTGGATGCCGGCTACTGCAAACTCAAAGTGTTCAATCCCAAGATCGGTATGGATGCCCTCTCTATATTTCCCATAAGTCAGGTCAGTTCTCTCCCTTTATCTTATCTTATCTTATCTTAATCTTATCTCTTTCCAGGCAAATGCAAACCAGCGCTCAGGTCGTGCCGGCAGGACAGGACCAGGGTAATCACGCCTTTGCCTCTCTTTGAAATCTTATGCTCATGAATATTCATCAGGCTGTGCTATCGCCTGTACACAAGTCGCCAGTACAAAGAGGAACTCCTCTTCACGACTGTTCCGGAAATCCAGCGGACAAACCTCGCCAACGTCGTCCTCCTCCTGAAGTCCCTAGGAGTTCAGGATCTGCTCCAGTTCCACTTCATGGATCCACCTCCTCAGGTGAACTCTTCCGGGTCACCTTTGACCTTTTACCTTTAACCTCTGACCTCCAGGATAACATCATGAACTCCATGTATCAGTTGTGGGTGCTCGGAGCGCTCGATAACACGGGGTCGTTGACTCCCCTTGGAAGAAACATGGTAGAGTTCCCGCTCGATCCCGCGCTCTCCAAGCTCCTGATTGTTTCCACGGAGATGGGCTGCAGTGCCGAAATCCTCATCATTGTCTCGATGCTTTCCGTTCCGGCCATCTTCTATCGACCGAAAGGAAGGGAAGAGGACTCTGACGCGGCCAGGGAAAAGTTCCAAGTGGTCGAGAGCGATCACCTGACTCTGCTCAATGCGTATCATCAGTGGAAACGTAACAGGTGCGTTTATTATTGTTATCTGTGTTATCTATGTCTCATTCTTGTTATCTACAGCTACTCTGCAACTTGGTCCACTGACCACTTCATCCACATTAAAGCCATGCGCAAAGTCCGAGAAGTGCGAACTCAGTTGAAGGAAATTATGGATCAGCAGAAAATGGATTTGGTTTCCTGTGGAAATGAATGGGACATTGTGCGCAAGTGCATCTGTTCGTCGTATTTCCACCAGGCGGCCAGATTGAAGGTTTAGAAATTTAGTTGAAATTTATTTATTTGAGAAATATTATGTTTGCAGGGTCTTGGGGAGTACGTCAACCTGCGTACTGGCATGCCGTGCCACCTGCACCCAACCAGCGCTTTGTTCGGCATGGGATATACGCCCGATTATATCGTGTATCATGAGCTGGTGATGACCGCCAAGGAGTACATGCAGTGCGTGACCTCGGTCGATGGCACCTGGTTGGCTGAGTTGGGACCCATGTTCTACAGCGTCAAGGATTCCAGCAAATCCAGACAGGTGGGTGGGGAAAATGTTAATTTATTTTTCTTGACCTGTTTGCTTTGCAGGAGCGTCGCATGATGGCCGTGGATCACATGAACACAATGGAGGATGAGATGAAGGTCGCTCAAGAACAAATCATCTCTCGCAAAGCGGACGCCGAAAGAGTCAGGCAGCAGTCCGTCAGGAAGTGAACGATTTCTGTTGTTTTTTATTTTGTTTGATATCTGATTTTCATGTGTTTTTCCAACAGAACTGAGATTGTGACTCCCGGGCGCAAAGAACCCAAGACTCCGCGACTGAGTACACCCAGGAGGGGAAAGATTGGATTGTGAGGTGCATCTCATATATGGCAGCAGCGTTTTAATCTTTTATCATGAAATAAATTCTATTTGTCGTTTTGTAAGTTATTTGGTCGTCATTATTTTCTTATATGTGTGTGCTATTACAGTATTCCATTTTTATATCGGGATAGAATATTTGGCCTTCAAGGTTGTTAAATTGAGTTCTCTTGTGGACCAGATGGTTCTCCAGACTTAGACCGATTTATCTGTCATATTCTGGACCCGAATTGCGTGTGATAATGCTTGTGTTGTGTATTTATGCCTCAAGCAATATTATTTATCTCGAGATAGCATTATTCAATTGACGTTATGATTGTAATGTCAGCTTTAAGATATCTCAGCTAGTACCTCTATATGTTCTGTTTTGTCTCTTTTTGTGCGCAGTGTCAGGACCTCTATTCTTCCGTAGCAACATAAACAATGGCCGATACGTTGCTTCTTCGCTGCCTCAAATCGCAGCCCAAAGTCCTCAATTTAAGCAGCAAAAAGCTCGAAAAATGTCCAAAAATTATCGGCAGATTGCAATCGGTCATTCAACTCGATTTAAAAAACAATCGACTCACATCTCTTCCTCACGAGTTTGGTGAATTGGTTCATGTCAGTGTTAATTGACGAATTTCTACCACAGATAAATTGGACGAGGTCTATCACTCTATGTACCCCTGGGTCTCGCTGTAGTTTGTCAGCTAACGAATTTCTGATTAAATTACAAATTAGGATTTCATTAACTAAACAACGTTATCACGGTAGACAACAAGATTATTTTGCCACTTGAAAACTTGAAAAGTTAACAATTAAAGGGAGGGAGAACTGGTTAAAAATAGACTTTGAGTCGTTATTTGATGCACCAAAAATGATTCCTATGCCTGGTCCACACAAGGAATATCATCGCTAACGATTTCGCGGGAGATATATTGCTAACTAGGCGTGACG
>KB299425.1:57601-86794 GCA_000328365.1 Capitella teleta
CCTTTCGTTTTGTAAACAACAAAGATGTCCTTTTATGGCGAAGATGATCTGCTCTGATTGGCTGAAATCGATAGCTTCACAAGGGGAACGGGACCAATCACGGCAAGCCTTCAGCTGACGTTTGCCTGCTATACTTTGTAATGGAAGCAATTCTCCCATAGGCCCAATGCTAACCCCGATATTCGAAATGCGTTATTTCCTTACTCTTGCATCCAGGCATGGTGTTTTTGCCACGGAATGCTATCAATTGGTGCTATGAGTCAATAGAACATAACTTAAAATTCAGTTCCCCATCCCTTTAACTTAATTTGGATCCATCATTCCATGTCATTTGGTTTAGATCTTGAGATCTGAGCTGCTCAACTAGATTACTCAGATTGTCTCTCATTGAATGATTAGGGGGTCTTAGACACACTGTGATAAGGAGTCATTGGAAATCGCGACTGATGAGCATTAATGAAATTCTTCGGCATATTTCTTCAACTTCTGTGATACATGTACCGGTATATCAATATTCTTTATAGCTCGAAATATTGAACATAGGAAACAATGAACTGACTGAACTCCCGGAAATCTTGAAGGAATGTCTTGGTCTACAAAAACTGCATGCTTTTAAAAACCAAATTTTATATCTGCAACCGACATTACTTCGTAAGCTGTTAATTATCATTCGCAACTCTCATTAACATTGAATTTAACATTTCAGCATGTCTCACACATCTACGTCTTCTAAACCTGAACAACAACCAGTTGAGGAGACTCCCTCCGGAGATCTGCCGGTCGGTACCTCTGCTCTCCCATTTAACTTCCCACAATTCTGTTGTTCAGTCTGGGGCAGCTCCAATATCTCAGCATCGACCACAACCTGATCCAAGAACTGCCGTTTGAGCTGTGTGCCGTGACTGCTCTTGAAGAACTACATGTGGCTTACAACCAACTCACTAGTCTACCTCTAGAAATAGGCTACTTGAGAAATCTCCAAAAACTGCATGTGCAGAAGAACCAAATTCGGGAACTCCCAGAGGTATATACAAAGATTCAATCAGAAGTTACCCTTAATAAATTTAATTTCCATTTCAGAGTCTAGGTAAATGTTTCAAGTTACGAGTCCTTGACGTGGCTGCAAATGATTTAAGAATTTTCCCAACTGAGGTCTCGTTAATAAACAACTTAATCATAAATTAAAAAAAATTTCTTTCTGCAGTTCTCACAGTTGCCGTTGAGTGAGTTCTACTGTGAGTTGAATCCATTACTGCAACATGTTCCGGTTCATTCCGTTCAAGAGGAAGAGGTACTCGCTCTCAAAGAGGTCACCGCGAGATTTGTCATGCGAGAATTGAAGAACAGGCATAAATTCTGATAGCGTGGCGTTCTCCTGGAATAAACGTGTTTTACAGGGCTTCGTATCTGCGCCAAGCGATTCGCCGTTATCCAAACATCAGTGAACTTCTGTCGCAATCGAGTAAATGCTCGGTTTGTGGAGAGTCCTTCCTCAACACCTGGCTGGAGTGCGTACAGTTCGTTGATGCACACAAAGTGAGTACCTCTATTTTCAGCTCTGCCCTTTACTTTGTTCTCTGCGCCACAGGCTTTGAACACGGCCAATCAGACTGGTATGGTTCCTGTACGAGCTCTGCTTTGTTCCTACAGATGCTTCAATGAACCAGGCCATGAATTCTATGGAGTGGCTTTCCCATAATGCATCTCTTCTTTTCTTTTTGAAAAAAAAAAAAAAAAAAAATTTAAATGAAATAAAAATCTAAGTAAAACAAATTTAAATGATGCAATTTATTTTATGAAATCTCATGTGCGAAAAAGATAAATGAAAATAATCTAGAGGTCCGTATAACAACCTCTATCTCCAGAGGTACCGACTTCTAGCGCATCATAATAAACTAGACAAAAAATATTTCATGGCAACTTCTGGCTCGTTTGTATATTTTAAATTTAGTTTTAAATAGAATATAATTACAAAGTTCTTTGCAACTCCTCTTGTTCTCTTCGAAAGCACAGACGAAAAAAAAATATATATATATATTAATATATGCATTGAATTTACATAATCACAATGAGGAAAATTTTCAAATAAATAATTATATGAACAAGGAGAAGTATAAGCAAAAATTGCTTAAAGAAAAAATGATACAAAAAAAAGAACACATTGTTACTGAACTGGAAAAGAAATATACACTGAAAAAAGATTTCCTCTCACACACTATTTTGGTCCATATAAGTACACAAATTTTGATTCTCAGCAAACCAAAGAAATCAACCAAAAGTCAACCAAAAGTCAACCAAAAGCAGTCAACCAAAAGTCAACCAAACGTCAACGTTAAGTATGAGCGACAGATAGATGTTCATGAGAATCGTGGCCCACTGCGATCATTACTAATGGTCTTGCGTAGACGAACCCCGCGAGTGATCTGCTGAATGAAGCTGTCCCCAGTGCCCAGGGGTCCTTCCCCCGTGGGGGTGATGTCCTCCATTTCGAAGGAGCGGGGGCTCGCCATTCCCCCGACGGCCACAGAGGGCGGAGAGGAGAACTTCTCGTTCAGCGTGTGCATGATGGTCGCGTGAGACTCGCTCACGCTGCCTCGTGATTTCGGAGGTAGCGACTCAATGCCATTGCGAGCGTTTTCTAAGAGTTCGTCGGGAGGCGGGGGAAGGGGGAGGTCATCAGACGAGAGGTCAGGGGTCAGTTTGTTGGGAGGGGGAGGGGGCATCTGCAGCTCAAAGTTCTGCACAATCGCCTCAACTTTGCTTGAGTTGGAAGTTTCGCTCAGTGACCTTTGACGCCTCTGAGTCGGTGCCTCCAGCTTCATTTCAGTGATAGGGACATCGTAAATGACCGTTTGCGCTGGTGCAACGCTGACCTCCGTCTCAGAGGGTGGGGCTTCGCTCAACGGAGTTATATCCCCGTCTGTCTCCTCGTCAGACTCCAGCGCAGGGCAAGTGGGAATAGTAGGCGTCATGACAGGAAGGGCCCCGGACAGAGAAGAGTTCCTCCTCAGGGGTGTCGAGGGCTTTGTGCTGTGGAACGATCCTCTGCGAATGGTCGCCACGCTCGGCGAATCAGGCACACAGCCTACGAGGAAGAAAAACATGCGGTTAAAAACTGATAACAATGAAATGCGGAGAGTGGACGAAAACAGCGGATTGCATGCCACCAAACTACTGCACCGTACCCAGGGAAGAGGCGGGACGATGTCTCATCGACCGATTGACCCATTTATGGGGCAGCGTCAGACTGCTGCTCGTGCCTAAGCCTACGTCTCGCAGGAGGTCAAAGTTGACTACATCTTGCGACTCCTGGGCGAGTTTCGCATCCAGAAGAAAATCATAAAGTTCTAAAAGGTCAAAGAGAAGAAAAGCAAAAAAAGGGACAAATAAAAATAACGTGTCATGCGAGGAAAAAAACCAAAGAGAAAAATAAATAAACCCATGCAAAGCAGCTGGAGGTACTAACCTGGATCTTCATTCGTACTGCCCACAAAACTTGACTGTAGAGAGTGGCGCTGCTTGTTGCTACCTCCGTCTTCGGTGTCGTAGTTTTTCTGCAAGGCGGCCGTGCTGGCTTCAAGCTCCTTGATTGCGTTGGCCAATTCCATGGAATTTGGCGTCTGTGTACACAACACGATTAAGCAAAGAAATCGAGGAAAAACGCAATGGTATAAAATTCGAAGAGTGCTTCAATATAAACAAGAGGTGACTGGTAGAGGGAGGAACACTTGCGGTAAATATGAATCAAACAAAAACCACAGCTTCCATGATTAATTAAACATCGTAATTAAATTAAACCAAACCAAACATTTCTGCCATCCGTATATGATATACACTTGATTAATTATGCTAATATATGCATAATATATGCATAATATATGCCTTGCCTGGCTGCGAGTCAGGGGCGACGAGGTACGCAGTTGACTCGATCGCAACTCCTCAATGACGCGCCTCAAAGGAGACAGCTCATAAATGTACTGAGTCGCGAATAAATTTGCATAAATTAAGAGAAGTGCCAGCAGACAAGTGAACAGGACAGGGGCTCTTACCTGGGTGGCCGGCACAGATGAGCTGCGCTGGGGCCTTGCCTTGGAGGTGTCTCGTGGGGGTCGTTTGGCGTCTGACTCCTTGGCTTTCTTCTTGTCCATCTGTTTCTGTGCGGCCATTGTGGCCAATTCATTCATGTTCACGTAGACTGAAACACAAATGCAGTCAGCACTGCTCAGCACGTCAATTAGCCTCGTACCATTCTTACTTTGATCGCACTGCGAAACGTTGAAGTCCGGAACAACAGGGGGCACCACCGGGCGGGCTCTCATCTTGGGGCCTGGGGGCGGGGGCCTGATGTCGGCCATCTTGGCGTAGAGGGCCTCTTTCTTCTTGGCGTCGGGAGGCACGATGCAGGGCACTGCGTACACGGACGCACTGCCCTCGGAGGTCACCTTCTCCAGCAGCACGCTCTGCTCTGGGGGTTCAAAGGTCATAGCAGTAAGCGGAGGTCGCGAGTGCGATTTCTCGTAAGCGGTTGAGATGGTGTGGGGGCGTTCTGAGGCGCTCGGGGGCAGCTGAGCGGTGGGCGTCTTGGCCTGGTCGCTCGACGGCAGTTCCGGCCAGTTGGTCCAAGTGGAGGCGGAGTTTGAGTGCTGCATGAGGTGGCAGGCAGGGGAGGTGGGGGTGACCGCCTCACTCGTCCCTTCGCTGCTGCTACTGCTGCTACCTCCGCTCTGCTGGGATCCCTTCAGTAGAGGAAAAAAAAGCCAAAATGGGAGTGTGTTTTTTGAGTGCGGGTTGGGGGGAGGGGGAGGTACCTTGTACTTCAGAGGAGAGGGTGGCTTAAGAAAGAGCGTATCTTGCGAAGTGAAGCCGGAATCCTGAGAGGAAACACTAGACAGACGAAGAACGGCGACTGAGCCGGGAGGCGGGGGAGGCTAGAAACGGCAAACAGCGGCAAATGAAAATAACGCAAACGTAAACGCAAACGACACAAAACGGAAACGGGAAAAGTGAGCACCTGCGAGGGATGCCTGAAGTGGTGGCTGGGTGAATGGGTGGACCCACTGGACGAGCTGTTGATGCTGCTCATGCTGCACATGCTGGACTTGCGGGAACCCAGAGAAGAAGTAGGGGAACCTGGTGGGGTCTGGAAACCCAAGAGATTTACGGTTAACCAACGACAACGGAATCGTGTCTCACTTGGAATGACCATGAAGGATGGTCCTTGCCCTTGAGGTCCGTGATGACCTGCTCGCTGGAGGCGGGGAGAGTGAAGGGGTCTCCCGCTTGCAGACACAAGTGTTGCGTAATCTCCTGGAGGTGAGTGATCTCTCCCAACATGGCGACTTCTAAGTCCTGTGCATCAGCCAATTTAAAGCGTGAATTTCATACGCAACCGATTCTTACCACCACAGGTTTAAGGCAAGTGATGAAATGACAGAAACGACTCCTCTCTTCAATCAGCGCAGTTCGCACGGCTTTCTTCTCAGTCTCCTCGAGAGCGTGGAACTTGTCGTTGACGTCCTGCATAGAGTGATCCAACCGCTGCTGCAAGTCTCCTTTGCCTGAAAATATAAAACGTCCCTTTCATTAGCAACAAATAGTACCTCTACCTTAGAAGCCAAAATAACCCTGAATACTAATTTCAACATAAAAGCATAATTGTTCAGCTCTATGAATAAATTAAAAAACAAGATGCAATAAGGCATGTGATTGATATTGTAATTAGCGTTTAGTGTACATTGCTTGCCAGCACAACTAAATATTGATATCACAAATATTTCTGCTAATTTACCATATCAACATGAGTGACATAACCATTCTTACATCGTCCTCCATCGAGTACACATCTGGTTTAAGTGAAGGAGAAAAAATAACTCCTCATGCAAATATAAGCCAAGCAGATGACTTCATCCTCTGATAGACAGATAGCAGCCCTGCAAGAGGTCACCGAGTACAAACAGCTGATTTCTATAAATAAACATTTTGGGATCATTCTCTACCATGGGGTTCAACTGAGCAGATTTCCAATACAGTCGTATCTCGTTAAACTGAACTAAATCACACACACAGAGCCAGTTCATAAGGGTCAAAAATTATGTATTAAAAATGGTTCAATGTACAGCAGCCTGCATCAACAGCGGGATTGATTCAATTGGAGCGCTGGGTGGGAGTATTGGGCAAACATTTGAACAGCTTTTTTGCATCAATTCATCAAACATTTAATCTATACAGATCAAATAAAAAAAAAAGGAAATTGGTCAAGCCATTTGCATCGTCACCTTTTTTCACTTTCTTTTGCAGTCTAACTGTATCGGAAGACGCTCGCTTTATTTCCTGCCGGGCTTTTTTGTATTCTGAAATAATAAAAAGACAAAAATAGCATTTTTTGTACACAAACATAATTCCCCCGGTTCGTTTCAGGCGATGAAACACCTCAACAAATCATGCTTCACCCGATAGCAAACCGACATTCCGCCTCGCCAGGATGCAGGGGAAGAATGCTATATAGGTCACAGTGACCTAATTGTAATGAGCTGACATGCACAATACATCCATCAACAAAAGTCTTGTTTATTAAGCTGTCTTTACTTAGCATCAGGAAATAGATCCGTACAATAATAGATCCGGCTGGGTGTAGGAATACCTTTGGCATGATCCTTGTCGAGTTGAATGACATTTCTTTTCCATTCTTCCATTCTATCCTGCATCGGAACAACCATGGCGTCCAACATGGCACTGCGCAAGAAAAAAAAAAAACATTTAAACCCAAAAGTCGCTAATGAGGCCCTTACGTGCAGAGCCTCACCGTCAATTTCACCAACAATATTATTTTGCAATTTGAAATTACCAGCTAATCATAATACATGCATTAATATAGGAAACACTGGCATTGAATTTAAAAATTTTCAATTCTATACATTCTCTGTTTAGTTAGTACATGGATTTCAGTATAGAGTCCGCAGAAGGGAATATACGGTTAAAATTAGGAGTTGAGTCGCAAACCCCTTTCTGGCTGTAATTGACAGACGACGGTGCCACACACAAAAGGCATTCAGAGCAGGAGGCCATTTACATTACAGGGGGGTCGCCATGGCAACGGCTTTAAACCCTTCATGACAGAAAGAAGAACCGGCGTAAACCGTCGTGTCTAGAATCTAATAACCTCACATGTTCATTTAAACCGGATGTGACGTCAATGTGAGAGAATGTTGAAACCATAAAATCGAGTGTTCATCTCCGTTTGAACCTGTTAATTCGATTTGGGAGTCATACTTTGTTGTACAATATTAACTATTCGAAGGTTCCACTGTACGAGGAGAGAATTGTGAATTATGTGCCGAGAATTTTGATCGTACGACTCCTCCGAGGGATCTTCGCAAGATAACGCCATCCTGATGGCTGAGATAAATCTCCCATAATGTCATATTCATGCGACGATTACGAGTGACAGAGGAGAAAAAGAGGAGAAAAGAGGAGGTGGTTTACCTTGTGAAGTGCTTCAGTTTGTTCTCAATGCTGCGATGTCGCATACAGAGGCGAGTCAGTGCAGAACCGATGTCACGAGTTGCGCCTGCAAAGATTTTCGGAATTAGGATAGAAATAAAATAAAATTTGACCGTGCAGATCCTCAATTAAAATATTTCGCGGTAAAATTGTTGATTGTCGAAGAAGGAAAATTGACTCGGAAATTGTCATTTTGAATTAATGTTTGATTAACAACCAAAAATATTATCGGATTGTTTTGTCAATTTGTTTTGTGCTAAGTGGAATCGACAAGTTTAGATGAGAATGCCAAGAAATAGTAACGTTGTCCCTGGCAACCGGTAATTATGGAATTGCATGATGCTCTCAACGGTCAATATTTCATGATGCACTAAAAATAAGCATAAGCTGTGGGAAATCCGTGAAACAGGATTCTATTGAACCGGATGCCGAAGAAAAAAATCCCTAAATCCAATTTACAACCATAACTTTATGAGAAAACCAGCTAAGATATACATTTACGTAGGCCAAGAAAAAACCGCGAGCAGAAACAAAATAGGGTGAGGCTCAAGACGGACCTCACAAGAAGGCAGCAGTACAATGTATGCGACGAAAGATAAATTTGTTCCCGAAAAGACTAAACAGAAAACAAGTCAAAACACACGTGTACTTTTATCTCAGACAAGATCTGAAAATGGGACGGAGCCATGTTTTTACCATTAAGGCTGAAAAAAAAAAAAAAAAAGAGGAAGATCCTAGAGGCACTGACGTACGAGATCGAGCAAGGAAGCTTGATAGAGGGTTAACATGCAACGATCAAATTGTACAAGCAAAGATTCTCCGCTGTTGCGAGGAATATAATGCAAGGTTATGCGACTAAGCGATATAGGTCACGACTGCTCAGAGTTAATAATAGTCACTCGCAATGGAGACGAGATGTACACTGCGCACAGCGTACTGGAAAGAACAGAGCCGTCGGTCTCAATGGGTAGTGCCGTTAATTGGAGAGAGACCCAATTAACACGGTCAGACAGTGCGCTTGACCATCTGCGCCGCACTCATTGACCTCATAGGAAATCGGCAAATCACGGGAAATGACGGCACAATCAGCGCGTCGAATTCCAAATGAGGCTCTGCACCGGTGCGGTCGACCTAAATGGGTGAATGCGGCTGAAAGCGAGTGGAGTGGGGCGGAAGACGCCATCCATCATCGTTTAAGCTCAGCCGGCGACGAAATCGAATGAGGTCGACGTCTGCAGCTGAAGAGATCGACGCAAATCTGGTTTAATTGCACGGAGAGTGCGAAACTGTGCTAGGACTTGATTTACGGGGAAATTCTTTCGAATGTCCGTGACACTAAAATACACACGGATCGGGGGAAAACAACACAGCAATGCCCAGCCACCGGTATTGATTAACGACGAACAGCGGAATGTGCATCAAAAGGAAGCCGATCACCATGAATCTCCGGGGAAAACGCGAAAAGGGATCCTTCACCCACTGACCCTTCACCGTTTAGAGCCTCATATTTCACTTGCCGCAATTCGCAGATAATGGCTTCCATACATCGCAGCGGTGAATGCGCCGAACAAAACTGCTATTTGACAATCATTGCCGGGAATTACATGCGCTAAATATAAACGTTTATTCGCCACCAGCAGCATAATAGTCTGAGGATGAGGATATCATGTTTTACTAGTATAACCATACGTATAACACAATTAACAAGCTCTAATTTATGCATTCCTAGAAGTCGTATCAAGGCACGTGAAATATAACCCTGGGTAGATTTGAATAACAAATGAGCCTGCATAATTTATCAATAGAGCACTGTCAGCAAAACATAGAAGAACAGCCTTTGATGTACAATACGCGAGTGTGACAATATCGAATAACACGCCCTCACGCTAACCGACATTTGAGATGTACTATTAACAATTTAATTTTATGATATAATCAGTGATAATATCACACGATTAGCATCCATGCATTATCCACAAGTGGACGCCGCGTCAGTGTGTTACGTCATCGCCAGTTGGTTTGCAATCGCATCTGCTGAATCGTACAATATGAGTGCATTGGCCAACCATTCGTTCGCCTGTTGATGGTTAGAGGCACTTCCCCCTTCACGCGCGTACATAATCAACTCCGTGTTTACGAACATCTTACCATAATGAATGATAATATGGAAGCAATAATAGTTATAACGGTCGAACTGTTCATATTATGGAAGCGATAATACTCATGCGCATGCAATGGAAGGAATACAGGCTTGATGGAATCCATCACTGATATAAATTACAATTATATCGGAATAAGGAAGCAATATTTGCTGAATTGGGTGCGATTGAATCATGATGGAGGAGGCAATGTTCACTCGTTGATCCTTTTACGATACTAGTACAACAATATGGAAGCAATACTAGAACCGGATTCGTGCGTACGGGTCATTAAAGCAGCGATGGTCGATTCACACGGAATCCACAACAGAGGTTCCCACCATAAAGTGCAGACGAATCCGCACTCGAGGTCATTAGGTGCAAAGACTGCCAAAGAGGCACGAGACAGACTGTCGATAATGACATGCAAATCCCGACGACCTTGAACCACGACCTAGTGCCCTAGATCGCGGCCACCAGGATCTGTTCATGTCATCGACCTCCAATCCCAGAAGGTAGAGAGAGTGACGTCACAGACAATGACGTCATAGGTTACTACATGTATAGTATTGGCTGATATCGCACGGTTCGTAGCGAGGCGAGGGGGAGATTTATGGTGTCATAGAAATCACTGATATCGAATATTTTACAACTGAGCAACCATGGTAACTAAACAAGGATGACCACCCCTCTTATCTTGCATGGACTAATCCAATTTGATGATGAAATATACACGATGGACGAGTCCATCAAAGCAACAAGGGGGTGTGGATTCAATCGCATCTCCCGAAATAGCGAGTGCCCTTCTCAACCCTGAACAGCAAACATTTCTTTGCATCGTACGTGCCTCATCAAAGAACTCTCAACACTTGAGATGCAACGCGCCGTCTTGAGCCGAGCTGATGGGGCTACAGCCGGTGACATAATTACGGGAAGTGATTTGAGGAAATTCTAGTAATATAAATCGCCTAATTTAGCTATTAGTTTTCTCATTACGAACTGATTCTGGGTAGTGAAATCGCACTGTACTTTTTACCTGTTCTGTTTCTCTGGGATGAAAGGCGGGAAAACATCATAAAGAAATGGTTGGAAATCAAGGGAAACATCCGGACACAGGGGAAAAACTACAAGCCAATGCCGGGGTAAAAATGACGGCAGGTGAATGAGAAAGTAATTTGATTGCAAGTTATGATGAATTGTCGTCCATCTTGTGTCCAGAATGCTGATGAAACGCTCAATTTAAGATCTCCATATTTTAGCTAATCCATTTTATTGTTTTATATTAAATTTAGTTTCTCCGTAATCTAGCAATGTACTCCATTATATTGTTCCATTTTATTGATATAGTGATATTACACACTCGTTAAGATTTGCGAAAATAATGCTTTTGTCGCTCTCCACCGTTATATGGAAGAGAAGGCATGTACAATCGATATCTCGATCAGTAAACATTGATCGGACCGGCGTACCAGGACAAAGAAATCGAGCTCCTTGACGCAAGAGAAGCCTTGGAGGAGGGACCAGTATCGATTCAATAAATTACAAATCATTACAGAGCCAGACGACGTTCCAGACGAAACAAAGCAACCAGCCACCTCATTTTTCGGGACACTTCAACGCGAAACACAAAGAGAGAAAGCAAATTGTTGACGAAGCAATTGAGGCTCTGCACTGCTCACAAAGAAAACGAAAATGTTTTCACAAAAATTCTACGCTGAAGTTAAACAAAAGGCAACTTTCCAAGGAATCAATGCAAAATCTGATTACAAGTTCATTCGTTGCCGAGGGGATTTTATGCGATAGATTCTACGATTGCTGCGAGCATCGATTAAGTGATAAATGGATGAAAGACCGACTCAGTTGACCAATAACTCAATCAGCTGTCAACGAGAAAGGATGAGGCTCAAAACGTGAGGGTCTCACTGGCGACAAATCAACGAATTGATAACATTTCAAGTGTCAAAACTGATAAGGATAGGAAACTTTATCGAATGATAACCAAAAAAACACGCACACACTAACATACTAAGACCAGAGGCCGCACACGGGAAGTTCGATCGATAAGAACTATGAGGAATTTCAGAATACTTCATAATTTATAGGCAAGGTAAAGAAAAAAAAATATGCATGTAATTATATGATGGGCGTCAAGCGTGAGGAAATAAAAGAGTTAAATTGTGGGGATGAAATTTAATACTGAACAAAATTTGAAAACCATGTTTAGAAGAAAAAAATGAAGGAAAAATATGCTCTATTTCGATCAGTTTAGATTGTGAAAAAAATGCTGAATACATTATTTATTAGAGGAATGAAACATCATCATTAGGGGTCGATGAATAATTAATAGGCAATGAACCAACATATTGTACAAAAACAGAATATAATTACCCTACAATTATTACCCTAATTTCACTTGTTGCACACTTTAATGAATTCAAAATGGTGGATAAACAAGTTGTTTACTCAGAAGTCTGAACATAATTACCGGTATTGATGATGAAAACTGATTAATTATTCATGTAAGCATTTAATAAATGTTTTCGCCAAGACTTTGTGCAAAGATCAAATCAAGTTTCAGTCCTTCAGAGGCATTAAAGAAGAATAAATCTAGCCCATAATAACAAAACGATCATAATTATGTCATCTTAATTAAGATCCATTGTGCTAAGTGTCCAACACAATCTTACACAACGTCACTCAAGAGTCTGATCAATTCGGTACCTCTATTCATCAATTCCGCAACGTCTCTCATCAATAATACAATTTAGTAGCTCTATTTAGCCTCATGACATTGACAATAATTACCTTTCGTATTGGTTGCCATATCTGCAACCCTCTGAAAGGCATCCAGGAATGCATTCGTGGCAAGAATCGTGGCCCTGGAAGTAATAATTCAATAATGGTGGATTAATTGGAGATTGCAAATATACCTCAGAGCGGTGTGCAGTTTTCCTGCCTTTCCAATGAAGTCCTCCCATACCGGAGAACCCGTCTGTAAAGAAATAACGAAAAAATATAGAAAATTCACAGTAAATCATCACGATTCAAGTAGGATTTGGATGTCTCCGGATTCAAATGTATTTAAGGGTGAACAATACCGGTATTTCATATATTGTAATTTTGCAAAGGTAATTAGGGAACATGTGATGAGGGATTGATACCAGAATAACAAAAACAAAAGAGGAATCCCAACAAAATACTGTCGGAACAAAAAAAAATTATTAATCACATTAATTTATCAACAATAATTCGGATTAATTCCATTACCATGCAAGTGCTGGTTTGATCACGATAAAGCATTTCCAAGTGGAAATAGCTCCAATGACATGAGTATGATAATTATTGATATTATTATAATATTAATTATAATATCATGAGTCATAATCACGAGTTGTATCACGAGATATCTGAGAAATCACGAGAGAAATGTTGTCATCAAAACACAAAAACCACAACAACAAAATGCGAGAATAAGACAAAGTGACATATGTGCACTAAAGGCGAGCATTTCTCAGGTCAGCACCCGACCAGGCTCGGTCAAGAACTAAGTATGGCTGATAAATAACATTGAGGACACGTGTTATCTACATCGTAGAGGGCCTAACTCTTATCACAAGTGTGCTACAGTGCAAACTCCTCAAACGAAATACTAGTACAAGTATCACAGCGACACCAAATAGTGTACTACCTCTGTACGAGGAGGAGAAACTCGACATTTGGAAGTGAATGTATCTGAAACTCAATCATGCTCACGCATATAATTAAGTATTGCGGTTCACAGTACTTCCTAGTATACTTGTGATTAACCAGAATTAATGAGTCAGAAGTTCAGAGCTAAATAAACACTTGCCACATATGGTGTTTTTTTAATGTCTTCATGAACCCGGTTTCCCCCAAGTATACGTTATCTCAAAAAAAAAATTGTTTAACCCAATTGGTTAAAACTTGTAACAGGTAAGAAAAACTGTAAATCACTTGAAGAGAGAGAGAGAAAAAAAGCACTTGTAATTACCAACCTGTGCACCATGTACATGCGAACCGAAAGAAAGCAAACTAGCTATTTCCAGCGTGTCTCGTCATAAAGAATTCACAGCAAATTACGTAACAGTTACTTTGATGTGAGGCTGTAAGATTACGTAATTCACCCAAGACTATAATAATAATGGATCTCTTGAGAATCTGAGCGCAATGAATATTCGTAAGATATCCAGGGTCCGTGCGACTCATAAAGTATTCATTCATGATTGCTCCTCTCTGATGGACTTACTGGTTGTAAGGATTACTGGTTATTTACTGGTTATAAGGATAGAATCGAAAGTAGTTACACTAACAAATAAACTAAATGGTATTCTGGTCTTGCCGGACAATCCAATATAAAATGTCGCTTCATATGGACACAACATGGAGGGTCATAGTCATGACATTGCTATGGACACAAAATGGCGAATCACATGGACAAAATACGATGCAACACATAGAGACACTGGTCTGCGTATTGCACCGGACATTGACTTTTATGGACATCACGTTTGACCTTCAAAACACAAGAGACTCAATCCACAAGGTCAAATACAGGAAATTCCTAAGGCCCGATGTATACAAATGAAGACCAAACAGCATAGAACGAAGACGCTGTTACCATGGCAACGGGATCATCTCGCGAGATCAATCAGTACCACCGCCAAAGCAATCAAGCGAACCTTGATCGAGTTAGGTCAACACGGATCATGCCGTTACGTAATACTTCGGGGCAATCCAGCTGCTTATACCCAAGGTGCAATAGCACTGAGTTCCATTGTCAATCAGCAGATTTGGTAAAAATAACAAGAGGAGAAAAAGCTGCGAAGACCAAATGCACAATAATTATGTACAAGATATCAAGTTTTAACTTGCGTGCTCATGCATTTCGACAGGAAGTAATTCCGTGTACAATAATTAACGACGTGAATTATTGTCTCAACAATCACGCGAAAGCATGACGAGGCTCTGCACGGGAAAATATTGCTTAGATTAGACAATTACATCATTTACATGTACTCGGAATGACAAATGTACCTCATGAACTCAACGCCGGATATCACGCCTTCCGGAGATTATGCAACTGAAGCACTTGAGACCACCTGAATTAGACTGACCACAGCGCTGGTCAGTCAATCGTAACAGTGTTTGAACGGGGCGCTTTGTCAACTTACAGATCAGAACCAATCGGGTTTAATCCCAAATTTAGAAAAACAGCAATAACAAGCGAATACCAGTGAAGTACTAGGATTCAAAGATTGAAGGTCAATCCAAATACGGGTTCGAAGATGATAATTGGCGCTAAACAAACATAGGCACCACAAAAGAAGCAATTGAGAAACGCAAATGTACCCTCTCTTGGCCACAGAGGAAGCGCGACCTCCATAGTTCAGCAGAGTGTTCGTGTCTTTGCGTTTCTTCGAGGTCTTAAATGAAATTTCGCATAAAGGCCATTCAAGGGCCCATTAAACAGGTGCCCAGAGCTAAATCGGACACCTGTAGATTCTCAGAGGCCTATTATAAAAAGATTGTGGGCAATCAGTTGATAGGCTGATTGTATCATAATGGGCGTATGCTTAATATCTCCATCTCATGAATATTCAGGAGTATGATTAACCAGCGATATCACGCGTCAATATTCCCAGTACAAACAAAGAAATGAGAAGATTCTATCACGAATTTGTTTTCCCAAACAAAACATAAACGTGTTTATAAATAGTTAATGTTCCGAGCAGCGCGTGCCTTCGATGCAATCTCGCAAACTCTCACGAAGCAAACGTGGTTAACTAAGGACACCAATTTGTGGAAGGAAAAAATATATATATGTCGAGCAGAAAAAAAAATTGTGAAAAACATCGATCATACAGCGTAAAAAATGATTGACCAGACTGTGCAGCTACTTATTCATCCGCTAGTCAACCATACTTCCCACTGATGAAATGACTGACCGGAACAGTCGGTCAGTTAATACTCAACAGATGAGGTTTGAGATGATGAAAGGGGGCAGTGACTGACCACAACACTTGTTTACAATCGCCGAGCATTCCTTCAACGGTGGCTATCTCTACGATCTCATTGTTCTAATAATACATCGAAGATAGAACGTGCTGAAGAAGAGAAATCGCACCCGCGCTGATTAGCCTGATAAGCAGCTTGTACCAAAGTATACGCCGATAACGACTGGATTTTTCGGCAGGAGGTCTGCTCGGAGAGATCAGTCATCGACAGTGACAGGCCGGCTCAAAACCCTTGAATATACATCTCAGCGAGAGAGAGAGATATCTGCTCACAACATGGGAGATATTTTCAGCTTATTCAATCGCCGTCAGAGTGAATGTGGGTTGGCACGGGTGGGCACCGTTTACGAGAAGAGAGATTAAAACGCGAATCGTAATAATTCGAGGAATAGTGAGCTCTCGATGTACCAGCATCATTTGTATCATTGTATCCTCCTCAACAAAATAAGTGAACCGTCGAGAAAAAATGACAATGCGATAATTTACGTCCTATCAGATCGTTTAAATGGCAATAGATGAATAGAAGTCACAAATTAAACTGTTTGTATTGCCAGCATAGCTCATCGCTTAATGGAGCACGTGGTGAGCTGCCAGGAACGCGCATCTGTTGTCTTTGCAACTCGGAAACGCACGCCGGCTGGTGGCGAAAACACGGCCGCAGGAGCACACGCGGACATCGTTCGGAGCTGTTATGTAACGACCGAGGCGATGAGCTAGCATCTGGGCTCTCAAGTGCAGAGATGGATGAACAAGTGCCGAGTCTAACAACAGACGCGCTGTTCTAACAGCGCTGAAGAAGAGGCACTTGTAATGCAGCGCCCATCACAACCCACTCACTGGGGGCGCGCGCGGAGGTCGAAGTGAAAGTCAACCTGACAAGGAGTAATGATTGAATGAATATTAGGTCCCTCGTCCTTGCTATTGGATTGTTCCGAAAGAAACCACACAAAAGCAGTCAAGGAGCAGAAAACAAAAAAAGCCACGAATCTGAGTGATGAGTCCCGTGTGATTTCAACACGGTGCAAGTGATGGGAGCAATGCCAAATGTCGCTTTTCATACCACAACGTTCAAAGTCGGCTCTCCTCCACCAACAAATAATTCACAAACCAATCGGAATGGAATTTTGAATTCGCCAAACCGGATGAGGAGCGTGATCTGGTCATATATCAGTGACCAAGAGGAGACATATCGCATGAAATCAATTGATGATAACGACAGATAAGTGATAACGAATTCGACTGGAGAGGCCTACGGAGCAATTTCTATGCGGTTCACAGCAACGACCAAAAAAAAAGAAAAAAAGAAATAATAAAAAAACTGCTCCAGTAAAGCTCTATGTCTGAATTATTCATGAATAAAATATCAGCTTATCAGCTATTTAGCCTGCAATTATGAGTGTTACATTAACTTACGTTGCCTCACCTACGCAATTCAGTGTATCAGTTATCTGATAACAAGTCCACTCATCACCGAGGGTGGATTCTAACCAATTAACAATGTGAACTCTTGCAAAGGAAATATTATCCCTTAAATACAATTTATGATTAATCATACACCGGAAGTGCTGTCACTGGTGGGTCCCACTTCTGGTCAACAGTTTCTTAATCTTCTATGACAATGGATTACAGTTGGCTAATTATTAAGCTCCCCCCGGCAGGATAATTAATTATAACACAATTATCCAAACATAATCACCAGTAAAAGCAGATTGATTGGTGATGTGTCGTGTGTATAAAACACCATACATAAAAAATATATAAACTATAATGAATTAATTATAATTGTATATTAAAATTTCACAATATGAATAATATGAATATGGAAATCCAGTGCATGCAAGCTGCCTCAATTGCCTCTGAGCGACAAAGGACAGTATCAAGGAGAACAGTTCGTGACCAGATAACGTATATAGATACTACTACACGATTGACAGATGACAAAATACGAGAGCTGTCATGACGATCATGAATGCTCAGTCCGCGAGTGCCGAGTGTCAGCAGGCACAGGCCCCTGTCATAGACAGCCATCATTCATAGACAAGTGTCAGTGACAGATTGAGTCCCGTTATTTCAGTGTTTAATATGAATGCAACATGAGCCCACCTTCATTTCATTGATGATCTGCTGGAATAGTCCGCCCAGAGCGCCACACTCCTTTTCGATATTCCCATCCATGTTGATAAATACTCAGGATACTTCACAGGTTGAGAAACAATTATTCTTTCGCCATGCCTAACTCTATGAATTCACTCGTCAAGAAAATGCTCCCTGACGTAGAAGAAGCCAGTATTCCATGAAATGCTTCCTCTACGCTGGCATAATCGGTAGAGATGTGATTTTTAATCCGAATGACAGCGGTTCTTGTCCGAGAACTGAAACGAAAATGGAGCAAAGCGAAACACTCGCTCAGCTTTTGTTCGCTGAGATTACACGCCGGAAATACGCATGCACGTGACTAAACAGAGACGGTGATTGGTCGAGGGATTTCGTGAGGCTCTGCACGATCTTATCTTTATTTCGCGCTTTGTGATTGCTTCAACCTAATTCCTTTATTGCGTGTGTACAACCGAACAATATTAGCTTTTGCATCTGCACTCAATTTCAAGTGATATCGTTTACTTGTATACAGTACACAGTGCACAGTATCTCCAATACTGTTAAAAATGTAAATCCTTTTTATAAAAAGCGTAAAATAAAATTTAGAATTCCACAACAAGTAACAAGTGTCTTCTCTGTTACGTCTGATCAAAAGATACTTAATAACAAAAGCGATTACGAAACCGGCCTCCCGTTACGTTCTTCTAGGAAGATACTAGTAAACTACTAAGTTTTGGCAAAACAGCTAATATGTGTGTGCCCCAAATTGCATATAATTATATTATTGGGAATAATGGCATAACACAATACAACAGATCCGGTATAAAAATAAATGCTACATTACAATCACACAATAGATATATAATACTAAGTAATACTAACTGCGCACCACTGTAGCACGCTGTACTTATGTATAATTATCGCTGTATAGTGTATACAGTATTCACCCGGTACACATAAATTATTACCGGTAACCGGACTTAACCCATATAACATGTGCGCATGTAAAACAGGAATACTGATTACTGATTGAATATCACAGCTTCGATATATTGCCCTAGTGAGTGCAATTATTATGACGTGATTGGGATTTCGGTCGATTGTAATTGAGTTTTACGTATATTCAGCTGGTTACAGTAAGCTTATAGCGTGTCTCAGTAGAATTTGAATGAACCGGATTGGCACCATGATATTGCTATAAAAGTATTGGTGTCACTGACCTGCGACTAAACAAGGCAATTAAGTAAGGTAGTACCAAACCAACACTTGCTAATTCGTTTTCGTGGTGACAACTGACCAAGTCGAAGAATACAAACCGCGGCCGGTCACAAAAATTTGATGGTTGTTATAAGTGCATGTCTCCCATGTTTTAACGCCAAGTAACGACAGACAGCGAGGCGGCATAAAATTCACCAAACGAGTGAGATATTTCAGTGGGAATGGTTACTTTTAGTTTTGTATGTTGTGTTGGAGTGCTGAGGCAACCGTCGTAATAGTCGCATCATTCCATCTTAGGGGCAATTTGGAGGATGTCAATACATGTATTGCAAGGAAGACCACTGGTCGGGAAAGATCAAGGATATTGTTCAAGTTTGGCAGAAACACGATCGGCGCCTTGGCAACATTCGTATAAGAAACCATTTAACGGGATTGGCAACAGATCCTGTCGCTAATCCCGTAATCCTGCTTCCCGAATCGGATCCTGACGGAACATATTTGTGTTAACTGTCCCGAATCGCCAATGCCACACATCGCGATGTCAAGCAGAGATGATCGACACCCAACCTGCTTGGTTTGTGCATGATGATCTGAGGTCCTCTCCCGCGGCCATCGACTGATCTGATTTGCGTGAAGACACGTGATCCCAAAATCTGTTTTTTTTTTTGTTTTTGTTTTTTTTTATACCATTTGTTGTATATTTACCATTTGTTCACGTCCACTGCACCCGTGGTAAATTACATATGCAGTTACATTTATTTTCCTTATAACATTATATGTATATCAGACACTATATACACGTACTAATCAATTGAAAATATTTCCCACTCCTGCATAAGTAAGCATTCCGTATGGTATACAGGTAACTAACAACGCTTTGAGTAACATACGAAAAAATTAACAAAATACAACTGGACTCCGATCGAGTTTAGATCTCAACCCGGGTACAATTGGTACCATGCATTGTATAGTGTACAGGGACTGTGATATATTGGGCACAAAGTATCTGCTGACCTGGAATTTTGCTGACAACGTCTTCAGCAAAAAATGGCGAAAACAGCTCAGATTTTTATCTTGAAGAAGATAACAATGTTTGCAGAGTTTATTTGACCGTAAAATACGATTTTTTGAGCAACAAAAAGTGAAATATTTAATCTTCAGTTCCTTTGGTATTTCAACGAGCTAATTTTAGAAGAAAGTTTTGTTGTCAACATGTTTGTGACTTTGATGACGTCACATTGCTTTTGGAATCTCGGTCTAATCGGGGAATTCTATCAGACTTGACTCGCATATATTAGTCTTTGGTGTATCATGCATCTGAGTTGATACAATTGTAATCCACCGTCACCGAAAGTTACAAGTTTCATGTTTAAACGATATTGTTCAATTGAAATAATCGAGATTTACACCCCCAAACAAAGAGAAAATATTTTTTTAGTTTCTTTTTCTTCTCTTTATCTTGATTTCCTATCCAATGATCAATCTCGCCTAACTAGTATATATATCAGAATGAATGCATTGTTTTATATTTCAAGTAAAGGTTGAAAGAAAATGAAATGCTGTGTATATATATATATATTTTTTTTTAAATTTTTTTTTTAGGGCTTATTTAACCTCAGAATCCTGAAGCCTGACGTCTTATGTGGTCCGAGGAGGTAATCAGGGGTTAAGTGCCTTACACAAGGACACAAGGTTTCCCTTTCGAGGCGAGATTGATCATTGGATAGGAAATCAATACTTGAAATATAAAACAATGCATTCATTCTGATATATATACTAGTTAGCAGTATGTACTTAGTGTACAATAATTTTTTAAAAGATTTAAAATTGAATTGCTCAAACAAAATTTCTTTCATGATTATAATCACAGAGTCACATAATTAGCTAAAGCTAGAAGTGATCTGATTCATGCATAATTTATTTTTTTTTTTCTCTCCCTCTGTTTATTAAAATCGAAAATAATTATACCTTGCAATTTAACATGAGGCACAATTCCTTCTGTGTTGCTCATTTTCTTTTGTTACGAATGTTTTCTTTGATTATTTTTTTAATCATGTCTTATTGCATCTCTCCTTCCTGTATCATATCTTATCTTCGAAAACCATTGTGAATAAAAAATAATATAAATTTGAAAATTCAATTCAATGCTTACTTTCCCATATAGTATATATATACATCTAATTACAAGTTTATCAGTATGATATCATGGATTGATGCTTCTGACTTATTTCCCACCTCAGAAAAAAAAAATACATATATATATAAATGTAGTAATACCAAGGAGTATCTATTTAATAGTTATGCCTTGACAGATAATCATGAATACAAATAGATTGATTTCAGATCAATTAGAGAAATATTTAAACCAGAATGTATAAGAAAAGTGACTAGGTAAGTGTTTTGACAGAGTAGATCACGTGATTTGACATTGGATCACGTGATTTAACAGTGGGTCAAAAGAAGCTATTAATTACCATTTAAATTTTATCAACAGATAACAATTAATCTCAATTATGCATAAACGTATAGCAGAACAAATACGATATAGCACAGAAAAAGCTAAAACTGATATCGCTGCCAAGACGCATTGAGATTTTTCCACAATTTTTGACACCTAAAGCCAAGAGGAATATTTTCATTTCTTGTCAATCGAACGAGGCTGACGTCTGAACAAGCGATGTTTCGCTTGAACCTTCCGGAAGAGAGATAAAAGTCTGTCAAATTCAATGATTTCGGTCACAAACGGCCGTGATTCCTCCAACAACACCGGCCTGATAAAAAAAGACGATTGCAATAAACTTGCATATTAAATTAGGCGTCACCTGTCATCCAAAGACGTCAGATGCATGCTGGGAACACACTGGAGGCGGTGTTGCAGCGTCCTAAACGCGTCACTCTGAGGCAGCACCATGAGCAGTCCGTACAGGGATTTCACCAAATAAATGTTCTTGTGTGCCTCTAGCAGTTGCAGCCGCAGAACTGGAAATGAATTAAATATTCATAAATATGCAAATGAGCCTCAAAAAATAATGCATACAGGTAAAGATTGGTGACTCGATCAGCTGAACTAACTTGTCAATTTCACATAGGAAGTCGACGGTTACTTCCAGTTCGCCGCTGAACGTTCAATCAAGGAATTGTGACATCTAGAGTGAATAATAATGGTGATATCTATGGATTTCATAGACGTTTACGCAAGGATACAACAACGCGAGAAGGTCACAAGCGTGTTTGTAGTTCTGCGTGAGGAAACACAAACCAACAGTCGCGACTGAGTTATGACACCACGACTCATACAAACAACAAAACAACGAACAACTCTCCTGAATAAAAAGGAAAAAAAAGAGAATATGATTTTTATTTTATTTTTCCCCAGTCAACACCTACTTTTGTTTTCAAATCTTTAAGCTGAGATCTGAGTTCAAATAATTCAGTTGACGTCAAAAGTATGTTGTTCAACGACTGAATCATGTGAGCGGCAAAGCGGGTGTCTTCCTCATGCTGCAGCACATTGGAGCAGCAGCGGTATATGTCCTCGGCCTTCAGCAACAGACACAGTTGCCTGAGGAGCAAAGGGTTAATATAAATGAATGCTCCCTGTTTAGAGAATAACTCAAAAGCCAAAATTCAATCAAATCACACATTTTGCTCCAAGGATCAGAAATGAATGAATACATGCTCCCTCACATGTCAGGAGATATGTATGCTCCCTCACCTAATAATGAATGATCCCCTCTCCTCCAGAAGCAAGTGATCTGTGCTGAATAACTTGAGCAGGCTGAGCATAAACTGCGTGAAGTACGCATTCATTCCTTCCGTCAATTGCACGGCCACCCTCTCACCAGAGGGCAGTACTATCAGGTTGCTTTCCATTGGAGGGAAACTCAACCCAGTTGGATTTGAAGAAACCTCAGCTAAAACTTCAAGGTCAAGAAGAACAACCTAAAATAGAGAAAGGTCGATCGTACAGATTTTTCAAATCTAACAAAATAATAAATAAACTGACCTCATCTGATGGGTCAGATAGAGTTTTCAAAAGTAGAGGAAATAACTCGCCCACATGAGCAAACATCTGTAAAACGAGAATGAAGTGAGTACCTCTGGAAATAATTCTGGTAGATAGTACAAACCTTATTAGGGGTTTTGATGAGAAGGTGGTAGATCCATCGCAAGGAAGCAATTCTGGTTTGCATTGCATCATGTACCAGTTGTTGCATGAGAACACGAACGACTGAAGTTTGATCCAAGACGTCAGAGCATCTGTTTGAATTCAAGAAATCAGGAAAATGACTCATAAGAAACGGAGGTAGTGACCTGGTGTCTTCTTTGCTTTTTTCCCTATCTTCATTTTTGTTCTTCTCTGTTAATTTCTCCCCTTTTTTTTGGAAAACAAGAAAATAAAAAATGAATATTCATGAGCTGAAGCTAACCTTTGACTTCTTCGGGGTCACTGAGGTCATCTAGGGGACCAATGATATCTCTGAGAGAAGAATCAGTAGCTTTGGCTGCTTCACGAATATCTTGAGTAAAATGTCAAGGGAAATGAATATTCATAAGATGAGCAAAGAAGAATATTCATGAGATGACCAAGATGAATATTCATAAGGATACTTCTGCACTCATCACTGTAGGAGAGGCAAGGCAGGATAGCGGTGAGTATACCGGAGGTAAAAGGGAGCATGACCCTTCCGGATTGAGCCACAAACTCCTTCAACCACGTGATAGCCGTGAACTTAATCACGTTATCTGCAGATTCACCAATTAGTACTAGCATGTAATAGGTTGAATTGGTGGACAAACCCTGTGATTGGCTGTGAGTAATGAGGATGTTCACCATCGCTGGATACTTGAGTCGCTGAGGCGATCGTTCTATCATCTTGAGGAATTCTCCTAATGCCACTTCACACCTGTAGGGATAAGATCAGATAAAGACCCGAACCATCTCTCGGAGGAAATGCCAACATGGATCCCAACTTGTATTGAATTGATAGATGACATCTTTGCTACAATGGCTCACACAACAAGATACTCACTTCAGTGCCTCTGCCCTCGGTAGGGCAATTTTGTGGCTATCTGTGATCTCCAGATTCCAGTAATTATCATTAATATCCTTATCAAATATCTTATCTATGATTTTGCGTATGATGTCCATGCTTGTGGCCTTGGAGAGTGGAAACTGAGCAGACTTCCAGAAGCAATTAAGCACTCATTTGTATGATCAGAGATCTTTAGTGCTGTGACACTAGCCAAAAAAATTCATGTTATATTTGCACTTGAAGCTAAAATTTATTAAAGTTTTAACATGAAATTTAACAACGGCATTTGGAAATTTTGTAAGCTATCAGTGTCAGTAATGTTTCGAGTATTCAGATTTCACTGTACTTCGTCTTAAAAGGAGTTCTGAATGAATGACACTGGCTATCAGCCATGCACACGATGCAGCCCGAGGCAAATTTCCCTCTCTCACGCACCGAGAACGGTTATGTAATAAAATACGGGAAAAATTATCTCACATTTTTCGTATCTCCGCATTTTGATCTCCGAGAATCTGGAAAAGGCCGTCGAGGATCTCCGGCAGAAATACCAACATATCAATGTCAGGAACATCATGCAAGGTCACGACCTGAGAGCGAGAAAATGATTAAGTGCAATACAATTATGGGATAGGATACCAACCCAAGACACGATGAATTGACGAGCAAACGGATTAATCGTGTAAATTCGTTCTCTCAGCAGCGGAATGAAAGCCACAAGATCAAAGGCGCAGCTCTCAGTCACAATGTCCTTCAACGGGAGAGGTTTACAATTTCACAGTGTTCAGTGCGGAGCCTCACCTTCATAAGACGACAAAGCAGCTCAGAGCCACTCCTCACATTCTGATCTGGGTCAGAGGCCAGTTTGCTGAGTCCGTCAAAAATGTCGTTGAAGTACGGCAGTACTGACCCACGCGTGACCTTGACTATGTTGTACAGCGCCTCGCACCCGTAATAGCGTACGCGGCTGTCTGAGTCGGAGAAACAGGTAAGAACCGGTTTGACCAGTTCAGGAACGTAGTTATTTGCTTCCTGTAAAGATAACTCATTTGCAGGGTGATCGAAGCGTTTTGATTTGCGTACTTTTCCGAGAGCAATAGCGGTGGCAGCCAGACCAATGAGACCTCCTTTGCGGGCGTTGGGGTTCTGACCGAGAGTGAAATCTTGACCGAGAACTTTGAGAATTTTCTTGATTTGAGTCGAGTTGTTGTGCATAATGAATTCTTTCACCATTCTGTGAAAGATAATGTTCATGAATCCAATGCAATTACTGTATAATCCCGATATATCAAACTCCAATAACTCGAATTGCTCTATAACTCGAAGCTATTTCGAATCCCCGAGTCCCTCCCTATACCCGTACATTGAGTTTTGTAATGATATGTCAAACTCTCATAGCTTGAAAAGCTCTATAACTAATGTTCCGTCCCCGTGGGTAACATTAGATGCCTTTATGTCAAAGTCCACTCAAATATGCAAAATATTCATGCACAGATGAATGTTTGAGAAACTTTGCCGGTGATTGGATAAAGCTGTCAACTAATTACTCGATTCGGAGAGTCTAATCAGTGTCATTCACTGATTCACACCTTTTTCTCGAAGGTGACAGCAAACGGCTCTCAGAGTAACCCTCAAATGCTATTCATACTTGCAATAGATGTGTAAACAACAACGCACAGCCTCATTCAATGCATTCCTTTGTGGACGCCATTGGCACGACAACGATTACAGAAATCTAAAAAGCGTTCGTGATCTTTTTAAATCGGAAATATCAGAGAAAATATGAAAGGCACACCAGACTCCAAAGGGGGATGGATACTTGGTATATTAATGGGCAGAGGGCAGTGTTCGGTCATCATTTTGTCTCTGCACGTACACTCGCCATCATGGCTACAAAGAGAAAACTCAACTCGACTCAGTTTTTTTCTCGAAGTGATTTCAACAGTCCCTTGAAATTTGACATATCAAGATTATACTGTAATATCAATTCATCAACATTTGGTTCTACACATATGCCAAAGAAGACAAGTACAATGAACAATCACATCTCCAGTGTGATGAGCATCCTCTTTCCTTTACAAATCATCTTCTACCAAACATGGAACGTCACCCAGCATACTCCGTCCCTTGAACTCACTTGAATCTTGGACCTCAGGTGAGATGAGCTCTTACTTGGTGATTTTGTTTTGTAAATTTATTAAAGTTTCAAAGTATGTGCAGCTATTTCTGGGACATTCTAAGAGTAAGTACTTGCATCACCATTAAATAAAGCCCCCCTAATAAAAAATAAAAATAAAATAGCAGGTTTGTTAGCCAGCGATGTCTCCATGAAGTATTCAAAGCGATGGGAGATTGTTCCACCTGCGGATGACCCTGCACCGCAAGTTGTTTCTAACACAATGGGCCCTGGTTCACACAGGCCATCAGAGTCAGTTGGTGACCTCTCTTGCCTCTGACGTCAAACCTCTTGACGATCCTGCCCTCAGTGATGGGGTGGTGCAGTAGCTTGTACCTCTGTATCATGTCCACCCTCTCTCTCTCCTGTATTGCTGAGTTGGTAGTCCCAACAGCCTCATTCTGACGCTGTACGTCAGCTCCTGCATTCCCAGAAGGCAGAATCCTCTTCATTTCTTATTCAATTGTCACCCTTCTCTGCATGTTTTACTGCATGCTGTAACTCACGCCCCATCCTTCATCCTCTGATTATCATGATAAATAGTCATAGTAAATGATGAGCACGGACGAGGGAGTGTCAATTATTGAATTATAGTAATTTTATAGAAATATATTGTAACCAATCGAGTCTGTTATCATTATGATTATACCTTTCAATCTCGAGGGCAGCCACTTTGCGTTTCTCGTAGAGTTTATCTGTGAGTGACCTCACACAGGAGACGCTCAGTGGAGCGTAATCTTTGTCGTTCATCGTGAAATTAATTCACTTTCGGCCGTTTCGGAGAAAATTAATCAATTCCGCCCTCATCTTTCAGCCAATAATTGTGGCCGCAAAATCATGTGACCTCTTGTTTACAGGAGGAAACACGGTATCACGTGGTATTCTGCGGTATTCAGTCTTTGATTCGTTAAATATTTTAATATAAGTATTGGATCTTTTTAATGCAGCGTGAAAAGGCAGTAAAACCGACCAAAATTTCATTTCGTAGTGGGAACAATATTTATTTGAACAGATAAATAGAGCTGCAAGGTTATTCAATCAAACATATGAGTGCGTTATGATTTCAATCATAGGTTCAAACAGATATTTGAAAATGTCGCGCACATTTCTTGTACATAGAAACCCAGCCTGCTGATCACGTGCCCTCTTTCCTTTTCGCGCGTCTTTCCGGTTCGAAGAGTCAATTCCTCAAAGTTTGTCAATTATTGTACTCCCAGTATCAGATTCAGTTATTATATTATTATTGCAGTATTATGATATCCACAATTTATTAATTACCATTGTCCGTGGGGCCTCTTGTTATGATTGATTAATAATACCTTTTATATTTGTTACAGCTCACTTTTCAAGTGCAGGCTGCTCAATAATGGTCAGGATGAGGTTTGGCACTCCATATCTCACCAGTGTGTTGAGGCACTGGCTGTGCAAGGTAATTACACAATAAATTTGTCAACTTGAACTTGCCTTACAGACCCAGTAATATGTTCACTCATTAATCTTCCTCAGACAATGGTGTTATCCACCAAGTGACCAGAGAGTTGCCCGACTGACCATCTACACAGATTAATAAAATACTGACACATGCGTGAGGAGTGTCAACCACAAAAAAAAAAAAAATTAAAATTATGTCATGTAAACTGTACTTGTGTATATATAGACACAGCGTAAATCTGGATATATCAATTTATTTTGCTCATGAATATTCTTGCAGTACTACAATTTTGTATAATGAGAGGAAAAACTTCTAGGGAGAAGGAGCAGACTACAGTTTAAAATGTTTTTCAAATTGTGATGTTTCAATATTAATGCTTTCATTGATTTTCAGGAATTGTGTGAATTTTTTGAAATTAAATTATTTTTTTTTTCCTCCGAGGATCAGGGGTTGGGACTAAATCCCTAACACACTGAGGAGCTGTGTAAGAGCAATACAATATTTTTTCACTCACTCTTGCATGCAACGCGAATCTTCATAAGGATTAATGAAATAAAAATTCACAGTTATTCTGTTTCAGTTCATGGACTATCAGTCTGGGATGGCCAGAAAATGAGACCCGGGGACCGCCAGGCGACGGGCTATTTATTTGAGGTCCTGGCCGAGGAGCTTTTTGCGAAGATGTTGCCGGATGACAAAACGAAGAAGAGAGGGGCATGGAGGCTTATAGCCCAGGAGATGGTGTGGCAGGGCTTTGGTGTTGATGGTGAACAGTGCCATTAAAAATTCCACAACTCTGAGAAGGCATTCAAGTGCTTCATAGACAAAATGAAAGCAACCGGCTCTGCTGTTGATGAGTTCACACAGAGAACAACCCAAGTTACAATACTAATTAGGATTGAGAAATTAACATGAGCATATAGATAAAGTATTTGTAGAACATGAGTATATGTATATAAGCCAATCATGCAGTGAAAACATCGAACAGTAATAACAAAAATGAAAAGAAATAGAAGATGTAATAATGATTTTGAGCTAAGACTTCACGAAGGAAGCCAATAGATTTTCGCAGTCCCAAAGAGTTCTTCCGGAATGAATTTTTCCGTTATTGTCCTTGAAGACGATGGCACCATCATGAGTCCGGCAGTCAGTAATTTGCTTTTGTCTCTTCATTTGGCGCGCTTTATATAGAAAAGTTGACCTCTCCTTTGTGAGGTCCTCATTTAAGAACGTAGAGGGCAAGCGTGCTTTTATGTTTTTCTTCATTTTCATTACACTTTTTCGGGTGCGGTACGTAGAATCACGGACCTCGGTCTATTAGGGTTCCTTCTGCCGACCCGATGCACTCTGTCTATGTCCATAATCGAGATCGGTGGGTTTACTTCCAAGTCTTCGTTAACAATTTTTAGGGTTCGGTCCAAAATGTCCTCGTGTTCGACCTCAGGGAGGCCGGTCACTCGGATAGAGTTTCTTCTTGTATATTGCTCCAGCGCGTCATTTTGGCTTTCCAGGGATTCGGTTCGTCTATCTAGGTGTTCGATGACACTATCTGTTTTCTTTAGTT